>QTSX02004351.1:0-314641 GCA_014839935.2 Entomophthora muscae
TGTCAAGTACGGGTCTGTCAGAACTTTTGGTTCTGCTCTCAGACCTGGCGGTCTGATAAAGGTTTGCTTTGTTGAGTAATAGAGGTTTATTTATCATTAAGGTTGATATTAGCTTGTATGGCGACAAGCGTTACTTGCAATGCCTGGTTTTTCCTTAGCACTGCAATGGCAAGCGAGGGTAAGGGAGGCAACTGCAAGTGGCTTGCTATACGGGCGGCTTGCTTGATTCTTCAAGTACTGACGACGGTCTTTGAACTTGGATATTCTTCTACTGTGAAAAAGTTCTACAGTAGGCAAGGGTTATAATTGTCTGCCTTTCATTAGTCCAATGGAAGGGCTTTTATAGAGCTTGCGCTTTCTTGCCAGGATAAGATCATCTGGCGCTTCCAACTCTTGCTTGGTCAGTCTTTTTGTCCCCAGACTGCCGGCATCAACCCCCAGAGTCAGGCATCCATGCAATGGCATGGGATTCCATATCATAGTACCCTACGCTGGGTACTTGATTGTCATAAATTAGAGCATAATCTATAAGCGCGCCGGCAGTGGCGGTGCTAATTGATTACTCTACTTTTAGTGCATATAGTTGTGTTCCTAGGCAACTTTTCATGCATAGATTCACACTGACACCAGCAGTTTGCTTGCAAATTGATCATACACATCCGATATTTGGAGGACTCACTCAATAACTACTCTGGCAGTTTGCCAGAGTATTTCAGAGTAACTCTAGCCAATTGGGGCCCAGTAATAATTGGCGAGTTATTATATTCCTGGTTGTTCTTGCAGTAGTAATCCAAATTTACGCTAGGAGGGCTTCTTGGATCAATTAGACCTATTAGCAATATATTGGAAGCTTCTGAAATTATTGGCTTGGTGGATTGCCAAGGTAAACAAGGTAATACAAAGTCAGTATAAATTCCTGACAGGGTCCATTTATCACAAAGATAAACATGGAGAATTGAATTTGTCCGCATCATGCAGCCTGCTCAACTATTGTTCTAAACAAATGATTGTTTACAACTCAAATTACCTTTCCCTTGTAATATGATTTGATACACATATTCAATATACTTTAACTGCGTCTTAAATACAAATTAATAAGGATTATATAAAAATCATTAGTGGTTGTGTTATGTAGTTATAGTGGCACTGAAATAACAAGGATCATATGATGACACACAAGGTCCAATCTGTGGCATAAAAAAGCCAAAGTACCATCAACAATTAACAATTATTTAAATAAAAAATTCTATTTCTATCTTTTTTAATTTATTTATTTGGTAGCGCAACAGTCAATAAAGTATTCAGTGCATTATAATAAAAATATATTCTTCATACCTAGTATAATTAATTTTACTTACCTTTTCTATGTATTCTTATATGTCTATAATACAATCACACATCAAATTATTATATATAAATAATAATTTTTAAGACCTAATAAAAACAAAATAAATAAAAATAAAAACAAAGTAAACCAGAGAGCCCATTTATCTGATTTGCTCGGAGGCTAGGGCTTTAGGGAGGAAGGATTCCGAGTGCTTGTAAAAAGCCGCCACCACATTGGATGGCATTGCAAATTGGCTGATCTCAAGAATATTGAATAGATCCTCAGTGTCCTGAGGAAGGCCTTGTTTCACCTTATTCTTTATCCAACCAAACACCTCCTCAATTGGATTCAGGAATGGGGAATATGGGGGGAGAAAGAGGAGTCTCATTGGGCAGTCTGCAAGGCAGTGGCTGGAGGAGTGGCTATTCTTGTCAATGGGGGGAAACTCGGACACAACCAGATCCACTTTGTGGAGCCCAATATTATCAAGCACAGCAACGTTGGTTGTGCCGCTATAATTTATTTGAAGGTACTCCTTGACAACTCGGAGAAAATCAAGAAAGGTCCCGCTGTTATGGGAGCCTTTAATTATCTGGTATTGATCCAACCTGCAAGGACCAAGAAGCGCGACCATTGAATTGGTCTGGGAACGGACAGCTGCACAATGGGCTACGCCGTCCTTGGACCCCTTCTTGACCCACCCATTCCTGGACCTGAGTGAGGAGGAAAACAATGATTTGTTAATATAGAAGAACTGGACATTCCCAGTCTCCTTTAGTGCCAGATATGTCTCGCATAAATGTGTCAATCCTCGATGGTCTTTTCACTGTTTCTGTTGTACAGAAAACTCCGAGCACCTTCCAAGAGAAGCCCAAATCAACCATTGTTTTGTAAACAAGGGTTTTAGAAACAGAAAGCCCAAACTCTGTGGCAAGTATTGATTGGACAGCAAGCGTGTCCAGGTGGCAATCCCTGGCTATCCACTGCTTGATTGTGTCAATATGCACAGGCTGTAAGAGTTTTGGCTGCCGCTTAGCCTTGGTGGATTCGGCAATTTGCCCGGTATTGCCATACTTGGTGTTGATATCAGCAATGTAACTGGCTGTGACACCAAATTGGGACGCAATATCCCAAACCGCCATTTCCCTGTTTAAGCAGTTGAGGAGAGCTTCACGCTCACTATCTGTCAACCAACGCTGGCCCTTGGCAGGTACCACAGCATCCTGGCTACCAGGCTCAACACAGGGGACAGGGACCTTTGTGTAGAAGGTGGGATCATGCTTGGTTGCTCTGGCGCTGTCAATGATGGAATAGATCACAGGCGCAGATGGCTCAACAGTGGCTGCCAATGGCTCGTAGGTGGTGTCAAAGACGCAGGGGCAGGAAGTGGCAACTCTTGGGTCAAGAGTGTGGGGCCGGGTGATGACTGGGTACACAGTGGAGGTGTAAGTAACCTCAGTGTTCCCGGTGACCCTGGTGTAAGAGACTTTGGTAGCAGGCCTTGAGAGTGGCTTCTGCCTGGGATTCAAGCTGGTTGATTGGGCCTGGGACGCAGGAGGTGGTTGGCTGGCAATGTCACCTTGGGAGGCCTGTGTATTGGCATGACTCCCTTCAAGTTGGGTCCTGGGTCTGTTCTTGGACCCTCTGGGACGCCCTTGTGGATGGGCTGCCCCGCAGGCTGGTGCAGGAGCGGGTTGGGAATGTGATTGATGGTCCATAAAAATAAAATAAAAATATATATTTTAAATTAAATATGTATTTATTTGGAGTTATTGGTTTAGTTGTGGGGAGTTGTTTTCTCTTGATATAGCCTTGAATAGTAACAGAATTTCTATATCTATTATTTGAAGTGAATAATATTGTATACTTTCCAGATTTGAATGATTTTAAAGTTTAATCACTTTTTTGTCTAATTATGGTTATTGAGATTGAATTTTAGTTTGATTTTAGTTGTGGTGGAGCTTCTTGATTTGGGTTGGTGTTTCCTAGTGTGCTTACTTTACATTCAATTTGGATTCCAGTTCCCACAATTAATATCTGAGTTTACTAGTGGCATTCAAAAGTGATTTGAAATTTGGTTCTTTGATTTGACAATCCCGCAATTTCAAAAAACATAGTAAACTTAATGAAAATGGTTGATGGATTTGAACGCTTCAAATCTGATTCCAGTTAATTCATTTCGTCCATAGGAAATATGCAGCTTGACTTGAACTTTGCAAAGTGTCTATGAGTTCCCACATTTTCAAATATTCAAATAAATACTCAAAAAATCAATTTAATTAAAAAAGGCTATCCCGCAAAAGTGATTTGAAATTTGGACCAAGGATTTGACAATACTGCATTTTTACGTTCAGGTTCTGAATTTACAGTATTATCCAGTAATATAATCACAAACACTGCTGTATCTATGAAAGTACTGAAGATTGGATCAAAGTAGAATAAGCCTTTATAGGATAGTTTTGCATGAAGAGTATGATGGTGCAATAATATTGATATGCTAAATATTGGCTAAGCCCGAATTGATAGCATCAATGATATTGCATATATGGATCAAATTAGTACTAAGCATGTCATAGTGAGATATCTTAATAACAAAATTCATGACACATGTCTTGGTCCCTGTACAAGTCTTGTGAAGTGGGGGAGGTTGGCTTGCCTAAGCACTCTCATGAGCTTTTCTCTCCTTGTTGGTGTCTTCAGTGCTTGCATGGTTAGCTTGCGCAGTGCAATTTCTGTTTTGAGGATGGGTATTATTAGCTTGGTTGTTCTGTTTATTAGAGTGAGGGTTCTTCTTGGCTGTAGGACTCTCCTTGAGTTTGTTTCTTGCATGTAGGTTGTCAGAATTTTGAGCTGTGCACTTTTCTTCCAAGAATATATCTTTGAGGTTCTTGCAGTGAGTCATGTCAAACTGATATCTAATGTGTGTGAGGAGGCCATTGTAAAAGTCTAATTGTGGCCCAGGATTGTCGAAGTTGATGGTTTTGGGAGCCCTGTCACATAAGATTTTGTATGCTTCAATGTACTCCTCAATTGTTCCTGTCATTTTAAAGGTTCCAAGTTTTGTCATGAACTCCACGTTGGAGTATTTTATGGAGAACTTTTTGAGTAACGCGGCTTTGAACACCTCCTAGTTTTTTTTCTGATCAGGGTGTTGATTTAGCCATTTACTTATAAAACGTGAGGCAGTTCTTGTGACACGGAGGGCACCTTGCTGGTCCAGAGTCTACGGGAGTAGTCCACTTGTATGAATTTGCTTTGTGCACTGTTAATCCAGAGGGTGGCTTTTTCCCAGCGTAACCCCGCAAAAGTCCCAATTTCTGCTGAGTGTAGGCCTTGAAAGACAATAATGGGTATTTTGGGCACCTGTGGGCTTGCAAAAGTTGAAGGCGGGTTCAGGAGTTTGCGAGTGTGGAGAAGGTTGTACTGTTTGATGGGGACAAGTATGTTGTGGAGGATGACAAAACCTGCAGGGACGTCTTGTCCCTCTTTGTAGTCTCTCCAACCTGCGGAAAGGGCCATTTGCTGAATCCTTTTCTTAGGATAAAATTTTCCTTAAAGTTGTGTAGGTGTGGACAACCTACCTGTGCTACCACTGTCAAGTATATACTTCTGGGAAGTACAATAAATGAGATAAAGGGGAAAATAAAGAAAAGAACAATACTTTATTTGATATGAATATAGGATGTTATATAGTATCATGGAAAGCCACATACTGTTCATATACATCATGAAAGTCATGAGGCTTATCCAAGTGATTGTTCCTCCTAAGTCACAAGGCTTGTCCAAGTTTTGTTCCACTTAGGATTTGAAATGTTTGATCCCCATAATAGATGACCAAATGATAACAGTGCCATTGACTTAATGATTAGTTGGTGAGCCATTTGGTGACTTATTTGGTGAACTGCTTGGGGCATTAATTTACCAAGAGGGAGTAATCAAAGATGTTGCAACACTATTTTTGTAATATGAACCTAGATAAATGTACCTTTTTTGTGTAGAATCAACCTTCAAGTGGAACTACTTCACTTTTGTTTTGGACTGAGCTGATTTCATTCTAGACTAGTATATTTTTTTATCTCAACAGGTTGTAAAACCGCTGTACATGATTGAAAAAACTTTTTTGGCAAACTAGTATTTTGGTCACTTGGACTTTTTGGGCAAGTGTTTGGCTGTGGGTAAGACGACCCCTATTGAATTTTAGTCAGGGGAGATAATCTGGGATGTACACTTTTGAATTGGACGATTTAGTTAAGTTTTCCTGCCCCTGTTTCACCAGCAAAGAAAGTTTGTTGGCTAGATTACAGCTTTGGTGTGGATTCTGATGGGTAGGCCCATTTTAAGAAAGCTTTTTTTGTAATATTTACTGGATAAAATTTATTTTAACGTTTTTATAAATAAAATATTTGTAGAATTATTTTTCAATCAAAATTTTCATCCGAGCCGATGCAAAGTTGAAGGTATTGCTTGGAGTATTAAAATTGGACGTGGTATTTAATTTGGATTGTATGGCTAAAGTGATGATGGGCTGGTATAAATTTAGGAAGCATTTTCTTGTACTTAAATCCATATGATAGTTATATAAAAGGATATTTTGATTTAAAATTATATTTAAAATGCTTATTTGAATTCAGTTTCGATGACAATAGTTTGTTGAATTGGCTGGGGGCGTGTGGTTCTATAGCCGGTTTAAGGTTAATTACTAGGGAAATTTGAAGCTATTGTGCTCCTTAAAGGGATAGATTCACAGCCTTTGTCAAAGATGGCGTGATGTGTAAACAGGCTGTGGGCTAATCTGATGAAACATCTAGAAATGGATAACATGTTTCGAATTTTGATTGGCTGTGCTATTTCACCAGTGCTGGGGAGTCTGCTGACCTTCCCCATGAAGCTCCTAGGATAAATTGGACATGTTTAAAAAGATTGCGAGTCACCTGAGAACGGCTTAGCTTTTCCTTGCCCGCCTCCGCTTACATCCGTAAACACTTTGGTAACCATCTCTTACCTGATCAAATAATGCCTCCCAGGGGCCATAATACCAGTTGGTGGTAAATCGATTTTATAGCCTGGGATATCTGTTTAAATGTCATTATTTCTTTCGGGGTGGTTGTAATGGTCACTGGCTGGAGTCTTCGTGGATTTCGGAAAGTTTATGTTCCAGTATATGCATTATATTAGTAAACCTGTTCTAAACTCAAACTCCATTGTTTGGTTCTTATGTTGAAGCAACTGTCTTATCTGATTAACTCTGCTCTAGACTATGTTTTTATAAATTTAATTATTAACTATTTTACTTAGTTAGTCGGGTGATTTCAAATTGATCCAACTTTAATAAATTCTTATTGAAAACGATTTTTTTCTAACATTGACGCTAAATATCATTGATTTTCATTGGCTGATGTAAATCATCCAAATGGATAAACTAGTTCGGGGATTAATCATATATACATATCTATATGGAATTGGGGTTAATTGGTATAAATGTTAAAGTCAAAAGGTGACTGCATGGAAAGAGCGCAAACAGATGAAACCGCAGTATCCCAAGGCCTCCTTAAGGATTTTATCAGACTTGGCTAAAATCAACAGGCATATACGTTAAACACGTCAGTTTGAAGAATGATAAGTGACTTAATAAATACAATTGCTATAAAAACCAACTCAAAATCCCAGAAGCAGCACAAATAACATGAAAACCATTTCCATCTTAGGTTTCTTGACCATTGCTATTCAAGCCCAGGTACAGTTCCCCCATGGCCGCATTGTTGGCGGTTACGAGGTCACCCCAAGCTTCAAGTATCCTTGGATTGCCTCTCTCCAATACTACGATAGTCATTACTGTGGAGGAACTTGGTACTCTGGCAATGCCATCATCTCTGCCGCCCACTGCGCCTTTGATGATAGATATTCCAACTGGAAGGCTCTTGGCCACCGTCACAACCTTGATTTGAAATCGGAATCCGAGAACGGCCTTACCTACTCTGTTCTCAGCTACATTGTCCACCCCAAGTATAACTCAAAGGGAGATAGCAGCTTTGATGTTTCAATTTGGAAGGTTAACGCCAATGCTTCTAGACCCACTATTGAGTTGGACTCTGGCAATTATTCTGGCACTGATGATACTCTCCTCACTGTGATTGGCTGGGGTTCCACCAGCTCCTACTCTGACATTTCCTCTGTCCTCCTCGAGGTTAAAGTCCCTGTTTTCAACTCTGCAAAGTGCAAGAAAGCTTATCCCATCCTTGACACCCTCTCCCAGTACTGCGCTGGATACCCCGAGGGCAATAAAGACTCTTGCCAAGGTGACTCTGGCGGTCCCATGTTCGTTTCTTCTGGTGACTCCTACACCCTTGTCGGTGTTGTCAGCTGGGGCAAGGGTTGTGCATTGAAAGGATACCCTGGCATCTACACCCGCATCTCTGCCGTTTCCGACTTCATCTCCGCCAGCATCTAAACTCACAATAAACCCTTCTCACTCAAATGTTATCATTTACATATAAGCAGCTTCACTTTATCCGCGATATATATTTCTAAACCAAGGGTGAAGATCGAAACAACATGATAAAATTTAATAGGCAAGCTTGGTTCCAAACTGCCAACAAATCACATATATTCAACTACGCTACAATAACCTAAGTCGAGCTAGCCACATGGGCAACAGCGTCCGTGTTGACACTAAAGTAAAGCGTGGACTTCCTTTTTTTATAATGTCATCTGGATCTCGACACTTTTTTAATTAATTGTACACTTTACCCTAAACATTTTTAATATAAAAATTTACAATACACACACTGTACCATAAATCAACACCAGATTACTCAAAATACAATAAAAATATACCTTAATCAATAAGAATAAGGAGCAATAAGCAATTACTTCTTATTATACTATGCAAAAAACCTTGTTTACAATAAAATAATTTTTATTGCCATAGAAATAAAAATTTGTATCACTAGAAAATAAAGAAAATAAAATAATAGAACATTAAAAAATGAGCTGCTAATAATTTTATCTATTATAATCCACATAAGCACAATTAAAAAATACCTCATGCTTTACTAGTAAACCAGTGAAACTTACAACAATATATACCTTCTGCTTATCAAAGTACTTATAAAACTTATCAGTTATACATAAAAAGATGATCAATATCTAAAAAGAATATAAACCAACAATTATATAGCCAAAGAAAAGTTTATTGAACCAATTAAAGCCACCAAGGGCAGTAGCCACATTCTCTGGATATTTCTTGATATCACTCACCTTTTAGTTATTCTTGAAGACCTTCTGGGAATCTTCTTGATAGTCCTGCTCCCTGGACTTCTTCTTTTTGGGAGAAACCTGTTTGACAATTCCAGAGCTTGGAGATGTTTACTCCCCGCTTGTCCTGGAGCTTGTGAAATAAATTATTAAATTTCAGATCAGCACCAAACTTAGCCTTGAGGTGCTTATGCCAAACCTCAAGGATAGACAACATATTTATCTCATCATCAAGGTAAGCATTGTAGCAGTTCCAGGGAGAATTAGCTCCACTCTTCTCTCTTCTGTCAGTCACCTTCTTGTCAATCCTCTTTTTTGAGGTATTCAAGGCAATCCCTGAAGATAGCAGAGCACTTTTTCACATAAGCATCCTCCTGAATGGTCTCAAAGCCAAGGCATTAAGCTAGATGGTGACAAATTGACACTTTTCCTTGCCATCATTGAAGTACTTATCAAAGAGCTCCTTATCACCCTTGAGCTTCTTGAGAAGGGCCTTCCTGAAATAAAAGGGACTATCCTGGACTTTTTCATTAAATTTGGCCTCACAGGCTCTGAAATGATCAAGCTCAAAGTTCATAATGATCACTTTTGGTCCAAGGAAGCAGGGATGAGCTAGCTGCTCAGCAGCAATGGCAATCTCATTTTTCTCTGAGGGGGAAGAATGGTGTTGCACTTTTTGCATTACAGCGCAACAATTATTAGAGATTATAGAGCACAGGACATTCACCAGAATACAGTATATGTGAGGATGTGAGTAGTATCAAATCAGAAGAGCCAGGATTGAGCAGGACCATGATTATTGCCCAGCAATGGCTTCTGATCACGCAAAAACACTTAAGGATTAGGATAAAGGTCAACCAGATTAAGGATAAAATAAAGATAGTTCCAAAGATTGATTTTATGGTAAATAATTAATTCTTCTTATACCTACTACAAGGGTAACCCCTGGGCTGCTAGCAACATCTTCTAGGACATTCTAACACGCCCCTAATTTGGATAATTATTAATCTAGGTTTGGCGCTTCTTGCACGTCAACCAATAGAATATCTTCATCTTCACCCAGCACAGGTGATCCTTGCTGGCGTGGAATAATCTGGTTACTTCAGGATCACTTCCTGCTTTCTTAGCATACTGCAGCTTAATGCTTATTAATGTGACAATTAAAGGAATTTGAGATTATGGGGAATCAAACCCCGCGCTTTAGCGCTCAATGTAAAGGTAAGGCGGCGCTGTGGCGCCTGCAATAATTTTTAGTTGGCACTTGACGTAAAAGTAGTTCAGCGCCTAATCCAATTATCAGGCAGCGCTTTGTGTATTTATTAAGTGCTGCGGCGGCGCTTATCATTGGCTAGTATTAGGCTTAGGTCAGCAGACTACTGCTAATCCAATTTGCATGTAGCTTATACTACCAATTTATGGTATTTGGTAGCTGCAATTCATATCTGCAAGCTCTGTCATAATTAGTGTCATTGTATTTTGTACTACTAATTTATGGATTTGGTTGCAGCAATCCCAATCCATGGGCTCTGTCATAATTGGCATCATTGCTTGGTCAAAATTCCCAACAAATGGGGAAGCTTGTTTATAGAGAGGTATCTTGAAGCATCTCTCAAAATTTTGAAGGCTCTGACATAGCCCTCTCTCTTGGCATCTGGCAGGAGAAAGCAAAAAGAAGAAACAACTATGGGTTTTAACTGTCTACAAATTACCCAAAACTGCTTGAAGATAGTAAGGCAGGTAGAAAAAGTGCCACTACATAGCCAAGTGGTAGCCATGTTGAGCTGCATCATGTTTGCCTTTATGGTGTAAGCTAAAATCCTATCCTCCCCTTTCTGCTTATTGTCATGGGGCAGAAACATCTCACAGTACTATATAGCTTTGAGGGCATCAGTGAGGACTATGTATTTTATGAAAATGTCTATCTAGGCTAGGGAAATTGGAGGAGTGTTGCTCGTCAATGACAAACTTGACTGACTGATTTTGGGATGGCATCATTTTCATATTGGTTAAAGACAGATGTGTACAGATAAGCAAAGTCATATGAGTAGCACGCTGATCCTTGGAATTTGGCATCACCTGCATTATATATCATTTGAAGAGGTTGAATATAGCAGTATTTGGCATGGTAGAAGTATGCTTGCCCTAAAAGGGTTTGCACTTTATTCCAGTGCTCAGTACTGAGCTGCACTAGGCATAAGTGGCCCTCACATGTGTAGTACCAACTATCAAAGCCTCAGTTGACGTCATTGTTGGAGAAAATGAACCCATTAGCCATTATGGAGTTTTTTTGGGGTTTCACCTTTGGTTGCACGGCTGTAAGCTGCATTGCTGGCCTGTGTGAATAGGGAAATAGTAGTACCTTTACCATCTGTTCCATTCAATTTCAAAGATGTGGGTGTAAGAATGTAGTTTATTGAAGGCTTATATGGCCTGAGGCTTACAATAAGTGTAATGTGGAGTGTAAAGGTTTTATTTGTGGTGCATATTAATAGCATTATATATATCATTCTGGGTGTATATCTGTTGTCCTATATCTGACCATAGATCTCTAGTCTCTGCTGTGATCCTAACCAACTGACTTGCAATTACTGAATTAGCTGCAACAGAGAATGTGATGCTGTTGTCAGAGGCGGACATGGCCTCTGGTGTACATCCAGCCTCATGGTGTACACTGGTTGGTTGTACCACAGGATTATGTGATGGTCTTCTGATCTTTTTGCTTCCAGGTGAACCCTTCTTTGCTCACATAGCTGTGATTATTCTTTAATAGAGTAGTGCACCTGCTGTGTGCAGGAGCGGCAAGCACTCTAACTGTGCCTTTAACCTAATAAGGGAGGAGTGACTTGAATTTAGACAGTGTAATTTATATAGGTTTTGCCAGCAGATAGCAGGTTGGGTTCACTGGTGAATAATCCTTGATTTGGTTCAATGGTTTGAATTGTGAGTCAGATTAGGGATTTGCTGGCAGTGAATGCCCTTGTTGCCACCATTAGTAGAGTAGAGTAGGGTGAGCTATGTCCACCTATGCAAGGTCCTATGGTGTTCATACTTAAGGGAGTTTGGGAGTAATAAACCTGAACCCATATTAGTGTTGTTTTGTTGGCAGAAGTTGATAGCGGTAAATTTACTAGCAATAAATAGCAATTGATGGTATTTACTGGCTGAAAATAACAGCACTAGGATTTAGAGGCAGTAAATAGGTGACAAGAGGGTTTTACTGGCAGTAAATCATCTAGTGTAACTTATCAATCTTCTCTTTTTGTCTTTAGTGTGGTGAATAAACCCATTGTGGGGCATCATTTACTGATCCACTATTGGTATGGCTGACAATCATAGATAGTCAATCATCTGTGGCTTTACAGCCACAATAACTGGCCTACTTCTGATACTCATAATAGGAAAGAATTTTAGCAACAAAAAAGTTACCTTAAACTTGCCATTAATATTGCAATTGTTGTGGGACATTAAAGAGTCACAGAGACCATATAAATAATAGAAAAAGCCAGGAAAGTAATCAGGACAAAGCTTTGTATCAGCCAAAGATGAACTAGAATTGAGGGAGATGGGCAGAGAAGAGAAAAGGGGGCTTTTTCTGGTGCTCTGATATGTGGAGATTTATCTTTGAGGGGATTTTTTTGGCAGATTGCTGCTCCTTGGTGGGATCTTCATCAGACAACAAGTTGTAGAAGCTATGGTATGTAACAGACCCATCTTATTGCTCATCCCCAATAGAGATAGCTGAACTCTGCTCAGGAATGGGTTTAGGGGAGGATCCTTTTTGGGAGGAGCGTTAGAGGCGCCTTCTTTGAGTATGAAGGCTCTGCTTTGGGTCTTTGGTAGCCTTTGGGGGACAATTGATGCTCATTGCCTGTTTGGAAGCATTCTTTCCCTATAAATAATAAGAAAAAGGTTCCTAAAAAAAGCAGTACAACTATAAATTAAAACAAAGCAAAACATTTATAAAAATCATCATAAAGAAATTTTAGGCTTGTGAGGCTTTTTTAGAGTTTTTTTTTAAAAAAATGGGTAAATTGTGTATTTTATCAAAGGTTAAAGTAAGTTAAAATTAAAAGGTATATGCAAAGGTTTAAAACATAGATAACTTTATTTAAAAAACCAAGAATATGAGCAGAAAAGTATAAATCACAGCATATTAAAAATACAGTTTTTTTAGGGCAAGTGCCTAAAGTCAAAGTGTGGAGATCAAAATCTCCAAATTGATGGATTTTTGATCTCCGCACTTTTTTTCAATAAAAATTTTTCCCAAAAAATTTAATATTTTTCTTAAATTTGACTTTTTTAAAATGTTTTTACTAGTAGCTAAAATCAAAAAACCAAGTGTCAGGAAATCCTGGTCTATCAGGGTTGACTGATCCATATTCCTATTACAAGACATGAGCTGATAATGGACGGAATACAGCCAGAGTGAAACAACTATTCCAGAATACGGGGGAACTATAATAAGGTTGATATAGTTACAAGTCAGAAGCACCTGAGACATTCCGGGACTCAGGTCACGGGCCAATCCAGAAGATTCTATAATTAGACGCTAAGGATTCTGGATTCCAGATAAGGACACAAATCTGACCCAGAGAATATTGGGGAATTCAACACCTGTTTCACCGAGAAGTGAGACAGCAAACCGCCCGTCTACATTCTTCATTATGCCAAGCATAGATGCCAGTTTGGCCAATGGGTGTCAACTCAGTTGCCGTAACTAAGTCAAGGAATATCTAGGCTGAAGAGGGGAAATCAGCAGCCTAGAATATTACCTCATCCCAAACCCCAAATAGGGTTTGGGATCCAACTCTGGGGGATGAGACTAGTAGCTTGGGGATGATAGGCTAGCTAGTAAGAGTTGTCCGCAGCTAGACACCAGTTTGGCCGCTAGCTGTCAACTATAAAGGGGCCTTTCAAAATCATTTGAAAGGGATAAACAATTTTCATACCCTCAACATCTCTACTAGTCCAAATAGTAGAGGTGTCAAAGTACAGTAAGAACAAGCTTATTGATACTCATGAAACTCCTGCCAAACCACCACAGCCGGTGTCACGTCCCAAAGGACCACAGGACTTTGCAAATTCACTCGGATCATTCGACAACAGACCTCTGCTGTTGTCACGCCAATTGAAGCACATCTGTTGCCATACAGATTCCCTATTCCATCCTACAACCTAATGACTAATAAACATAATATCTCTTCTTCAAGATCCAGAAATATTGACACCAAGTTCAAAGTGCCCAAATCAATGCAATTTAAAACACACCTTAAATTAATTTGGCTTTTAAAATAGAATTTATTCATCCTTTTGAATATAGGGGACAAAATCAAAAGTGCAAAAATTGAAGTGCAAAAAAATCTTCAACTTAATATTTGACACATCAAAATTAAAAAAATTTAAATTTAAAATTTTTTTTCTATATGTAAAAAGATAAATCAAGAGATAAAAAAGCTTGTTTAACTTTAGACAATTTTTTAAATTTTATTTTGTTTAAATATTAATATAAATTAATATTATAAGTCATTCATTTTTTAAAAATAAAATTTCATCTCATAAAAATTTATTTAAAAATTTACATATAGTTTCTTAATGGGTGCAGAAATCAAAAAGTAGTCAAATTAAAATCCAAAAAGGTACCAAAAAACTAGGACCACTTAATATTTAATTTTTGCAAAAAATTAATATTTTATTAATTATGTTTTATTAAGTTCCTCAAATCAAAAGTGAGGAATTCAGAAATTAATTTTTTATATTTAGTCACACTTTTTATAAGCTTATAAAATTTTAAATAATTAATCAAAAACTTTTGAAATTCCTCATGTAGATTATTTAAGACCTGATATTTAAATATATAAAAAAGAAATAAAGTTTTTTGGTAGGTTTTTGTTTTATTGCAATATTAATAAATTGGTGTGTTTTGGAGGCAATTTCAAAAAATATTAAATTAATATAATATTGTACTATGTTTTCCTATGTTATTTCAGGGGACAAAATTGAAGTGCCTAAACCAAAGTGCAATAAGCTCTTGGGTTTTTTTGAAGGAGTTCTTCTGAATTTTCTCCTTTCCCACTTCTCCTTTCCACCTCTCATTCCTCCTCAAAAAGAAGTTTGTTGGCCCCTTGGCTGCACCAGGGGCCAAAAAACTTTTAAAAAATTTCTGCGTTGTCAAGAGGGTGGATTATAAAAAATCTGATACCAAGTAGAAAAAAACTTTCTGTTTTCTTCTCTTCTCTTCTCCTTTTCTTACCCTCAATTATCTTCTACTATATCTTTTACTATATGTATTAGAGTAAAATAAATGTATAAAAGTTTTTTGGTATAAAAATTTGCTCTATCTATATCATTTTTAGTGAAAGTACAGTGTTTTTAACATAAGAATGTTCAAGTCTTCATTTTATGATATGTAAGTGGAAGATTCTTGATATCTTTGAATATTGTGACTTATAAATAAGATATAAGACTATATCTTTTATTAAGTATAAAATTATATAGTATATTTTTAATAAGAAAGTAATGTACTTTATATTATTTTAATGGTAGACTTCTATAACTTTTATCATTTAAATAAGATCACTAATAAGCCAAAATACTTAAAATCATATGCTTGTATCTTGCAGAAAAAATCCTTTATTTATCTTATACTGAAGTATTATTATAGCTTTACATAAGCTGGAAATTAAATTAACCTTTTTTATTAAACTTATAGTTTATAAAGCAGTTTTTTTTTGTAGTTTCATATCTTATATTCAATTGAATACAGTTACATATAATTTCTAGTCTAATTTTGCTTTTAAAACCAAAATAAACTTTCTTTTAAAAACAGCTAATTTAAGTAGTTTTTTATTATCTAGCATATGTTTTTACTGCAGAAATGAATTTCTTAGAGTCTCTTTAGTCTATTAAAGATTTTTAAATATATAGTTTTATTTTAAACTGTATTTTTTTTGCTTCAAAGTTAACCTCTGGAAAATCAATTTTTGCACTTTAATCTTTGATATTTTTGATTTTTGCACCCTACATAGTGTTTTGATTTTTGCACTTTTTGGGGGTCCCATTTTTGATTTTTGCACTTTTAACCTTAGGAACTTTGACCTAAGGAACTTGTCTGTTTTTTACTATACAGTAGTTTTCAAACCTGTTGAGATAAACATATACTAGTCAGTTTAGAACACATGAACTCAGTCTAAAAACAAAATCAAAAATTAAGGAATTTATATTAAATTACAATAGATTTGGATTCACTTTTTTGTTTTAGACTGAGTTCATGCATTCTAAACTGACTAATATATGTTTATTTCAACAGGTTTGAAAACTACTGTATAAAAGTAAAAGTTTTATACACAAGATGTGAAAAGTGTCAAAATTATGAGTGAAAATTAGAAAAAATAAAAGGCTAAATTCACACTGAAAATTAGATAAGTTTAGACAATATCAGAGACAGGAATGGCACTATTGATATTTTTCTGAAAATCTACTATTTTTTGCCTAGTACACTTGTTGCAAGATCTTTGATTACTCCCTCTCAGGGAATTAACACACCAAGTAGTTCACCAAATAAATCACCAAGTGGCTCACCAACTAATCATTAAGTTGGTGGTTCCACTATCATTTGATCATTGACTTACAGTAGTTTTAAAAGCTATGGCAACAAGCAAATTTTTTCAGATTTAAACAAGATCCAACTCTCAGGTTAAAATATATACTCTGTTAACAGGGTTTATTGGCGTTAGTGGGCAAAATGGGTCAACACAGCAACAAAAGGCTCACATGCAAAGCAAAACCATTCAAAATATAATCTAAAATACATTGATTCACAAACAAAATGGTGTGAGTTGACTTTTGGTGTACATATGGGACATTATTTTTCTTGTTATGCCTAGGCGCCAGATTGGTTATTTTATAACTTAATCACATTATTCATATTCAAATTATTCAGAAAGAGTAAAATACAATCAATCCCAAATATTTAATTGATCTTGGGCTTGGGTGATTTTTTAAAAAATAATTCATTGATTTTATAATTGAAAATTGCAACTTATAGTACTACTGAAAATATCTTAAGTGCTACTACAAACCAAAAATATTTATGATGAGTTGCATGGGAGAGTAATAGCAGCCCCAAAGCTATAAATGCTATTACCCTATCTTTGGCTCATCATAAATATTCTTAGTTTGTTTCAGAAAAAAAAGGTTGTTGTTTTTGAAAGACTGATAACTCTATTTAAAATACACCCTCTAGTAAGCTGCCCTACTTCATGAACTTGCCCCAATACACTACTAGCATCTTCTGATATTTTTGTTTCTCTGGTATCATCACGTGATTTCAAATGATAAAATATCTCAGAATATTCTGAGAAGCTTTCAAATGTTAAAGGTGAAGTATATAACTTCCCATCTTTCATCAAATATGAAAGATTAATGCGCAGATTTTTAACTTCAAGCTCTCTTTTTATAGGCCTAAATTTCCTTTCATAAATATAAAAAAATGCTTTTTGGGAAACAATTGAACCAGTTAAAGATGAATTGTATAATTCTTTTCTTCTTTCTTCTTTCTCACAAATATTTTTTAGATCATTAATGTTGTTAATATAAAGTACATTTTCTTTTTCCTTTAAAATTTTTGATATTACACCAAAGTGACCATCAACAATGCTTTTTCCATGGCATTCAACAAAACGGTTATATTTTATGGAACCCTTAATATATTTAGGTGCCTCTTTAAATAAGTAATATAAAAATTCATATGATCTAAAATGATTTCCATTATCTGTCCATACTTTTATATTTTTTATTTTTTTAAATCTATCTAATTTAAGAAGACTTATTAGACATTCACCTGAAAATAAAGAATCATGTGATAATATTTGAGACAAAAAATCATGATATTCATATTTAATTTTATTGTTTTCTTTAAAAACTAATGCAAACCCTAATAATGAGATTGGTTTTTTTGAATAAAAACAATTATTGGTCTCAATTGGACCACCTCCAACCTTTAAGTTTTCTTTATAATCTATAACTACAACACAAGACTCATCATCTAGTTCATTAATATCTTTTTTATATTCACAATTTTGATGAACATAAAAGTCTTGGTGCTGATTAATAGTCTTTAAGTCATTGTCTATAGATTCTGGTAATGGTAAGTTTTTACTTTCACATTCTTCCTTCTTTTTTTCTAGTGAATTTTTTAAATTACAAATATTGCACATATCAGTTTGTTTTTTACTTTTTATTATATTTTTAGGGATTAATTTATAGTAAGTAGAAATTGAAACTGAAATTTCATTTTTTATTTTCATATTTTCATATATTTCTTTTTTTGTTTTAAGTAGAGAGTATTTAATTTCAGTTGAGTAATTACTCATCTCTTTTTCTATATCTTTATAAATTTTTTCAGGCACTTTTTTTGTAAACTGGCTTGTTTCAAAAGAATTTTCCAGCAATTTTTTAATTATTTTTTTAGTTATTTCTTTTTTTAATGAATAGTTATTATTTTTTTGGCTTTTTTTGTTTAAGCTTACATTTTTATTTTTATTTATTTTTCTTGAGTATTCAAACTCACTTTTGGTTATATTAAACCCCATATCATTAAGCTCTTTTAAAGAGTAACTGGAAGTAACCAGAGATCGCAAGGCTGGGAGATGTTTTTGGGGAGAAGATTTCATGAGATCCTTTAAGTTTTCAATGAACTCATTGCCTTTTTGATTTTGAATAGTTGGCAGGAACTGAGCTTTCCCAAATTCAGTTTGAGTAAGGAAGTGCTTGATGAAATTATCAAGATCATCACCAGCAATAAAGAGGAATGCCTTTTTTAACATTGCAATTCTCTCTCTTTTTGTTGAAGCTCCCAAGGAAAAAAAGGGTAGCATGGAAGAAGTAAATTTAACTGAGGACATGGTAGTATTTTGAATCTGTAATTAGGTCAGATCTTTGATGTGTGCCTTAATGATGGAGTAGTTATGATCAGAATGTGGTCTTTGAATTGGGTTATTTGGATTAGAAGCTTTGTGGTACTTTAGCTCTTATATACCAAGCTAAATGACACCATTCTGAAAGAAATGGTGTGATAGCTTTTATTATAGTTTGAACTTGAATTTATGTTTGCAGAAATTAATTAAATACCCAGTTTTCATGCACAAGTGATATATGTGAAGCAGCTAAGCATTATTATTACATCATATCCTCTTTGTAATCAATGCAAATCAATTAAAATGATGTATTCAGTTAATTGTAACTCTTCCGCATATTTTTAAAATGATAAAATATTAAAGAATTCCATTTAATGAATGCTCAATTTGAGGTTCGAAGCTCACTTGAACCTTAAAATCAATCTAAACAGTGATAAAAACATCCTAACTTCAAACTATCATAAAATCCTAGAGAATTGAGCTTTTTAAATAAAATAAAATGCGAAAATAAAGCTCTCAATCTTATCTTTAATTTCGTCAAATAAAAAACATCTGTTGTGTATTCAAAAAAGAGTATTTATTAGCTTTGAAGTGATCTACTTTATATCATTAGATATAATCATATAATAAAATCTGGATTATGCTCTTTTAAATTACTTTCGCTTTAATATTGAGCATAGTATACATATTAAAATTTTTACACCAATAGAAAGATAAGATTCTTAGCTTCATTTTGATAGTTTACAGTGTGAAAAAATATTAATTTTTCATTGAGTTATTAATGTTTTAAATATAAATTGTGTAATTAGTTACTTTTTCAAAATCGAACTGTGTTATGCTGCGACTTGAGCAGCATGTGCATTAGAAAATGGCCTAATCTCTAAAATAATGGCCCATATGTTTACTATGTGAATCAGTGACAAAATACACCAAAGCAAGGTGTGTCAAAACTCAATCCAAAAATGAAACACAATAGCAACTCACAATGTAAACAAAATCACTCACACAATGTGTGCAATGGATTGTAATCATGAATGATACCAAGGTATCTAAAATAAGACACAAGATCTGAAACATAAATTTTAAAAATATTGTGTTGGGTGCTTGAATTTGGCAGTAAAATCTGGGGAAAATGGGTGGATTTTTTTTGAGTATTCTAAAATGGGCGTTGTAAAACCAAAAACAACTAACTAAGAAATAAAAAATCTATAATTGGGATATTGGGTGGGAAAAAATATTAATTGAATATCCATAAACAGATAAAAGCAAAAATTAAAAATAGGGAGTAACTTAATTAAGTTTTATTTAATATTTTATTAAATTTTAAAATGAAAGGAACACAACAACAGACTACCATTGCACCCGTTGTGTGCTGCAGTTGCAGTTGCCCCCACAGGTCAAAGAATAGACTTAATACAACACAAGTGCCTACTCAGGAGGGAGGTGGGAGAGGAGAGTTCCATAGTGACGCTGCACTGACACAGCTGGTTCAAGGAGCACAAGCTTCTAGGGTGCAGAGCATAAACCCTTGGGTCCCAAAGCTGACCCGGAAGCCAACCAAGGTCACCACTACCAAAATGGTTAGAAACAAGGAGGTAGAACTTACTTCATATGTGTTTGACGTTGTGTACCAGCAAGAGTTGGTCCTGTCAGCCATGCTGGAGAAGGTGAAGCCTGTACTTGATACTAGCTATGAGCCCTACGTCAGTGATGACAATCAGGAGGATGACAAGGAGCCCCAGTTCTACCAAACCAATGAGGGACAGCTAGTGCTCAAAAAGGTTGCAGCCTTCTACAACAAGGTGCCCATGCCTTGCAAGCCTGTCATCAATCAGGATCCTGGCTTGTCTGAACCCACAAAGCCCGCCCAGAAGCGCATCCCCAACATCAAACACATCATCCTGCTTAAGCTAATGCGGGAATTGGGTGACTAAAAGGCGGCTGCAGCCATTGATAGAGTGGATCCCAAGTACGCCAGCAAGACCTTCCATAAATTCATTAATACTGGTTGTGTCCTTGCCGCGGAGAAATCCTTGCGCGTGTCAACCATGCTCACCAAGGAGCACAAATGGGCAATCCGCCAGTGGATAACCTGAGATTGCCATCTTGAACTGGGAAATATACAGGCCATGGTCAAGTCCGCTTTTGGGATTGAGGCCTCAATTTCCTTCTATTACCATTTGGTCAAGGGAATGCAATTTTCCTGGAAAAAACTCAGGGTATCCCCATTGAATTGGAACAGCCCAGCCAATATTGAGACCCAGAAAAATTACGCTGAGGCATACACTGCCCTCAAAGCCAAGGGGACGGTGAAATTCTATTATATTGACAAATCAGCATTTGCCTCATTGATGCACAATGAGTATGGGTATGTCCCCAGAGGCTCCAATGACGGGGTGGCTTGGCGTGCTGCAGTCTGCGCCACAGCCTATTCAATGGTGGCTCTCCTTGGTCCAAAGGGGGTCGAGCTCTACCAAATGATACTAGGCTCCCACAATAGCTGGACCTTCCTATCATTTCTCCGATTGGTCCAGGAGCACCTGAGGTGCACAAGCCTGGGCTTCACCAACGTAATTGTGTTGGACAACATTGGTCTCCACAAGGTGGCTGACATTCTCAAGGAATTCCCAATGATTGACACAAGCATTGCAGTGGGCCCCCAGCAATTGGCCATGGCAAATATGCACCTTCTCTTCCTCCCCGCCTATTTGCCCTTCCTAAATCCCATTGAGGAAGTCTTTGGGTGGCTCAAGCAAGTTGTCAAGCAAGGAACCCCAACTGGGACTGAGGACCTGTTTGATTTGCTGCAGGCCAGGATCCATACCCTCCCAGCTGAGACCGTGGCCAAATTCTATGGCCACGCTGATTTGTTCATCCCCATGTGCCTAGCCAAACAGCCAATCAATTAAAGGCTTAATGTGTCCAACTTTTTTATATTCTCTAATTTATTATTCAACATTTATTAATTATCATTTTATATTTAGATGTTTCCACGCCCACAATCACATTCAGAAGATCCATCAATAGATGTAAGTAATTTATTTATTTTATTGTATATTATTTTATTATGCCATCTGAGGTATTCCCAAACGCTCAGTATTGGATTACGCAAAAATATTTAAATCACTCTGGTCAAATAAATGTAAAAATTAATTTTAAAAAAATTAAACGTAAAATGTACAAGTTAGAATTTATTTTATTAACGTATAATTTTATACTTTTATGAAACCCATTTCCGCAATATATTTTGAAAATCTTGTTTGCTAAAATATTATTTGAAAAATTAATTATAATAAAAATATTGTAGAGTATAAAGATGTTTATTAGAAGAGAATTTATTAAGAACACCTGTAGTGAGTTTGGCGGTATGTACCCACCCCACAATGAAGGTGGCACACAACCTCCACTGCCACACCGTGGACAGTGGATAAACCTGTATTGAAATACTCCCTCCTGCTGGTGAAGGGGAGTAGGGTCAGGTGGGAGTGAAGCAGCAGCTTTTCAGGAGGGGCTGCAAACCCGTAGATACCAGCCAGGACCAGGGCGTCCTGGATCACATGATCAACTGAGTCGTATCCAGGGGGACCTTCTTCCTGTCAAGTGCAAGCCAGGCCTTGTAAATCCCCAGAAGGACCCTGTCCAGGTCCTCAAAAGACATGCCCATCCCAAAGAAGAATAAGAACCCCAGGTAAACAACCAGATGAAGCCTTTGCCTTGCAAAGGCTTCTGTGAACTCACACAGTTTATTATAGGCCGTGCTTATCTTCTTGTTGTGCTTTGTCTTGGCAAACATGAGCTCCATAGCTGCTGGGACCCCCGTCTTGTTGGCACTCCAGGCCAGCCTGAAGTCTGCCAAGAGGATCTTGGTCTTCTTTACGGCTGTTGCGTCTGCAACAGCCAATTTGCTCACCGCATGCCCAAAGTTCTCAAGCAGGTAAGACAGGGTGTGCTCCACCGGGAAGCAGAAGCAAGCAGCCGCGTGAGCCTGGCCCATCTCTGGTACATTCTTGAATGGGAGTGTCACCAGGACGTCCCAAACAAGCTCAATGGAGTTTACACAGTAATCTCCACTGAGGGATACCGGGTCCAGGCGGACCAGTTGGGCATCCTTGTAGGCAGTAACTGCCCACTCAGATGCCCCCTCAGCATGCGTCAGCCCGGCTAGCACGTCCCTTGTCATTGGGAAGGACCCGTGAATTCTGTCTTCAAGCTCCCTCACAATAGGAGGGGGACAGATAGAGCTGCTTAGCCACATGAGTGGCATAATTAGCATAAAAGGTGGCCAGGACAAAAGGGACCAGGACCCGGCGGAGTTCACCATCTACGTTTTCTAAGAAAAAAGGTAGGTTTTTTGAAAATTTATTAATTTTATTTTTTAGGTTACCTTCTTGTGTTTCTTCTTTGCCGGCAGCTTCAGCCGGCTTGGCCATTCTTGGCGCAATCAATTGCGCTGGCAATTTGGTGTCCTCTGCCCTGGCGCGCTTTGCTGGCTTGAGATGTGCATACATCTCCGGGTCATCAACCCAGACGGACGGCACAGAAAGATTGTAAGCCTTGAATTGAAGTCCTTCCACATTGTGCTTCTGGATAATAAGTAAGCGCTTGATTGTTGTTTCTGATGTGTCAGGCATTTTGGTCATTAATGCCTTGGGTGTCACCCTGTCAAGTTTCTTGCCTTCAAGGAAGGCAGACTTCACCTTTGCTTTGACCTTACGGTCAATGTCTTTGATTTTGGCAATTGCCAAGTTGAGGTCATTTAGAAGCTTTTTGAGTTCTCTCACTTTATTTTTTTACTAACCTTTCCATATGTTTTTATAGCTTTTGCCCCAATAAATTCTGTATTATTTTAATACTGTTCCCCATTTGTTTATTCCTTTTTGTTTTCCCATCTACTACATTATCCCATCTTTTTACCCATTGTGTATATGTTTTACGCTCATCTCAATATGTGTGTTGTTTGCTTTGTGTTGGCATTGTTTCCTTGATCACCATATTATTTTTAGCACTTTGCACACCCCTTGTGAAAATATTTAACAACAATTAGGTGATCAGCTAAATTTGAATTAGAAAATTATAGTGTTAACTGTTTTTAGGTAAAGTTGTTACTGATCCAAATTCAAAACCTTAATGATTTTCTTTAAGCCAATCAGGAGCCAAGTGATAAAGTGATTGTTGTGACATAAAGGGTCATCCAATAATTCTTTGGTGCATGTGTGCTAAATAATATGATTGGCTGGTTGTTTTTACATTGTGCACCATTGTTGCTGTAGCAAGTTGTTGGTGGACTAGTGCCCAATCAGCTGCTGGGTTAGCACTAGTCCACCAACAACTTGCCACAGCAGCAATGTTGTACAATGGCAAAACATCCAGCCAATCATATTATTTAGCGCACATGCACCAAAGAATTATTGAATGACCCTTTATGTCACAACAATCACTTTATCACTTGGCTCCTGATTGGCTTAAAGTTTATCATTAAGGTTTTGAATTCAGATCTATAACAACTTTATCTAAAAACAGTTAACACTATAATTTTCTAATTCAAATTTAATTGATCACCAAATTGTTGTTAATATTTTCACAAGGGGCTATGTTTGGGTGCTAAAAATAACTGTGTTCAGGATCTAGATACACAACATAGTAAATATATGATTTTATAGAAATAAGCTGAACATAAAGAATAAAACCAACTATAAACAAAGAGAACACAAACAATTGAAATTCAAAATAAAGATAATATAAATAGAAATTTTCTGGGACCAGGGGTTTATTGAGGCAGGGAAGAGTGATGCCTAGTAGGCAGAATGGCGCAGGAAGGAGGACACAGAGGCGGTGCTGGCCTGGGGGGTCTGGGATTGGATGGGTTGGGTTTGCAGGCGGGGGTGTTGGTGGAGGGGGTGGAGGCAGGAGGATTGCACGTGATGGCCGCCATATACTGCTCATCATACTCCTCATCAGTCATTGGCTGGATGGGCTGGTAGGTGGCTGTGGCACAGGGTGGGAGGCGCTTATCCTTGCGTGATTGGTTGCCCATGTTCACATGGAAAACCATTTGCGCAAACAAGTCAGCCACCATTTGGCAACCAAAGAGAAAATTGTGATCAAGGGCCCCAAGATAGAGGTCGTTGAAAGCCTGAGGGCGGCGCTCCCGTAGCGTATCTCCAATGTTAAAGAAGACAACATCAGCCAAATGGACGTCTGCATGGCCGGCGGGATAGACTGAGGCCTGGTGCCCGCATCCCTGGATGGCCTCAAGGGCGGTGAAGCTTCCTTCCATCTGGTGGCTCAAGAAAACACGGTATTTGGAATTTGAGCCATCCCAGGAGTTGAGCAATCCACCAAGGATGTGGCTGTATGAGTACCCATCAATGAAATCAGGGTTTGTCCAATAGTAGACAAAACCCTTGGCTGAAACAGCCAGAAATGCACCAATGAAAGTCCCCTTCTTGACCTTCTTCCTTCTATTCTTGGTGGCAGCTTTTCCTTGCTCACCAAAATTGTCAAATGCAAAGGATAACTTTTAGTACAAGACAAACATGATGTCATCTGTTAGACTTGTCAAGCATCTGACCAGGGTTGATTTGATTGCGGTGTCATATGGGGAATCCTCAGCGCCATCCCATTGGTCCCAGCAAAAGTTATAAGAACCCTAATTGAAGCCACATTTCTGTGCATCCAGAGCTGCACCATGTGCTCAGAAACCCAAATGCCATGGTGTGCAAGTTGCTTCTGTACCTGGGTCAAGGGAAGCTTGGGGTCCCGCTGGAGGAGGTCAAGCATTATTGGGTAGGCCTCGGTTATCTGGGACTCTGTGGCCTTCTTTGGCTTCTTGGTTGTCCCAATCAGGTTTCCCTTGTTCATTAGGTTGTTGAACTCCTGCATTATGGTGGCTCAGGTAAATTGCAACTGGGCAGCAATCTGGTCCCACAACAGACCCTGTAGGTTTAGTGCCACAATTTCCTGAAGAATTTGGGCAGTGATTATTCTGCGTTTGGGGCGCTGGGCGGCAGGAGCTGAAGCCTGATTGGCTGTAGGGGGGCAGGTTGGCTGGTGGCAGAAAGTTGTTCTGGATTGAGGTTACCATCCTTATTGGTTGGTTGACAGGCAGCTTGTGCAGGGGTGGGTGTGGGAGCAAGGGAAGAGGTAGACGCTAAGTGACTCTTGAACAAGTCAAAGCCATATGGGTTGGGGGACAGTAACAGGTCAGCTTCCTTGTTACCCACCTCAAAGGCTTGGGTGTAAACGGGTGCCTCCACGTTCTGAGCCTTGCCTCCATTGCAGCGGGCTTGGCTGCTGGCGCTGTCAAAGATATTGCTTGTAAAAACCATTGTAAAAAAACCTAGGATAAAATCACTAAAAATAGAAATTTTAAAATTTAATAATTTATTTTTAGTGTAATCTCAAGCCCATATTTGGAAGGTTCTCAAAACCTTTTTATACAAATCTGGAGCCATGAAAATGGATAAAATGCCTCTGGTCCTAAATTAGATAGCTGTTGATTGGCTATTAAATTGATAGTTTTCTATTTTAGGCTGCTCATACTACACATCTTGTGTGAGTTCATTTTGTTTTGTGCTTGTGTAATCTTGCCTCTAGATAGCTCAAGTTTTGTTTCACTTTAGTCCTTCTGTTGGTGCCTCATATGAATCCTGATTGGATTATAATATACTCCGGAATAGCATCCACTCATTTCACTTGTTGTGTCAGCTCATTTTGTTTGTGGTTTGAACTACACCACTTGATGTTTGATATAATTTTGTATGATGGGTTAGTGAAATTTTGTTTTTGGTTTGACAGTTCATTTATTAACCAAAGATATTTAAATTAATTGAATCCTGAATCTCTCGCAACTTGGATTTTGTTTAAATCTGAAATCATTTTGTTTAAATCTGAAGAATTTTTGCTTGTTGATATAGCTTTTAAAACTACTGTACAAGTGTGAAGAATTGTTGACCAGGGATTGTGAAAAGCTTAATTCATTAGGCAGCTATTGGCAATTAACCAGGGCCAATCAATTACCCTTTTGGAAGTTAGTGTCAACTTACCATATAATTAAATATATGATTAGTGGGCCATGACATCATTGCCAAGGAATATTGCGCCACACTGCTGCCACCTTAAATAACAAGTGCCACAGCACCGGGATTAATTATTCTTGGTGCCAGAGCGCCGCTCTAGTTTACATCAAGCACCCAGATGCTGGTAAAATTATTTGCAAGCTCCAGAGTGCCGCAATAATTAACATCAAGCGCCAAGGTGCCATCTTTGAGAGGAAATAACGCCGAGGTGCCAGGTTTTAATATAGAAGTTTCTGTTACCAAATATGAGGATATCTGGTGCGCTAGCAGGGGGCACCCTTGTGCTAGGTGCCACAGAATTGCAGGATTGTGCCCTAAAATGGAAAGTTGTCCCTTTCTTCACCAGAACAACCAAGACTCTACAGTGCACTGAAATGTCCTAGAAGTCATTGTCAGTGACTGGTGATTAGTAATATGAGAATACCCCTATATAAGGCATTGGCAGTAAACTCCAAGGGGCAGAATTTTACCTACTTGTATAGGACCCAATAAAATTAACCATTAAAATCCAATTTGGCCAATGTCTTCAGAATCTTCACATTCAAAGGCACATAGTGAGTGTGTGCCCCTACCCCTTAATTCTTCTGTTGAATCTGCTGGCGTACACCAATTTTCAACAACAAGGATCAAACATCCAGATCCTAAAAGGAACACAACTTGATTAAGCCTTGTGACTTAAGAGAAACATTACTCAGATAAGCCTCATGACCTACATGATGTTCATGAACAGTATGTGGCTTCCCATGATACTATATAATACTGTATATTCATATCAAATAAAGTATAATTTTCTTCTTAATTTCACCCTTTATCTTGTTTATTATGCTTCCCAGAAGTATATACACAACAGTGGTAGCACAGGTAGGTTATCCACACCTACACAACTATAAGGAAAAATTCCTCCAAAAAAAGAGCAAGAAGATGGCCCTTCCCGCAGGTTGGAGAGACTACAAAGAAGGACACAACATTCCCCCAGGATACACCATCTGCTCAACGTCCTCTTCCCCACCAAGCAATATAAATCCTCCATGCTTGCAGACTCTTAAGCCCGCCCACAACTTTTGCAGGTCTGGAGATGCCTGAGATACCCATTATTGTCTTTCAACGCCTACATACTGCAGAAATTGGCAACAACACCCATGTTAACACTAAAAATGTTGAAATTGGTCATGTTGACACTTTTAATGTCAACACTATAGTAAAGTGATAACCCAGTTTTACTAAATGTCATTTCCTGGATGTTGACACTTTTTTAATTAACAAAACACTTTACCCTGAACATTTATAATATAAAAAATTATTTTAAAATGCATTATATACTAAAATAACCCCAGAGAGTTTAAAACTGCAATAAAAAATTACTGTGAGTAATAAGAATAAGAAGATATAAGCAACTATTTTTCAGTTTACTATGTAAATTACACTCTTTATTATAAAGTTATTTTTTTATTCCCATAAAAATTAAAATTCCAATGAACCAAAAATAAAGATATTTAATATACCATAATAGCTACAAAAATAAGAAATTTTTAATTTTAATTTATTATACTTTATATAAGCATAACTGAAAATATCTCATAGCTTAAAGATAAATTAACAAAATATAAGAATTTTCTTACAAAACCACATTGAAACTGTATCTTAAACTTACCATTTATACTTAAAAAAAATTAGTACTATCCAAAAAAATTAAAAAATTAAAAGTTTAAAAGTAAAAAATATATAAGCAAAGAAAAGTTTATTCGGCTAATTAAAGCCACCAGCAAGAGCAGTGGCAACATCTTCAAGGTACTTCTTAATCTCCGCCACCTTATACTTTTTCTTGACCACTTTCTGCACGTCCTCCTGGTAGTCCTGCTCCTTGGACTTTTGCTTCCTGGGGGCCACCTGGTTGGCCAGGTTGCAGAACTTGGAGATAGTCCAAGCCTGCTCCTTCTGTAGCTTAGAGAAGAACTTGTTATATTTGGGGTTGGCCCCAAACTTCACCTTCAGGTGCTTATGCTAAACCTCAAGGCTAGAGGTGGTCTATATCTCCCCCTTGAGGCAGGCACCTTTACAGTTCCAAGGGGTAGTGACCCCGCTCTTACCTCTCCAGGCAGTCACCTTATTGCCCATCCATTGGCGCTCAAAGTAATCCAGGTAGCCTTTGAAGATGGTGGAGTGCTTCTTGATGTAAGCATCCTCCAGGAGAGCCTCAAAGTCAAGCTTAGTATGCTCTGGGCGCACAAAAGCCAAGGCAGCAAACTGAGTCAGGGCAAAGCGGCACTTCCTCTTACCATTGTTAAGATAATTCTTGAAAAGGTCCTTCTCACTCTTGAGATTCTTGATGAGGACCTGCCTAAAATGGAAGAAGCAGCCCTGGAATTCTCCATTGAAGGTGGCCTCAAAGGCTCTGAACTGAGCTTGCTCAAAGCCCATTATAATAACCTTTGGCCCAAGTGAGTGTGCATGAGCTAGCTGCTCAGCAGCCAGGGTCAACTCATCCTTCTCAGCGGAGGAGGGATCTGCCCTTGTGGCGTGAGTGGGAGGGGGGAGCTGATTGGTGGAAAGGGAGCTCAAAGCATCCCAGAAAATCTTGAAAGCTCTGGCATAGACCTCTGTCTTGGCACCAGGAAGGAGAAAGAACACAAGGGGGATGACCTGGTCATTGAATTGCCCATGCAGGACCCAAAGCTGCTTGAATAGTGAGGGCAAGTAGCAAATGTGCCTTCACACAGCCAGGTGGTAGCAGTGTTCAGCTGCTCCAGGTTTTGGGTTGTGGTGTAGGCTACAATCCTATCCTCCACTTCCTTCCCATTGTCATGGAGCAGGAACATCTCACCATCCTCTGTCTTCTTGAGGGCATCTGTGAGGATAAGGTCCTTGATGCTGGTGGCACTCTTGGCCAGGGGATTGGAGGATTGACGCCTATCACTTACAAACTTGACCAACTAATTGTGAGTTAGAACCCTCTTCAAGTTGGTTGGGGAGAGGTACTTGCAAGCAAGCACGGCCAGCTGGGTGGCAGAAAGATCCTTGGAGATGGGCATCGCCTGCACAAGATATCACTTGAGAAGGCAGGCTATGGTGGTGTTGGGCATGATGTAGGTATGCTTGTCCTTGATGGTTTGGACCAGGTCCCAGAGCTCAGTGTTGAGCTGCACTGGGCAGGAGCGGTCCTCACAGGTGTAATGGCAGCTCTTGAAGCCCCGGTTGGCATTGTTGCAGCTGAAGATATACCCATTGGCCACCATGGCTGGCCCATCTTTTAAACTCATGATTGGGAAGTATTTGGACAAGGAAGAGGGAACCTTGAATTTGCTGTCAACGTTGCAGATGTTGTGGGCCAATAGAGGGTCCCAGGGGCCAGCAGGAGCATGGCAGAAGCCAGGGAAGTAATTGGGGCGGGGCTTTGAATCATCCCCAGATGAGATTGAAGGGGGGAGTTTGGCGCAGGTGGGGAAGCAGAAGGGGGCTTATTGTGTTGCTCCTCATGTGCAGAAGACTTATCTTTGGGTGGGGTCTTTTTGCCTTGCCGCTTCTTCTTGGTTGGTTCCTTGTCAGAAGCCAAGTTGTAGAAACTGTGCTCTGTAAGAGAGCCATCAGGTTTCTCTCCCCCAGTGGAGTGAGCAGGGATCTTCTCAGAAGAGGGCTCAGGGGAGGGCTTTGGTGACAGCTTTGGGGATGGTTTGGGGGTGGCCTTCTTTGATGAGACAGGCTTCTTTTTGGTGGGTTTGGTTGGCTTTGAAGGACGCTTGGTTTCTTTGGGCTGTTTGGAAGTGTTCTTGTCCTAAAATAATAAGTAAAATGATTTAAAATAAAGAAAAGTATGTAAAAAACAAAAAAAAAGAACTTAAAAAGCATATCATATAAAAATTAAATCTTAGAGGGCTTTTCTTGGCATTTAAAAGTTAAAAAATTCTTGTATAGGTTTTAATTTATTATAGTTTTAAATAAAAAAAAAAAGTTAAGATATTTATGTGAAAGTATTATATTTAGATATAGATTTTATTTTAAAAATTACAAAATATGAAAGAGAAAGGTTGAAAATACAATATATCAAAAAATAAGAAGTTTTTATTATGTAAAACATAAAGTTTTATATGTGAGAACTGAAAAGTGTTGACATTATGAGTGACAATTAGTAAAAAAAAGCTGAATTCTCACTGTTGATTACAAAAATTGTAGACATTATTTTTGACAACATTGTCACTGTCAACATTTTTTTGAAAATTTAAATATGTTTTTTCATAGTACACTTAATTAAATTTAAGCAGGCTAGCAAAAATTAACTGTTTTCTGTGTCTTTTTGTTCACATATAAAAATTAAAAAAAACATATGAAAATAAGTAAAAAAGTATCAAGGTTTTTTATTTCTTTATTAAAAATTATATTTTGGGAGTGATAATTTGATATTTTACCATTGCGCTTATATGAAGTTGTTAAGAAGTTGTATTCAAGTATTGAAAAGGGTAAAGTGTCAACAACGTCACTTACGACATTCTTTATATGAGGCAACATATTAATCTAGGCTTAATTGCGCCACTCTAATTTGCTTAAATCCACCCTGGGGGATGATCATGAGCAAATAAACGACATTTACAAGTGTCAACATTATTTTTAATAATAAATTCTATAGTAACTTACATAGTAACTCACGCTTAAATTATTGGATCACTGTTAGCCACTAATCCACTTAATATATTAAAGCTGTAATAAGTGCCACATAAATATTTATAACATGAACATTTCAACAATCAAATGTATGTGCACTGTATTTTTCAATATATTAATTCAATAAAAAATATTTTTAAATGTGCACTTATTTTTTACTGTAGATGCTTCAGTTTTGTTATTAAAAATAAGTTTGGTCTAAAAAGTGTTGACATTGACACTTTTACATCATGAAAACAAATAAAAAACTGATTTTTATTAGTAAAAGTAAAGGAAAAATAAGGTTAAATCAAGTTTTTTATTAAGCTTAGCATTAAATTGTGTTGAGATGGCCACAATTTTGTTGTGTTTTCTGGGTTTGCACCCCTGAACGCTTTAAAAAAATAATTAAGCTAGCGCAACTAGCAAAAAACATAGGAGATTTAGAGTTTTGAGTCAACAGTGGCCATGTCAACAAAGTGTCAACATGGCCACTGTCAACATTATTATTGTCAACATGGGCGCTGTTGCCCAGAAATTGGGGCCTTTGCAGGGTTATGCCAAGAAAATGCCTCCCTCTGGATCAACAGTACAGAAAGCAAATTTGAACAGGTAGAATATCCGCTGACTCTGGGTCAGTGAGATCTCCCTTTGTGTCACGAGAACCACATCACTTTTTGTAAGTGGGTGACTAGCACAGCACCCTAACCAGAAAGAAAACTGGGAGATGTTCAAAACTGCCTTCCTCAAAAATTTATCCATGAAAGAATTTGACGTAGCAATCATGACAGAACTCAGAACCTTTAAAATGACAGGAACTATTGAGGAGTACATTGCTGCATATGAAGACCTATGTGACTGTGTTCCCAACACCATCAATTTTGATGAACCCAGACCATGTTTGGACTTCTACAACGGCATCCCCATACACATTAGACATAAGTTTGACATGACCTGCTGCCAGAGCCTCAAAGACGTATTCTTAGAAGGAAAACATGCAGCTCAAAAGTCTGACAACCTACATGCAACCAATAAGAGAAAGGAGAGCCCCACAGCAAAGAAGGACCCTCAACCTAATAAGAAGAATAACCAAGCCAACAACACCCATCCTCAAAATGGTAACTGTACTGCCCAAGCCAACCAGTCAAGCACTGAAGATACCAACAAGGAGGGAAAAGCTCAGGGGAGTGCTTAGGTGAGCTGCCCTCCCCCAACTTATAAGACTTGTACAGGGACCAGGACATGGGTTCAATCACCATGATCCAAGTACCCTCAAGCAATCCTCTACTGTTTGCCATCCAAACTAGAAATAAACTCCTCACTAATTCTTTCTGTTTTGAAGATTTCAGGGCACCACACTATTCAACACTGGAGCAGACCAATCCCTTGTTGACAAGGAATTTGCTTACTTCATTAAACTACACACCACTTGAAGCAATATCAGGAGTGTCATCATGGCGGACAATAGAAGCACACCAGTCACCTAAGAGGCAAACTTTTCTGCGCCCAAATTGGAGATGTACAAACAAAAATTAGCGGTCCTATTATACGAATCCCCAAGTATGATTTTATACTTGGCCTGGACTGGATGAGAAAGACCAAACCTCACATTGACTGGGATAGTGCTACCCTCACCATACAACAAGGAGAGGTGCACCACCATGTTTACCCAACCCATCTTGATACACTCATGAGAGACCATGTATTCATGAAAATCATAGAAGCAGAAGAGGGAACTGACCCTAGCAAAATCAATTGGAACACCTGTACATACAAGGTCATTCATTCCAAGAATACAGAAAACAGACGTAAAAACAATTACATCCAAGACCAGCTACCTAATGAGCTCTCCTCTGTCTTCCAGGAAGCCCTCCTGGGCTTACCACCAGATTTTGGAATACAACACAAGATTGATCTAAAAGGAAGTATACCTAAAGCATGCCCTATCTACCACCTCACACCACAAGAAGACAACACACTAAAAGCTTACCTTAACAAGGCCTTTGAAAAAGGGCCCATACAACCGTCAAAGTCACCTTTCAGTGCTGCTGTCTTCTTTGTAGAAAAGAAAGACAGAGGACTCTGCCTTGCCACATATTACAGAGCGCTCAACAAGGTCACAATAAAAACAGGTATCCCCTACTCCTGATTGAAAACCTTTTTGACGCCCTGGGGGGTCCCAAATCTTTACAAAGATTGATCTGACAGCAGGCTATCACCAAATTTGAGTAAAGCCTGAATATATCCCAAAAACCGCCTTCAGAACTAAATATGGATCCTTTGAATGTGTTGTCCTCAATTTTGGAATGACCAATGCTCCCAGTATCTTTTTGACCTTCATGAATGAAGTCTTCAATTAGCACATTGAAAAACAAGCAATCATCTATCTGGACAATATCATCATTTACAGTCCCAACCTGAAACAACACTGGGAAGACGTCCGCCTGGTCCTCTGCACCCTTGAAGAAAACCAATTGATTGCCAAGCTGTCAAAGTGTGAATTCTTCTTGGCTGAACTCCTATTCCTTGGGCATGTCATTAGCAAGGAGAGAATCAAGCCAGATCCAGACAAAAGATGTGCCATAACTGAGATGCCAGCCCCAAGAAATAAGAGTGAACTTTTCACCTTCCTTGGAATGGTGGCTTATGTGAGAAGATCCATCCTTGACTGGGGTGCCCTAGCAGCCCCCCTGTCTGCCATTACAGGTAAAAAACCAAGTTTGTCTGGACACCACTACAAGACCAGCATTTCCAACAACTAAAAGAACATATGGTTACTGCTCTTATCCTCAAATACCCAAATTGTGAAGGAGTCTATGAACTAGAAACCAACACATCTGACTAAGCCATAGGAGGGGTACTCTGTATCCAAATGGCAGAAAAAGACTTCCTCCCTGTGTTGTACAAGTCAAGAAAACTATCTAACGGCAAACAAAGATATCTTATACACAATAAAGAGTTGGTGGCCATCATAAACTGCCTCATGAAATGGCAATGCTATCTAGAAGGAGCCCAAACATTTAAAGTACTCACTGACCACAAGCTGCTGATATTCTTCAGAACATAACAACACTTGTCAAGAAGACAATCAGAATGGATGAATCTCATACAGAGATACCTCATACAAATCAAATATAAACCAGGCAAGGAAATGCTGATTGCAGATTCCATGTCAAGGCTCTATAGCAAACATGTCCTATGAGCTTATGGCAACCCTGACTGGCCCATGTGAATCATGGGGACTCTCTAAGAAGGTTTCCCACCTGGCACTCCAATGGAAATCCAAGAGAAAGTCCTCAATAACAAATATCTTTTCAAAAACGTATATGGCACACTGCACCAAGTCCTTCCAAATGGTAACACTGTACCTTACGTCCCGTCAACACAAAAGATTGACAAAATCCTCTGGCTCCAGAGACTTGAGCCACATCCGCAGCAGGAACTTGCATGAATATCTCAAGACACACTAATGTTGTTCCAACATGCTAGATGATATCTGAGAAATATTAGAACAATGCAAAGTCTGTGAAAAGTACACCCAAACCAAGGTACTGCCCAAGTCAGTGGTACCAGTATCCATCACACAACCTTTCAAAGCGTGGTCACTGGAAATTGTGGGACCAATGCCTGGCAAGAACAAAGGCAAAAAGTACATCATAACAGCTATCAACTATGCCATCAGATGGCCTGTAGCCCAAGCTACAAAGGAAACACAAAGACAATGACATAAGACAATTTATTGGGAAATAAATCATAGCCAAGTTTGGAAAACCCAACCTCCTGATCACAGATGGAGGCACCAAACTCAAGTCTATTGATACCAATGTCTACCTTTCCAAAAACAGAGTAAAACATATCATCACCAGCCTATATCACCTGAAAGCAAATGGATGAGTAGAATTAATAAAAAGATCACTAGTGTAAGCCCTCAGTAAGTTATCTGCTAACAATCCAAAAGCCTGGGTTGACATACTGCCACAGCACTCATGGTATGCAGAACACAATTCAACTGCAACACGGGCAAAAGCCTGTATGAAATTGTCTATGGGCATAAGCCCTCCATTGTTAGAACTACCTCAGGACCATGTTTACCTTTACCTAATAGGGTACCAGATGACAGTAATTTCAATGTACAGTGTGCTAGAAAAGACCAGGAAGACATGGAATAAAAAAAGAATTGATAGTGAGGTAATCCCACTGCAACAAGAAAGATTCCAAGTTGAGGATGAAATCTGGGTTATCAATCACAATCAGCATAAGTTGGACCCAGGGTTATGTGGGAAAGGCATTATTATGGAGGTCAAACCCAACAATACTACCTTATCAAAGGAATTGACGCTTGAACTGAACTGAAGTGCATGCACCATGACCAACTCTGCCTGTGTAAAGTCAGAATAGCTCAACGCAACTCCAAACTCCCTGTTCCCAATGCCAAACTGGATCAGTACCAAGCATGCATCCCTGACTCTCTCAAGAAAATTCCCAAGGCTCATCCTTCCAGCACCCCAGGGGGAGATGTCACAACATCTTTGATTACTCCCTCTTGTAGAATCAATACCCTGAGTAGTTCACTGAATGAATCACCAAGTGGCTCACAAACTAATCATTAAGTCAGAGGTACCCCTATCATTTGACCATTTTTTACAAGGATCAAACATCCATATCCTAAAAGGAACACAACTTGATTAAGCCTTGTGACTTAAGAGAAACATTACTCAGATAAGCCCCATGACCTAATTGATGTATATGGGCAGCATGTGGCTTTCCATGATACTATATAATATCATATATTCATATCAAATAAAGTATCATTCTCTTCTTGATTTCCCCCTTTATTTTGTTTATTATACTTCCCAGAAGTATATACACAACACACTTAATTAAAGTTAATCATACCCATAAATATAAACTGTTTTGGCTGTTTTTTATTTAAATAGTAAAATAAAAAATTTAGTTATAAGGTTAAAAATAGTCAGGGTTCTTTATTTCTTTACTTTAAATTAAGAACTTGTTTGAAAAATGCGGGATTTTCAAATTCTTATACCTGAATTCACTAACTTAATGGACTAATTTTCATCTCATAACAACTTTTTTATATAACAGGATGAAAAATATTTCAGTAAGTTGGTGAATTCAGACAAAATAATAAGACAACCCCACATTTTTGCCTTTAGGCTCTGAATCTACAGTATTAAAAATTACATTTTGGTGATGGCAACATGATATCTTACATTTTTGTATTTTTTAGGGTGTCAAGATGGAATTATCAGAAATTGAAAGATAAAATATTGACTTTCCCACTAACAGCATTCTCATCAGGTAGTTGTAAGTAAGCTGAGATTATTTTTGCCACTCTAATTTGCTTAAATTCATCCCTTTAATCAATCACAGGTAAAATTATAGATGTTTTTGATTGTTGAAATTTTGTTTACTATAAGCTATATAATAATTCACATAGTAAATTGGGCTTAAATTATTATATTTCTGTTAGTAAAAAAGCTATTTATGATATTTTGGCTTTGAAAACTGTTGAGATAAAAAATATACTAGCCTAGAATAGAATCAGCCCAGTATAAAACAAAAGTGAAGTGATTCTTCTTTAAGGTTGATTCTAAACAAAAAAGTACCATTTATCTATAGTCCAGATTACTGTAAATTCAGAACCTGAACGTAAAAATGCGGGATTGTCAAATCCTTGGTCCAAAATTTGAATCACTTTTGCGGGATGGCCTTTTTTAATTAAATTGATTTTTTGAGTATTTATTTGAATATTTGAAAATGTGGGAACTCATAGACACTTTGCAAAGTTCAAGTCAAACTGCATATTTCCAATGGACAAAATGAATTAACTGGAATCAGATTTGAAGCGTTCAAATCCATCAACCATTTTCATTAAGTTTACTATGTTTTTGGAATTGCGGGATTGTCAAATCCAAGAACCAAATTTCAAATCACTTTTGAATGCCACTAGTAAACTCAAATAATAATTGCGGGAACTGGAATCCAAATTTAATGTACAGTAAGTAACTAGGACAAATCAACCCAAATCAAGAAGCTCCACTCTGGATAAAATCAAATGAAAAATCCAATCTCAACAGCCATATTTAGACATGAAATTAAGTGAAATGAAAAATTTTCTAAACTGGAAATGATGCAATATTCTGCACTTTAAATCACTAATATAGCGACCATAAAATCTTATAATGATATATGAGCTACCCTCCTGATGATGCAGAAATCTTTTAAAAGTTTTTTGGCCCCCGGCGTAGCCAGGGGCCATAAAACTTCTTTTCAAGGAAGAAAGGAGAGGGAAAAAGATAAACCATTAGTTTACTAACTATGTATTCATGTATTGCTATTAATGATGCTTGATTACAGTAGATTTTGAAAAACACTAATAATAAAGTAGAATTATATATTACAATCTATCTTATCACATTGTCTTTCCTTTGGTGTGTTGATAATGTGCTTGCAATTAATTGGATGGCTTCACCTCCAGCCGCCTTGGCAATAGAAAATCAAGCCGCCTCTGCAATCACAATTGGTCTGGGAGAGGCGGCTTGAGTTCCTATTGCCAAGGCAACTGGAGGTGAAACTATCCAATTAAATGTAAGCACATTATCAACAGCAAATAAACTATCAACACATCAAGGAAAAGGCAACATGATAAAAATAGATTGTAATGTATAATTCTATTTTATTATTAGCATTTTTTAAAATCTACTGTAATCAAGCATCTAAATTTTAGCCGTCCTAAAATGGAATAGGGTGATTTTTGAGAATGCCTATGATTCCTAAAAGAATCAGCACAAATTCACTCTAGATCCTTTAACATCCTTTTTTTGACACCCATAAATTATATTTATTTCAAATTCACCGCAATTATGATTTGAAACTTGGTTCTTGGATTTGACAATCCCGCAATTTCAGATTTGTTAATTTTTACATGATGTCTATGATTTGATTGAAATACAGGGAATCTCAAACCGTACATTAGAATCCCACATTTCTGATTCATGTATCCCGCATTTTTTTGCTGAGTTTTGTCTTTTGTTAGTTGAGTTATCTGCTCAAGAGATTCAAAATTTGACAATTTAAATAAACCAAAAAAAATCAAAATAGGTGGTTGATTTTATTAAATATTTTTATTTTCACTCAGCTGAGTTGCCTGCAAGAGTGATTCAAAATTTGGACCAAGGATTTGACAATCCTGCATTTTTACGTTCAGGTTCTGAATTTACAGTACAATCTGATTCTGAACAGAATCATTTCAGGAAGATGGGGCCCAGCATCTGGAACTTTGTTGTCAGCACCGCCAAATGTTAATTTCATGCCAGCCAATTTTGTAGCTCCTCCCCCCATTCTGGAGAATGAAAATTGTGTCACTTCTCAATGCCCAGAATTCTACGCTGAAGATGCATTGATGCTTTCCCAGGTCATTTATCTTGGTTTACTCTGGTTAGGACTGATTGTTCTACTTAATCCTGGAGTTACAATTGGAAATTTCACAAATAAATATCTGAAGCTGTGTTGGTGGTTAATCATCAATTCTATGTTGATTTGGGTGGTAATTCCCCATCATTTAGAAACAGCTTCATATTATCCAGTGATTTTTGTCACACTTGGGGTCCTTGACCACAATTCTCTCTTTGGTCACCAAATGGTGGCTGACTTTTTTTGACCAAATTGTCTTTCATGTGAACATGGGCAACCAGTCACGTAAGGATAAGCGCCTTCCACCTTGGGCCACTGCCACCTACCAGCCCACCCAGCCAATGACCAATGAGGAATACAACAAGCATTATATGGCAGCCATCACGCAAAATCCTCCTGCCTCCATCCCTGCCACCACCACCCCTCACCTTCCAGCCCCACTCACCCAATACTAGACCCCCCAGGCCAGCACTGCATCTACGTCTTCCTTCCTGTGCTATTCTGCCTACTAGGCATCACTCTTCCCTGCCCCAATAAACCCCCTGTTGCCAAACATTTTCTATTTATATAATATTTATTTTGAATTTCAATTGTTCATGTTATCTTTGTTTATAGTTAGTTTTATTCTTCATGTTCAGCTTATTTCTATAAAATAATATATTTACTATGCCATGTATCTAGATCCAGAACACAGTTATTTTTAGCACTTTGAACAGCCCCTTGTGAAAATATTAACAACAATTTGGTGGTTGTCAAAATTTGAATTAGAAAATTATAGGTTAATTGTATTTAGATAAAGGGAACTGATCTGAATTCAAAAACTTAATGATAAACTTTAAGCCAATCAGGAGCCAAGTGATAAAGTGATTGTTGTGACATAAAGGGTCATCCAATAATTCTTTGGTGCATGTGTGCTAAATAATATGATTGGCTGGATGTTTTGCCATTGTGTGCCATTGCCGCTGTGACAAGTTGTTGGTGGACTAGTGCTAACCCAGCAGCTGATTGGGCACTAGTCCACCAACAACTTGCTACAGCAACAATGGTGCACAATGTAAAAACAACCAGCCAATCATATCAATTAGCGCACATGCACCAAAGAATTATTGAATGACCCTTTATGTCACAACAATCACTTTATCACTTGGCTCCTGATTGGCTTAAAGAAAATCATTAAGGTTTTGAATTTGGATCAGTAACAACTTTATCTAAAAACAGTTAACACTATAATTTTCTAATTCAAATTTAGCTGATCACCAATTTTTTGTTAATATTATCACAAGGGGCAGTGAAAAGTGCCAAAAATAATATGGCAATTAAGGAAACAATTCCAACACAAAGCAAACAACACAGATTGAGATGAGTGTAAAACATATACACAATGGGTAAAAAGATAGGATAGTGAAGATGGGAAAACAAACAGGAATAAACAAAGAGGTAATAGTATGAGAATATACAGATTTTATTGAGGTAAAAGCTATAAAAACTTTGAGAAGGATAGTATGAAATCAATGAGAGAAGTGGAGAAGCTTCTAAAAGAGCTTGACTCTGCAATTGCAGAGATCAAAGAAATCGACTGCAAGGTCAAAGCAAAGATGAAGCCTGGCATCCTCAAAGGCAAGAAAATTGACAAGGTGTTGGCCAAGGCGCTTATGGCCAAAATACCCAACACCCCTGATAAGACTATCAAGCGTCTTTTCAACATCCAGAAGACAGTTGTGGATGGCTTACAATTCAAGGCCTACGCTCTTTCTACGCCGTCTGTCTGGATCAATGACCCTGAGATGTATGAACATCTTAAACCAACCAAGAGGGCCCGCAAGAATGACACTGAGATGCCTGCACAGCTGCTTGTGCCAAGAATGGCCAAGCTGACAGAGGCTTTGGGCAAGGAGGAGATTGTAGAAGGTAGCCTAATAATAATAATTAATAAAATTTTCCAAATACTTACCTTTTTTGTTAGAAACCATTGACAGTTAACTCTTCTGGGTCCTGGTTCCTTTTGTCCCCTCACTTTTTATGCAAATTATGCCACTCACATGACCAAGCAGCTCTATCTGTCCCCCCTATTGTGCGGGAGCTTGAAGACAGGACCTGTGGTACCTTTTTGATGTCATGGGAGGCATTAGCTGAGCTAATGCATGCCAAGGGGGCATCTGAGTGGGCAGTTACTGCCTACAAGGATGCCCAACTGGTCCTCCTGGACCCAGTATCCCTCAGTGAAGTTTACTGTGTAAACCCAATTGAGCTTGTTTGGGACGTCCTGGCAACGCTCCCATTCAAGAATATACCAGAGATGGGCCAGGCCCATGAGGCTGCTTGCTTCTGCTTCCTGGTGGAGCACACCCTATCTTACCTTCTGGACAACTTTGGGCGCATAGTGTCAAAATTGGCTGTTGCAGACGCAACAGCTGTCAAGAAAACTAAGGTCCTCCTGGAAGACTTCAGGCTGGCCTGGAGTGCAGATGAGATAGGGCTTCTCTTGGTAATGGATCTTACCTTTGGAAAAACTAAACACAAGAAAAAATAAGCGCAGTTTACAATAAAAAGTGCAAGTTTACTGAAGCCTTTTCTGGGCAATGGCTCCACCTTGTTGTTTACCTTGGGTATATTTTCTTCTTTGGGATGAGCACAAGTGTAGAGGACCTAGACAGGGTCCTTCTTGGGGTTGACAAGGCCCAGCTCTCACTGGACGGGAAGAAGGTCCCCCCAGGTACGACTCTGTTGGCCACGTAATCCAAGACGCCCTGGTCCTGGCAGGAATCTTTGGGTTTACAGCCCTGCCTGAAAAGCTGCTGCTTCACTCCCACCTGATCCTACTGCCTTTCACCAGCAGGCAGGAGTATTTCAATAAGGGTGTTTCCACCGTTCACAGTTTGGCAGTGGAGGTTGTGCGCCACCTTCATTGTGAGGTGTGTACATATTACCTAACCCACTATAGGCACTCCTAATTTATTCTCTATACTAATAAAAATCTTAATACTTTAGATTATTTTATTATAATTAATTTTTCTAATGTTTATTTTAGCAAACAATATTTTCAAAATATATCTCAGAGAAGGTCTTCATAAAAGCATGATAATATATGTTAATAAAATATACTTCTAATTTGTAACTTTTACATTTAATTTTTTAATTTCATTTTTATATTTATTTGATAAGAGTGTTATAAATCTATTTGCGTAATCAAATATCAAGTGTTTGGGATAACCTTAGATGCCATAATAAAAATAATTATAAATAAATAAATTAATAATCTTCATTGACGGTCCCACTGAATATGATTGTGGGCTTAGAAGCTTCTAAATATAAAATGATAATTAATAAATCTTAAATAGTAAATTAGAGAATATAAAAAAGTTACAAGCTAAGCCTTTAATTGATTGGCTGTTTGGAAAGGCACACGGGGATGAACAAATCAGCATGGCCATAGAATTTGGCCACAGTCTCAGCTGGGAGGGTGTGGATCCTGGCCTGGAGCAAATCAAACAGGTCCTAAGTCCCAGTTGGGGTTCCTCGCTTGAAAAATTGCTTGAGTCACCCAAAAACTTTCTCAATGGGATTTAGGAAGGGTGAATAGGCGGGGAGAAAGAGAAGGCACATATTTGCTGTGGCCAATTGCTGGGGGCCACTGCAATGCTAGTGTCAATCATAGGAATTCCTCAAGAATATCAGCCACCCTATGGAGACCAACATTGTCTAACACAATGACGTTGGTGAAGCCTGGGCTTGTGCGCCTCAGGTGCTCCTAGACCAATCAGATAAATGATAGGAAGGTCTGTCTATTGTGAGATCCCAATATCATTTGATAAAGCTTGACCCCCTTTGGACCAAGGAGAGCCACCATCAAATAGGCTGTAGCGTGGACTGCAGCACGCCAAGCCATCCCAACATTTGAGCCTTTGGAGACATACCCATACCCATTGTGCATTGACTAGGCAAATGCTGATTTGTTAATGTAGTAGAATTTGACTGTCCCCTTGGCTTTGAGGGCAGTGTACACCTCTGCGTATTTTTTCTGGGTCTTAACATTGGCTGGGCTATTACGATTGTAGGGGGATACCCCGAGCTTTTTCCAGGAAAAGCACATTCCCTTGAGCAGATGATAGTAAAAGGAAATTGAGGCCTCAATCCCAAAAGTAGATTTGACCATGGCCTGTATATTTCCCAGTTCAAGATGGCAATCCCAGGTTATCCACTGGCGGATTGCCCATTTGTGCTCCTTGGTGAGCATGGTAGAAACATGCAAGGATTTCTCTGCGGTAAGGACACAACCAGTATTGATGAATTTTTGGAAGGTCTTGCTGGTGTACTTGGGATCCACTCCAAAAATAGCCGCGGCCACCTTGTAATCACCAGATTCCTGCGTTAGCTTAAGCAGGATGATGAGTTTGATGTCAGGGATGCGCTTCTGGGCGGGCTTTTTAGCAGTGGGGATTGACTTGTTGGCATTGGGCACAACACAGGGCATAGGTACCTTGGTATAGAAGGCTGCAACCTTTTTTAACACCAGTTGTCCCTCATTGATTTGATAGAACTCAGGCTCCTTGTCATCCTTCTGATTGTCATTACTGACGTAGGACTCATAGCTAGTATCAAGTACAGGCTTCATCTTCTCCAGCATAGCTGACAAGACTGAATCTTGCGGGTACACAACACCAAACACATACAAGGTAAGTTCTGCCTCCTTGTTTCTAACTTTCTTGGTAAAGGTAACTTTGGTGGGCTTCCGGGTCAGCTTGGGGACCCAAGGGTTGATGCTCCGCACCCTAGCAGCTTGTGCTCCTTGACCTGGCTGTGTCAGTGCAGCATCACTATAGAACTCTCCTCTCCCATCTCCTCCTTGAGTAAGCACTTGGGTTGCACTAACTCTATTCTTTGACCCGCAGGGGCAACCGCGACTGCTGTGCACAACGGGTGTATTGGTACTCAGCTGTTGTATTCCTTCCATTTTGAGAATTTAATAAAATATTAAATAAAATTCAATTAAGTTACTCCCTAATTTTAATTTTTGCTTTTATCTGAATATGGGTATTTAATTAATATTTTTTCCCACCCAATATCCCAATCATAGATTTTTTTATTTCTTAATTAGTTGTTTTTGGTTTTACAACACCCATTTTAGAATACTCAAAAAAATCCACCCATTTTCCCAGATTTTACTGCCAAATTCAAACACCCAACACAATATTTTTAAAATTTGTGTTTCAGATCTCATGTCTTATTTTAGATACCTTATATCATTCTTGATTACAATACATTGCACACACTAAGTGAGTGATTTTGTTTACATAGTGAGTTGCTATTGTGCTTTGTTTTTGGATTGAGTTTTGACTCACCATGTGTGAGTGTATTTTGTCACCAATTCACATAGTAAACATATGTATACCAAAAGTCAACTCACACCATTTTGTTTGTGAATCAATGTATTTTGGATTGTATTTTGAATGGTTTCACTTTGTGTGTGAGTACTTCTTTGCCATGTTGACTCATTTTGCCCATTAACACCAATAAACCCTGTTAACAGAGTGTATATTTTAACCTGATAGTTGGATTTCGTTCAAATCTGATATCATTTCGTTTAAATCTGAGGTATTTTCGCTGTCGCCATAGCTTTAAAACTACTGTATGTAGCGTACTTGATATGTAATTCTGTAGCGCGAGGTTCGACTTGGCTTTGGAGCTTGACTCCCTCCTAGTCCGGCAAGATTTAAATCCTGCGGCAGGAGGTTATTAACATTTGGATGTTGCCCGGGGTGCCTGGTAGTTTTGATATCAAGGAGGTGTTTATGCGGTATTTTCCATGTAGAATGCACCAATCATCCTGTTTCCCATACCGATATTTCTAAAGTTGGATTGTTAACAAAGCACTGACAACCCAAGTGTTTTAATTAAATTGTGTTCAAAGTATGATAATGACGTCGTTTGGTTGGAGATCCGCCCCTACAAGTACTGGTGCTGGAAATAAAGTGCGTGCCTGCAAGTTCAAAATTACGGCAGGTTCGAAAAGGCTATTTCCGATATGCTGATTTGATTTAGAAATATATGTTGGAAATAGGGTGGAGTTACTTAAATGTAAATTGATAATATTTGGGCGAGGAGGGTTTATTGTGAGTTTAGATGTTGGCGGCGATGAAGTCGGAAACGGCAGAGATGCGGGTGTAGATGCCAGGGTATCCTTTCAATGCACAGCCCTTGCCCCAGCTGACAACACCGACAAGGGTGTAGGAGTCACCAGAAGAAACGAACATGGGACCGCCAGAGTCACCTTGGCAAGAGTCTTTCTTGCCCTCGGGATATCCAGCGCAGTACTGGGAGAGGGTGTCAAGGATGGGATAAGCTTTCTTGCACTTTGCAGAGTTGAAAACAGGGACTTTAACCTCGAGGAGGACAGAGGAAATGTCAGAGTAGGAGCTGGTGGAACCCCAGCCAATCACAGTGAGGAGAGTATCATCAGTGCCAGAATAATTGCCAGAGTCCAACTCAATAGTGGGTCTAGAAGCATTGGCGTTAACCTTCCAAATTGAAACATCAAAACTGGTATCTCCCTTTAAGTTATACTTGGGGTGGACAATGTAGCTGAGAACAGAGTAGGTAAGGCCGTTCTCAGATTCCGATTTCAAATCAAGGTTGTGACGGTGGCCAAGAGCCTTCCATTTGGAGTATCTATCATCAAAGGCGCAGTGGGCGGCAGAGATGATGGCATTGCCAGAGTACCAAGTCCCTCCACAAGCGTGACTATCGTAGTATTGGAGAGAGGCAATCCAGGGATACTTGAAGCTCGGGGTGACCTCGTAGCCGCCAACAATGCGGCCATGGGGGAACTGTACCTGGGCTTGAATAGCAGCGGTCAAGAAACTTAAGATGGAAATGGTTTTCATGTTATTTGTGCCGTTTCTTGGATTTTGAGTTGGTTTATATAGCAATTTTTTTATTAAATCACTTGACCATTATTAGAAAGGATATGTTTAAATTATAACACTGTTGATTTTCCTACATTTCATCCTCTTAATAAATATCACAAGTTGGCGCTGCTAGACTCCCTGGTTTCAATAACATCCATTCAAAAAGGTAGTTTTAAATATAGTATTTTATTTGATGGGCTAAAAAGTGGGAGCTCCAGGCGTGACTTCAACTCGGCTACCAGCTAATATAATTAGATGGGAAAATAATCAAGTCTAAGACCATCCTTAAGGGGGCGACATGTGATGCTTTGATTTCTTCCTTTTTGAGTTCTGTTCAGCCAACCACCTTTTACTCTGGCATATATAAAAAATCCCCTGAAATGGGTTTAGATTAGGGCGCTATCGTTTTAATCGGATTCAAAAAGTGGATTTAGTTTAGTATTTATATTTGGTGCGGTGAGAATGGGAATCATGGTGTAGGTGCAGATGTGTATTCAGGATCAATCCCTGAATCAGTTTATCCATTTGGACTATTACATCGACCAATGAGAATCAATACTCATGTATCTGTAGCCAATGATTTGATCTCGTGGATTTGATAATCACTTACAAAAATAAAATATTTTCCCAAGTTATTCTGATGTGAAAATCAGTCGATCCCTTGTGTCGTTTCAGTAAAATATGTAATTTATATGCAGTTGTGTTAATCAGATAAGGCGCTGGTATCAATACAATCCAGGAGCCAAACACTGCGCCTACAATTTCAGGAGAATTGCTTTCCTTAATATACCGAATATCCTTTACTTGGTTGAGTCCAGAGCTTCCGGGTGGTTTTTAGAAGATACTTTAAACAGCTTAATATAAAAATTAATGCTCTGGGCATGTGCAATAGAAAGCTGCTCCAAGCGGGCTCTATTGACTGTTTATAAAAATGCTGGAAACAACATCATGACATCTCCTCATTATCCGGCATCACGCTTTCTCTTAGTCTAAGGAAATCAGTTTTCCCAAAAGAAAAAATACGATTATTTAAACTTTAAATGTTAGAAAATTGATACAACTTATTAAAAATAGCGGAAAAGTTGGATTGATTAACAAAAATATTTGAAATTGATCAACATGATATCCAAACCTTTACTTTGGAACACTTTGTCTTATGCCAATGAGTTTGGTCTTTTTTAACTTGTTGGTATAACACATACTGTTCATAAAAACTTTTTTAAAAATAGGTATCTTATTTCAATTTATTTGTACAATTATGAATGTTACAAATACAGTTTCGATAAAAAATTCAATGTGAATTAAGAATGATAGTTAACTCAGCCAAATCAAACAAATGAAGACTAAGCTATATTTTTTGCTTTGCTAGATAATAAACTATTTTAAGCATAAAGTTTGAAGTTTTATTTGGCATAGTTCAACCTGCAGTTTTAATTGGAAATTTTATTAATTAAAATAGGAAGCAAAAACTTTTCAATTTTGGAACCATCAAAATTTTTGATCCTGTGCAACTGAACTAACTATAGCTCCTGTTGCAACTGAAATTCCCCTCTTGCCTGCCAACATATCTCAGAATACACAGGGGGTGCTCAATTAGTTGCCCCATGACGTATCTAACAACATGGATCAATCTGAAGGCAAGGTCAAATTGCAGGCACTATCTCCTAATTAGGAGCATTGTCAATTTAACTTTGCTGATCCACACACAAGTTATTACTTGGCTCTGAACCTTACATGGAACCTGTCACTGTGCCACCCCCTGGTGAACCTGTGGCTTCCCTATATGATATATTAATTACAGTATGCCTTAATAAGCCACATCTTATTTTATTCATTCTTGCCCTTTCTATTGGACTGTTGTCTTTCCCAATAAAATATTGAACTATCATTGGTTCAGTTGCAACAGTGGTAGTAGTAGTAGGTTCACAAACTACCTAAAATAAAATTTCCCCCAAGAAAGGACAGAGTACGGGCTGTATGGCTACTTCACACCAGGAAACCTTCTTCCCTATCCCTGATAGGTACATTCCTGAGGGATATGTTATCTACCAGGACCAGTTGGTACTCAAAGTGCTTACAATTGTCTCCTCCTAGGGCAATGTGATGCCAGTAACACACTATCACAGTTAGACCTCTTGCAATGTATGCTGAATCTCTAACTTGAATTCTTCACAGGTGGCATGGAGGGGGCCAACATTGTCAGTTGTCTTCACTTCTCAGAAACCCGCCTCTGTATCTGCCAAGTACCTGAGCCTATGTGGGTTGCCACTGCTTTTTTCACGGTAGTGTCATTTTTGCCTGGGATAGATTGCCCAAAGAAGAAGAATGGGAACAGGAAAGCAGCAAAACCCTTGAAAGTATTGGATTATTTGAATCTAATTATTGACAAAAAATGGGTCAAAGCTGCACCTGTTGATGGTGAAGGAATTAATTTACACCTCCCTGAATTTTGCCCAAACAATTATGAGTTGAAGTTTACAAGATATCACAACCCAATGGTGCTTGGCGGTTGACCAGCCAGTTGCCCAAAAATATCAAATTATGATGTCATTGACAATTTGGCAGAAGTCCCCAACCAAGAGGTGAAAATATTTCCAGCTGGCTAATCAGATTCAAGTTTGTCCCTCCCAGTTGAGTTATATTCTCTCCCATTTCCTCTCTGAAAACAAGTTTTCAGATAGTTTTACCTACTCTCAATAAAGTCATTCCCCAATATATCAAAGCTACCCTGGGGTCAAAAATACCCCTTCTCAGGCCATGGCAGCTGCTTTCTTAGCCTGGTTGAGAAAATTCTCCACACAGGACCAGCAGGTTTTGTACCCCTTATCCCGAAACCATTTCTTTTCAGTGGTCCATTTACATCTCCTGTTTTCTGTGTTGTTAATTGTCTTCATTTTGTGTTTTGTTTCTTTTCTTTGTAGATTTGTAGGTTTAAAGCTTCAGTGCACATCTTTGTTCTTGGTTCTAATTTTAGTATGGGCAATTTATCCCCACAACTTTTATTTGAGCTCAGACTTAATTTACACAACTCTAACAGCTTCTGGCGCCTTACAGCGCCTGCTGCGGTGTGGTTCACCAACTGGGCCAGCCAAGAACACAAAGCTACTTGGACCACCTTCAGGAGTGCCACCAGATTTCTCTACAGTGAAACCTTCTTGCTTATTGTAGTAGGGACCCCCTAATTACCATCTAGCAGACAGGCAGTGTCCCTGAGTACCTTGCAGCCTGGCAGCAAGCACTTGCTGCCGCCCCCAAAGCCATCACTGACAGGAATGCAATGCTACTTACCATCATTCTCAATGTGTTAAAGCCCCATATCTGTAAAAGGGCCCCTGTAGGTTGCTGTACCTCCATCAATGATTGCTACAAGGCCATTATAGAAGCTAATAACCAAGCCTTGATGGGATTCCATAGATCCAATGATGCTCCCTTCCAGCCTTGTCCTGCGCCTGGCAGTACCCTCAACCAAGCAGGCCGCCACCAATATTGTTAGTAGGAAAATGGGGCCAAGTGTCCTTGCAAGAGGGAACTTCAGTTGGCCCAGATCAAAGTCTCAGGAAAAGCCTGGGGTTTGTAGATATGAGAGGTTCTGCAACCCTGCTTGACCCACATTCTCAATCTCTCCTTGCCAAGTATCCCTGCAACTACAGCTTATACAAAGTGGAGACCCTAGATGTGCTCCAAGTTCACAGTGACAACCCCGCCCTCCAAGCCAGTCATTCATCAAATAAAATCACCAGCTTTTCCTACTCCTTTTATTTCTGTGGGAACACACACAAACTTTTGGTAGACACTGGGGCTGATCACACCATGGTCAACCAGGAATTTTCAGACTCTCAACAGCTAGACGTAGTACCCAGTTGCTTCAAGGCAGTGCACGTGGCCAACTACCGTAGTGTGGCCATCACGCATGTGACAGTACCCTTCTCTGCTAGAATGAGGCACGTCCAGGTTAAGCTCTCTGGGCCAATAATGGTAGGGCTCAGCCACAATATCATACTGGCCTCAACTGGCTCCAACATATATGAATATATATTGACTGGAACACCTCTGTGATCACACTCAACCAAAATGGGGTAGGCTTCCAGATCTACCCCATCAAAATGAACAAGTTGTTTTATAACACTGTGTTTGGCTGCCTCACAGAATCTGGCTCCTACAACTTCAAAGGGAGAAATATGACTTTTAACCAGTGTTCAGTGGAAGTCATTTGCTCTGAACCCACAACACCTCCCCCCTTAAACACATCAGCACCTCCAGCGCTAGTATCACTTGTTGGGGAGTACAAGAACGTATTCAGTGAAATACTAGATCAACTGCCCCCTCCAAGAGAGATACATCATGCTGTCCAGCTACAAGGGTCGCTACCCAAGGCACAACCTCTCTATTGTTTGACACCCAAGGAGGACAAACCTCTTTTCTAACACCTTGTAGATGCGCTCAATAAGGGCTTCATTTACCCCTCCCTCTCTCCATATGGGGCTGCTGTCTTCTTTTTAGCCAAGAAGGATGTATCCCTTTGTCTTGTAACCAACTATCATACACTAAACAAAGTGATAGTCAAAAAAAGTATATCTTGCTGCTAATTGAAAACTTGTTTGATACACTTGCGGGTGCAAAGGTCTTTAGTAAGATTGATCTCACCGCAGGGTACAACCAGGTCTGCATTGCGCCTGGGGATAAGGCACAAACTGCCTTTCACACACTACAGGTTGTTTGAGTGTCAAGTCATGAACTTCAGAATGATTAACGCTCTCTCCAACTTTGTCATGTTGATGAACAAAGCCTTTGAAGACCTGATTGAGAAGTGTGTTGTTGTGTATCTTGAGAACATTATTTTCTTTGGTCAAGACCAAACAACACATCTCTAACCCCTTTTTGCTGTATTCAACACCCTTTGCAAACATCAGCTAAATGCCAAGCCTTCTAAATGTGAATTCCTCAAGTCAGAGCTCTTGTTCCTTGGGAACACCATCTCAGCCCAAAGAATAAAGCCTGATCCTGCCAAAATCAAGGCAATCACAATCATGCCACCCCCACCAATGTGGGCCAGGTATTTACATTATTGGGCATGGTTGCCTACGTGCAGAAGTTCATCCCCAACTGCAGAGAACTAATTGCACCTCTTAACAAACCTTTAAATACCAAACAGCTCTTCCACTGGACCCCCACCAGAGATCAGGCCTTTGAGACATTGAAGCAGAGGCTTACAAATGCACCTGTACTAAAATTACCCCAATTGGAATGGTCAGTATGAACTCAAAACTGACACCTCTGACAGGGCTATAGGGCTTGATAAGGGTGGAAACTGATGAAGGTGTCTTCATTACCATGGCCTACAAATCCAGAAAGCTCACTGACTAAGAGCAACACTATCACATACACAATAAGGAGTTAGTGGACATTGTGAACTGCATCAAAAAATGATGTTGTTACCTGGAAGGAGCCACACTACCACCTCAAGTCTTGACAGATCAAAAGTTGCTTCAGTACTTCAATACTCAGATACACTTGACCTGACATCAGGCAGGGTGGGTCAAAGGTCTGTCCCTGTACCAGTTGTGAATTAAATACAAACCTGGGAAGGAGCTGGTCACAGATGACGCCCTATCCAGACTCTATGTAACATCCATCACAGGGGATGACAGCTTGGACCCAGACTGGCCTATGCTCTACCTGTGTTGTGTTTGGCTCCTGGGGACAACATCCAGGAGGACACAGCGGGAAATCTTTATAACAAAAGATTTGAGGTTTGAAGCTAGCCTTGGGTTAGCCTTCAGGGCAAAATTAAGGTCACATACCTTAATTTCCTGGAATACAAGATGTGAAAGTCCTTTTGGCAGAAATGACAGGAAAAGTTTGAAGATTATTATAGCCAACACAAATTTGGATAAACTTGTCTTTATTAGGAGACTTGATTCTACTTAAATAGTAGACAAGGGACAGTAATCACTCATTAGAAAGATAGAGTGGCTGAGGGGGTCACGTTGGGATGAGTTCATACCAGGATCAGACAAGGGAAGGTATGGTATTCCAGAATGGGTGAATATTGGCCCAGACCCATTTACAGAAAATGAGGAATTCCCGAACTCAAAAGCAAAACCAGTTAAATATTTGCAGCTATCATTATTTGAAGGCCATATCAAAATAGAATTAATGGTGCAATTTCCAACAACCTGAATCCTGAAGCCACTCATTATGAAGGCCTCAATTCTGTGACTATCTCCAAGCTGAAGGACAATAAAAGCCTGTTCATCACTGATGCTGGAAATGTCTGTCACCAGGGAGAGACAGGTGAAAAGATGACTTACATTCCCACCACACAATAGGGAGACACCATCTTGTACTACCACCACACCTTGGGTTACATTAGAGGATGTAAACTCTTTGAAATCATGAAGCATAAGGTTTGGTGGCCCTGTATGTGTCAGGACATCCTCAATCTCCTTGAAAAATGTGTCCTGTGTGAAAAGAATTAGTCCAAGCTTGCACCCCCAAGTATGTCCTGCCCATTAAAGCCATGGAATCCTTCAAGCAATGGGCCCTTGATATTGTTGGGCCTCTCCCCAAAGACAGACTGGGCAAGAAAATATAATCACAGCAATCAATTTGTTTACTTGCTGGCCTGTAGCATTGGCAAGTACCAACTATATGGCCACTACCAATACCCAGCTCATTGGCAAGGAAATTGTGGTACACTTTGGGCGACCCAAACATCTCATCACAGATGGTGGCCCCAAACTTGTTGAGCATGTCATGAAAGCGTACTGCGCCAAGAATGCACTCCAACAGATATTCACGGCCCCATACCATCCACATGCCAATGGACACGTGGAGCAGTTAAATGGCTCACTAGTTCAACTGATTGCCAAGCTTCCACAGGAGCACCCAAACACCTTCTTGACTGAATATCTACACATAACCCTACCCATATTACATACCAGGATCAATCAGGGTATGGGCTTCTGCCCCAGCGCCTTGGCCTTTGGGACCCCTGATGGTCTGACGGGGGTTAGACAGGGGAAACTACGGTCCACAGTGCTTACAAAATCTCCTCTTGTGACTACCCCTCTTTGAGCCAATGACAAGCCAAGGCCTGCGACATCAAAAAAGAAAGGATCAAGGGGGACATAGCACCTCAAAGCAAGGTACATCATAGATGACCCCGTCTATGCCCTCAACCCTAACTTGGCCAAATTGGAGCCCAATCACCTCAGGCCTTTCAAGGTGGCTGTCATCTATGACAATAATACCTACAAGAATTAAGATGCCCAAGGAAACACCAAGACACTACACCATGACCGCTTGCGCCCCTGCCAAGCCATTCCCACACAAAGACTCTTTGTGCAAACCTTCCCAGATCTCCCACAAGTTCCAATCCTGGTACCTGACAACAAACAGGGGGCAGGGGGTGTTACAACCAAGATTTCTCTCTTGCCTGCCAACATATCTCACAATACACAGCGGGCGCTCAATGAGTTGCCCCATGACGTATCTAACAGTATGGATCAATCTGAAAGCAAGGTAAAATTACAGGCACTATCTCCTAATTAGAAGTGTTGTCAATTCAACTTTGCTTATCCCCACGCAAGTTATTTCTTGGCTCAAAACCTTACATGGAACCCGCCACTGTGCCACCCCCTGGTGGTCTTGTGGCTTTTCCATATAGTATTTTAGTCACAATATTGTTTAATAAACATCATCCTATTTTATTTATTTTTGCCCTTTCTATTGGACTGTTGTCTTCCCCAATCAAATACTGAACTATCATTGGTTCAGTTGCAACACTCTGTACTTAGATTGGGGAAGACAACAGTCCAAGGAGAAATGATAGAGAGCAAGAATAAGATGATAGCTTTATTGATAAGCAGTAGTTAATATACCAGAAAGGGAACCTCTAATCCACAAGGGGTGGCATTGTGGTATGATCCAAGTATGTTGTGAGTGACAAATAACTAATTGAGGGATTATCACTTGAAAGTAGCTATACTCCTAATTAAGAGATAATGTCCTTATTTTGATATGCAACAGAATGCTCTGTGTTGCTGGATATGTCATTAAATAGTCCTATAAGTTCCCCCTGTCTGTTGTGGGATAAATTCACAGGCAATGTTCCAACCATTATTGCAACAATCTAGGTACTTATTTTATTGATTCAGCCATTTTCTACTATTTGTGCTACCAAATTTTTGTTAACTATGGTGAAGTATTTTCCTGGTAGTTGAGAGTTTTTTCCCAGGAGGTAAACACAGGTGTTTTGAATCCTATATAAATAGGTGTAAAAATTGGCTATTTTTAATGGGTTTTGGGGTGTAAATGAATGAATAGCTAGATAATAGAACTTGAATCCTGTTAATAGTTACAATGATACAAAGTCTGTCAAGTATACAGTCTTGGGCAGCCAGCCTGTTGTTTTTAGGGTTAACTTGGGCCAGGTTTTTTTTGCATTTAAAGCCCACCACAAGAGAGGAGCTAACTTAAAAAGGTAGGAGACAGACTTTACCACCCAGGACCACAGGCCGGCAGCCGGAATTATAGTGTCAATCACCCCTGTGAGGGTGATGTACACAATCCAGAACAGCTTGCCAGTGTGATCAGTTGGGAGATCAGGTGAGGAAGCAGACATAGGCTTGGGGGTCACAGGCAGTTCTGTGGGCAGGTTGTAAGCAGGGAGATAGTTGAATTTTCCTCTAAACAATTTGGGTGTTGAGAATATCCACAAGCCTTGACGGTTGTATCTAATTGCAGATTGTATTCAGGCCAGGGGATCAAGTTCAAGTATCTTTTCTGGGGTGTATTCCTTGTATTCAGACTTCAGAGGGTAGTCAGTAAAGTGGACGGGTCCAAAGAGTACACCAGGAGGACAGAAAATAGCGGGCAGTGGGGCAGACAGGCCAGGAGATCTTGAACTGAATTAGTAGACAGCAAATACAAAATACAGCAGTAGCTGTGTAAGCCAGAATAATAAAACCTTTATTCAAAAATGGCAATAAGGTTTGGGCGCAGAATCTATAAGCATATATAGCATCCTGCCTCCAAACTTAGTAATTTCCATAAGGGCTTCATCAAAATATTGAGGAAAATGCGGCCAGGAGGCCCGGGTGTATGAGCGGCAAAATGGTACCTTGGCTGGGTGTTCTCTCATTGGTCACTTGATTTTCCTGATTTAGGGCTGTGGTCACTGTGCTGGGCCTAAAGCCTGTGTTTTCCTTTGGCAGTCAAATTTGATTGGTTACCTGAGAGGACTTCAAGTTCATGAAGTTTACAGAGGAACTTTCTCTGCCTCCATTAGAAAATTTGAGAAGCTCCTCCTTGGGTACCATCATAGTCAAACCTGCGCTGGTATTCTGAATTTGGGACTTAGCAGGGGCTTCAGTTTGCAGAGGCTTGGACTCATGAAAATGCAGGTGGGCGGGCCCTTGGTCCATGGGGCCGGCAGCCCGCGGGAATCCAGGTTCAGGGTTTGAATCCCACTCTTAGGCCCGGGTTTCCAGGGGGAAAGAATTTTCAATCCTGAAAAAGTCCCAAAATAAGAAATATTTTTATGAAAGCTCTAAAATAAAATCATAGCTATCAAATAGGCAAGTTTTTAAGTCAAAGTACTCAAGCCAGCCCTTTTAAGCAAAAACAAAAATTAATCAGAAAGTATGCTCATACTGATATTTTCTCTTTTTAAAAGATTAATTGGTATTTTATGATTTTTAGAGTTGTAAAATAAGTTCCCAGGCATCATTTTAGGTAGGACACACCATTTTGAAAACAGCATCTCAAAAAACGCCATCTTGAAATACGCCATCTCAAATTTCTGCTATCTCAATTTATTAGTAAAAACACCATTTTGATTTATGGCATTTTGACTAAGAAAAAACGGTTTTAAAATTTTAGATTTTTTGAACTCCAAAAATTAAACCAAAAATTCCCTAAAATAAAAATTCAAAGAAAAACATTTATAGGCTTAAAAAAACCTCAGAATTCCAAATCTGCAATAAAAAATGGGGTCAATTAGTAGCAACATAGTTGTATAAAGCCCAAAAATTAAAATAATGCCAAAAACAACTATTTTCATCTATTTTAACTACAAACTATACTTTAAAATAAGCATAGAATTGTACCAAATACTAAATAAAACTAAAATAATGATAAAATTAAAGGAAATAAGAGAGCAAATAAAGGAGTGTCTATTGCAAATAGGCTCAAGCATTGGTAGAAAGAGCAACTGAGATAGCTAGGAGATGCTCAACCTTGCTATCCTTAGGATAGTAGGCAAGTACCACCTTGCTGATTTCAGTGTACTTTTTCAACGCTTTGGTCATCTTGGGGGGAACACCCTTGGTCTTCATGCCAGTCTTGAAGAGGCAGGCAGAGATGGCTTGTTGGGTTTTGAGGTGGACCATGATCTTATTAAATTTGGGCTTATGAACCCTAACCCTTGTGGCAAACTGGCTATGCCACCCTTCAAGGGAAGATGTGGTCTTGATCAACCTGTCTTTGACCTGCTTATAGCAGTTCCAGGTGATTGATTTACTACCTTTTCTAATGTGGTGTGCTCCTTGGAAGATTCCAACCCATTGAGTCTCAAAATACTCAATAAAGGGCGCAAAGGCTGCCTGGTTGGCCTAGATATAGGGATGGCGGAGGAGGGCATCATAAAAGGCATTGGTCTCCTCCTTTTGCACAAGGGCAAGGGCAGCAAATCAATTAAAAACGTCCTTTGCTTCTTTGGTGCCTTTGGTGTAGACCAGCTCATGGAGGTCAGAGCACTTTTGAAGGCAGCAGCAGAGTGCCTGCCTGAAGTGGAAGTAGCATCCCTGAGGGGAGCTCTTAAAGACACAAATAAAGGCATTTGCCTGAGCCTGTTTGAAATCCACTACCAGATATTTGTGGTAGGGAGGCTTTCAGATTTTTCTTGCTTGGGGTGGGAGTGTCTTCTTCTTGGGAGATGGATTTTTTCTTGCGCTCTCTAGTCTCCTTGGGCTCCTCTTCAATTGTTGGGAGGATTTCATCCAGTTTGACCTTTAAAATTATGAGTGCCCAGACATAGGTTTCCTGCTTCTTATTTGGGAGGAAAAAGAAGACCAGGAGAAGAACCAGATTTCCAACCTACCCATGGATATTCCAATGCTGGCTAAAGAGCTTTGGACAAGTGGAGAAAGTACCATCTGCAAGCCAGGTCTTGCACTTGATGAGGTTGCGCAGATCCTGGGTTGTTGTAAAGCAGATGATACACTCTGGGGTATCTTGACCATCATCACGGAGGAGGAATCTCTCTTCATGACAAGATAGTTTTTGCTCCTCAGTAATGATTAATTGGTCAATGGAGCTTGCACTGACGCCTTCAGTGCTCAGAGCATATCTTTGATCAGTAAAATATCTCTGTAGTTTTGAGGCGCCACCAACAGTTGCTAGCTGGGTATCATTTAAATTGAGGAGCACATTGTTGACAACCTCAGTTGCAATTTGATCCTTTGTGGTTAGGATCACCTGGCAAAGGAACCAGCAGATAAGTTGATAGAGAGGGTCAAAAGGCTTGGCGCAGTTGTGGTTAATAGTAAGGGCCTTAAACCTGGTGAACCCATAAGTTGTGAGCCTTGCTGGGCAGCCAAAGTTATCACATTTGAAGTGATGTTGGCGGATGGGCTTCTTCTTGTCATTACAGCTGAAGCTGTAGCCCTTGTAGACAAAACCAGCACCCCCTTTCTTTGTCATAATTGGATAGCTGATAGATTATGTTGTTGGCACAGCAAAGGTGCCATTTCAGTTGCATATATTGTGGATATAGTTAAGATCTCAGAGCTCAATTGGCTCATCTGCAGGAGCACCAGGCTCAGGCTCCTGCTCCTCTTTATCCTCAGGCTCTGAAGTGGGGTCAGAATGGCAATTGAAGTTAAACAACTTCTCTTGAGGATCAGAGGGGGAGTAAACAAATGGAGAATGGGGAGGGGTAGTACTGTTTCCCTCTTGTTCAAGTGACGGAGTTGGGGTCTTGGGGAGAGCTTTGGCCTTAGAAGGCTGCTTCTTTGGGGTTGTCTTGGCTTTTTTGGCCTTAGGCGGAGTGATTTTGAACTTTGAGGCCTTGGGCGCAGCTTTGGAAGTTGACTTGGGAGGCATCTAAAAGTGAATTAGTATCAAAATATGAGCAATTTGGGGGTTGTTTTTAAAGAGAAAAATGAGAATGTTTTTAATATAAAAGTATCAATTTTTTACATAGAATTGTAGAGGAGATAAAAAAATATATACTATTGAAAATTTTAATGTTTTTTATTTTTGTAAAAATAATTTTTTTATTAGTAACACAAGTAGGCAAAACTTTGAGTTTTGACTGAAAACTTGCTCTTGAAATGGTGTTTTTGAAGTGACGTAATTGAGGTGCCGTAGCTCAAAAACATAGTGTTTTTGACCATTTTTATATTAAATTAACAAATCTACGGTGGAGCTACCTCAACTGGGCCAAAGAGTAAAACTTGAATTTCACAAAAACTAGCTTATACAACTAGGGTTATAAAAAGTACCCAGTTGTTTAGAGGAGATCAAAAAATATATATTTGCAAAGTTTCATATGTTTTCTTACATTTTTTGCTTAAGTGGTTTTAGACGTGAAACTATACTTTTGAAAAGTGGAAAGCAAGAATTGTGGTGGGGGAATTGATATAACGTAGCCTGGTGTCATAGGTAATTTCCCCTCATTTTCCCCTATCCATTGTGCGCCTTGAATCAATTGGGTGATATGAAACTCAGTGGAATTCAAAGTGACGTAAATTGAAATGGTGTAATCACCCCCTTCCATATTAAAATCACTATTAAAATATTTTATTAAGAAACCCCTTATCAATGTATCCATGTATAATAAAGTTATAAATTACATATACCAAAACTGGTTTTTTTTACCCAGCAATGACAATCACTAGAAGGACTATCATAGTGGCGTCTATATAGGTTGTTCTTATTATAGGTGTCTTAGATTAATACTATAGGAAAATCTTCTGGCACTATACCACAGGCTTTATTTTAGTTTGGGTATAAGCTTATTTTAGTTTAAGATAAATGGCGTTATTTGAAATGACGTAAAGTCAAGATGGTGTAAATACGCCCCACACTAAGTGATTTCATATATAAATAAAGATAGCAAAATAAGATTTAATTAATCTGACTCAAAGTGACAGAATCAAGATGGTGTAAATTTGAGATGCCGCATTATAAAGGAATATGTAAATTTTAACTATTTTATTGTTTACTTTATTTTTTTGTGATTAAAAATCACTAACGCAAAAAATGACATTTCAAATTAAATTTGAGATGGCATTTTTTGAGATGCCGTTTTTGTAATGGTGTGTCCTACCTCATTTTACTGGACTTGGTGCTATTTTCATTAATATTTAAGCCCATATATAACTACTTTGATCTATTGCAGACCTTTGTATCAATTATTACCACATATATTAATCAAAATCTATTGATAGATGTCATATTTAACTTACCCAAAAATAACTTTGATTTCCCCTGATTGATGCAATATATTAGCCACATGATTGATATGAAATCTAACAAAAAACTTGGAATCAATACTCAATTGTTAGGAGTTTTCTTATGTACAATGCTAAAAACCCTACAAACAGAAACCTTTTTTATTTTACTAAAAGTTATAAATCCTTAAATTTTTAGTAGTACAAACAAGCAAGAAAAACTCTTCAACCTTTTCTGCTCTTAAACTAACCTTAAAAAACTATTATTTTTAAAAATATGGTGTCATTTTTAGTTATTATATTACAAAGAACTCATTTTTTCTTAGGTTTTAAGCCTAGATTAGTTTAGCTCAAAATATGCTGTAAAAATTATGGCAATTATTAAAATTTTAGACATATCTTGTAGCTCATAGTAGAAATTTAGATCCTGCAGCATGTTTACAGTGGCTGACTTACAACCTTTTAGTTAAATGATCTCAATAAAAATATATTTTCAAATAATTTATCTTAATCAGATTTAATCAATTTTTATGTGGTGATCCCCTTTGTGCACATGGATTTCCAATCTGCACCTAAAGTTTAAGCTGGGCATAGAATTTCAAGGTCAAACCAAATAGCGGCTATTTTTATTGCAATTAATTTTGCATTACTACACCTATTAGATTGTTTTCTGAATTTCCTTTTAACTTTCTAGCCTTTCATATGGTAGTTACCCCTGGATGACCTATAAATACTAAAATCTTCAAGCTTAAATCAATAATAAACACCAGGTACTGAATCCTTCTTCTCAGAAGTACCCTGCTGCCACTCCTAAGTGTCATAGGGAGACCCCAAGGCCAAGACATCAACACTCCCACCCTTAAACACACACTCTCCCTTTCCATCCATAAAGAATTTCATCAATAATTTCAAAGAAGATTATATTGTAACTGTGTCTTTTTTAAAAAGATTTTTAAAATATGGAGAATTTTTTTAGGATATCTGTTTGGTATAGCTTTAGAAACAGGTAAGGGAAAAAATGAGAAGATAATAAACATATAGTTAGGTTTTTTAAGCCTTTGGTTAGTCTTCAGGGATGAATAACATATCTAAATTAAGGTCCTGAGAATGCAAAATATACAATATTCTTCTCTAGGCAGGGCTAAGAAGGGTGTATTAAGTACATAAACTTCACAAGGAAAGCTAGTATTTAGGCTGGAATCTTATTGAAAATCATAACAGAATTCAGAATTTTTCAAGCAGCCACCAGATATTAGGTAGATAGTTAGAACTTTCCCTGCCAGTATAGTTGGGGCAAGGATTAATGAGATAGCTGAAGGGTGGTAAAATCAGGGCTGACCCTTTTAAGAGAATAACAATTGTCAAAGGGTAAAAGGAAAAGAACTTTTACTATCTTTGTAATCTAATCAGACACAAAAAATTTAAATTGTCTCAATTTGCCACTCACAACATTTCCCCCTTCTAAATTAGCATTTTTGGATTATAATTATTGAGAAACATGGCATAAACATAGGCAAAGATCTTCCATAGGTAAGAAATTTTATAGCATACTCTGTTGGATAATCAAATTTCACCAATTTTTTCTTGAAACCTCTTTCCTAAGAATTTTCTGGTTTCTCTTCCTTTATATTAAATATTTCAGATGAGACTCAGCTTGTGGATGACACCTTATCCATTAATGTCATTCCTGCAAGAACAACCTTTCCTAAGTCTATATAAAAAAGCTGTCATATGTGGATCTCAAAATATCTCACTTCCATTTATCTCCTGCCATTTTTATCAAGGCTAAAGAGGGTTCCTTGTCCATTAAAAGTTTCATCAGAAGAATAAATAATTCAAAACTGGTCAAATTTTGTCTCAAGAAGTGGAGCTCACACAGCCTATTAACACTTGCCTACTACTGATGTTCAGCATAATATGAAGGAAATAACATATTCTATTATATACCTATATTCTATGAAGGCTATAATTACCCTTATTTAGATCCTCAATAAACCTATTATTTCTTGCTCTGATATTCTTATTTGAGTGTGATCCTTATTAGCTTAAGAGTCTGTGGTGCAGGGTGCCAACTGCAGATATTACCAAATTAAGCCTACTACTTTATAGGGAAAAATATAGGGGAACTTCTGCCCTTTTTGTGTTTATGATGGGAAAGTATAACATCCTATGTAAAGGATCAATTATTGATTGATCACTAATTGATGCATCTGCAGCCAGTTGCAGATGTGTTGGAGGTTGGCCCATCAAAATTAAAATCATTGAACCAATTGGTGACTAATCAAAGCATCTGCAGCTAGCCTCAGATGCATCAATTAGTATCACATTGGAGTCAACAAAATAAATAAAAATTATTGACTCATTGGAGCATTGGCATAAAATTGCAGATGCATCAATGATCAACCCATCAATCCTACCCAACTATGTGATTTCAATTATTGCTCTTCCTCCTGTCAAAGACAAGCATAACCCCTCTATAAGCAATCATTCTGAAACCCTATTCTAGACCTAATTCCTAGGAAACAGCCCTTCTCTTGCTGCAACCAACTGATCCCAAAATCACATGCCTGGATGTTTCTAACCCACCCAATCTGAGCCATTTCTTTCCTGAATATTACTCAATATGTTTCAGCCCTTCAAAAATAGTTCAGGTCATTCCAAGCCCATAATTCAGCCAGGATAACTCACCCTTTCTCTTTCCCTCCACTCCCAATTATAAAAGCCCCCCAGAGAGCCCAAATAAAGATATCAAATAATTATAACAACAGGCTTACAATTATTAGATTACTTGCAGAGTCCAGTTAAAGAGATTCTGTTGATTAAGAAGATACTAGTCCTGTTGTGATCCCCTGTTTGCAGCTCAGCTGCCAGAACCTAACCTTTAGAACCCTTGAGCACCACAGAGTCTTAGACCTTAAATTATCTGTCTATTTTAATGTTGCCAAAACTTACTGAGAATTCCACTTCTATGCTAAAGCCACTATTTAACCTTTTCAATAGTATAATTTACTCTCATCATAGCTGAATTTGATTAAATATTCTGTTATTGGTTTGCAACCACTATTTAACCTTAAGGTAGTAGTTTTGCCTTATTCAATTAAAAAATTATAGTTCTCTAAAAGAGTGGGTTTCTATCTTTGTGGTTCAATTCTCCTGTGCCCCAACCCAAGAGTCCAACATACTCAAAGCTGCATTTGAAAGTGACTCACAAACGGCAAATAAAAAGAGATTACAACTTGTGGGACTAGTCATCAACTCAATGTTGGTAACATGGTGTTATGCTTGGAGTATGGGAGCAACTCATATCTGTAATAGGGTGTGGAGTACTTGACTTGAATACTGTCATATGTGAGGATATGATTAGTATTGTGACAGAAGAACATATAGGAAGAGGAATTGAAAATTATATTTTGAGAGTTGGCTTCTGATCACGCAGAAGCACTTTTTAATAAGTCAAAAGTATTTTATTATTATTAGGGGAAAAGTATTTATACTCTCTTGGGGAGCGTCTCCCTGAGCTGTTGGTAATATCTTCTAGGACATTCCAACACACTCTTATTTTGGATAATTAGTGATCTAGGTTTGGCCATTTCAAACACACCAACCAATGAGATTTAATTGCTTTACCCAGCACAGGTGGTCCTTGCTGGTGTGGGGGTTTGGTATATTTTGGGGCCATTTATCCTGCTTAATTTGTGTTCCCACATTGGCTGCTTAGAAATACAGTCAATTCAGGAAATCTGAGATATGTTAAATCAAACCCAGCGCCAAGGCACTTGATGTAAAAGTAAGGCGGCGCTGTGGCGCCTGCAATATTTGCTAGGTGGTGCTTGCAATAATTTTCATTTGGCCCAGCAGTGCTTGACGTAAAAGTAGTTTGGCGCCTAATCCAGTTGCTAGGCAGTGCTGCGGCGCCTGTGTATTTTCCCAAGTGGCGCTTATCATTGGCTAGTTTAAGGCTCAGGTCAGCAGACTACTAATGATCCAATATGCATATAATTTATACTACCAATTTATGTTATTTGGTAGCTGCAATTCATATCTGCAAGCTCTGTCATAATTAGTATCATTGTATTTTGTACTACTAATTGACTGTAAATTCAGAACCTGAACGTAAAAATGCAGGATTGTCAAATCCTTGATCCAAATTTCAAATCACTTTTGTGGGATGGCCTCTTTTAATTAAATTGATTTTTGTGAGTATTTATTTGAATATTTGAAAATGCGGGAACTCATAGACACTTTGCAAAGTTCAAGTCAAGCTGCATATTTCCTATGAACAAAATGAATTAACTGGAATCAGATTTAAAGTGTTCAAATCCATCAACCATTTTCATTAAGTTTACTATGTTTTTTGAAATTGCGGGATTGTCAAATCCAAGAATCAAATTTCAAATCACTTTTGAATGCCACTAGTAAACTCAGATATTAATTGCAGGAACTAGAAATTAAATTGAATGTACAGTAAGCACACTAGGAAACACCAACCCAAATCAAGAAGCTCCACCACAACTAAAATCAAATGAAAAATTCAATCTCATTAACCATAATTAGACATAAAAAGTTATTAAACTTTAAAATCATCTAAACCTAGAAAGTATACAATATTATTCACTTCAAATCACGGATATAGAAACTCTACTACTATTCAAGACTAAATCAAGAGAAAACAACTACCCACAACTAAACCAATAACTCCAAATAAATACATATTTAATCTAATATATATATTTTTATTTTATTTTTATGGACCGTCATTTGCATTCTCAACCCTCTCCTGCACCAGCCCGTGAGGCAGCCTGTCCACAAGGGCGTCCCAGAGGGTCCAAGAACAGACCCAGAACCCAACTTGAGGGGAGTCATGCCAATACACAGACCTCCCAAGGTGTCATTGACAGCCAACCACCTCCTGCATCTCAAGCCAGGAACAGTAGCCTCAATCCAAGACAGAAGCCGCTCTCAAGGCCTGCAACCAAAGTCTCCTACACAAAGGTCACCGGGAACACTGAGGTTACTTACACATCCACCGTGGACCCAGTTGTCACCCAGCCCCGCACTCTTGACCCAAGAGTTGCCACTTCCTGCCCCCACGTCTTTGATACCTCCTATGAGCCATTGGCCACCACTGAAGAGCCATCTGCGCCTGTATTGTATGCCATCATTGATGGCGCCAGAGCAACCAAGCGTGATCCCACCTTCTACACAAAGGTCCCCATCCCCTGTGCTGAGCCTGGTAGCCAGGATGCCGTGGTACCTGCCAAGGGCCAGCGTTGGTTGACGGATAGTGAGCGTGGAGCTCTCCTCAACTGCTTAAACGGGGGAATGGCAGTTTGGGATATTGCGTCCCAATTTGGTGTCACGGCCAGGTACATTGCCAACATCAACACCAAGTATGGCAACACCGGGCAAATTGCCAAATCCACCAAGGCTAAGCGGCAGCCAAAACTCTTGCAGCCTGTGCACATTGACGCAATCAAGCAGTGGGTAGCCAGGGATTGCCACCTGGACACGCTTGCTGTCCAATCAATGCTTGCCACAGAGTTTGGGCTTTCTGTTTCTAAAACCCTTGTTTACAAAACAATGGTTGATTAGGGCTTCTCTTGGAAAATTCTCGGAGTTTCTCTGTACAACAGAAACAGTGAAAAGACCATCGAGGATTGACGCATTTATGCTGGGACATATCTGGCACTAAAGGAGACTGGCAACTTACAGTTCATCTACATCAACAAATCGTCATTTTCCTCCTCACTCAGGTCTAGGCATGGGTGGGTCAAGAAGGGGTCCAAGGACGGTGTAGCCCATCGTGTAGCTGTCTGTTCCCAGACCTATTCCATGGTTGCGCTTCTTGGTCCTCGCAGGTTGGACCAATACCAAATGATCAAGGTTTCCATAACAGCGGGACTTTTCTTGATTTTTCTCCGAGTTTTCAAGGAGTACCTTCAGATAAATTACGCCGGCACAACCAACGTTGTTGTGCTTGATAATGTTGGGCTCCACAAAGTGGATCTGGTTGTGTCCAAGTTCCCCCCTATTGACAAGAATAGCCACTCCTCCAGCCACTGCCTTGCTGATTGTCCAATGAGACTTCTCTTCCTCCTGCTGTATTCCTCATTCCTGAATCCAATTGAGGAGGTGTTTGGTTGGATCAAGAATAAGGTGAAACAAGGCCTTCCTCAGGACACTGAGGATCTATTCAATATTCTTGAGGTCAGCCAATTTACAATGCCACCCGATGTGATTGCGGCATTTTATAAGCACTTGGAATCCTTCCTCCCCAAAGCCCTGGCCTCCGAGCCAATCAGATAAATGGGCGCCCCAGTTTTATTTGTTTTTATTTTTATTTATTTTGTTTTTATTAGGACTCAAATTATTGTTTATATATAATAATGGGACGTTTGATTATATTATAGACATTTAAGAATACTAGAAAATGTAAGTAAAATTAATTATACTAGATAAGAAGGATTTATTTTTATATGATGCACTGGATATTATTGGCTTTTGCAGTAACAAATAAATAAAAAAAGATAGAAAAAAATAGTTTATTTAAATAATTGTGAATCATTTTGGTACTTTGGCTTTTTTACGCCACAAATTGGACCTTGTGTGTCATCATCTGCTCCTTGGTATTTCAGTGCCACTGACTTACACAACACAGCAACTAATGTTTTTTTAAGTATTCCTTACTAATTTGTACTTAGGACGCAGTTCAAGTATATTAAATATGTTTATCAAATCATATTACAAGGGAAAGGTAATTTGAGTTGTAAACAATCATTTGTTTAGAACAATAGTGGAGCAGGCCGCATGATGCAGATAAATTCAATTCTCCATGTTTATCTTTGTGATAAATGTACCCATACTTGACAAGATAATAAATAATAAATAAAAACATTTTTAACTTATTTTTAAATATTTAATGTGGTCGCAACTTTAACTATTATCTTGTAATATATTTAGATATATTAATACTATAATTTACCTACTAAAAAGTAAAATAAAAAATAAAATTTTAAAATAAAAATATAATTAAAAATCTTAAAAGTTTAATAGTAAAGGTTAAATATTCAAAATACACCAATTTTTTATTTAATTGTGATTTATTCAATATTAAAATATTAAATATTTTTAATAGTAAAATATTTAATATTAAAATATATAATATTAAAATATTAAATATTTTTAATAGTAAAATATTTAATATTAAAATATATAATATTAAAATATTTTACTATTAAATATTTTAATATTAAAATTTTAACAGTAAATGTTTTAATATTAAATATTTTTATATTAAATATTTTACTATTAAAATTTTACAAGTAAAATTTTAAAATAGTGAAGTATTTAGTATTAAAATATTAATATTTTAATTTCTAATATTTTAAAAAAAATTAAAAATAAAAAAGTTTTTTTGCAAGGGAAAATTATTTATTGGGGAATGCAAGTTGCAAGGGGAATGTGTTTATTCCGGGGAATTATATCCCAAAATTAAATTTTCAGCTAATGCATCTAATTGGGACCACATACTCTTCTGTATGTGGTGGATGACTCTGGCGCCAATTGCTAGGGGAGTGGCGCTCAGCACCCGGGTGGTGGCCAAACATCTTATAAAAGGCAGACAGGTGAGGGAATCAATTAGCAGGTTTTTTGGGGGGCACGTAGTACCCGTATAGTGTTGCCAATGCAAATGAATCATAGAGGACAAGCTCAACTGTCCTGTATCCCTGTGGTGTTTTCTGTCTGTTGAGGGCTACACGGCATATGTCAATCTGTATAGGTACATCTTCTAATTTTTTCACGTTGGCTTTCAGTATGCAATGGAGCAGGATTCCCAGGTACACCGCAACGTGGATCCTTTGCTAGGTATATTTCTCTGAGAACATGCACAGTTTTTTGAACGTTTGTATTAACCTATCGATATAGGACGTTTGGTTGAACTTGAAGAGGGTACCAGGGGCGCCTGACTTGAATCTGCCCCCCAGGCCTCAGCGAACAATATCATTAAAGGTTTAAAACTATTCACAAGGACTGCATCCCTAACTTTATTTGATAGAGCCTTAAAAATTTCATTAAAAATTGCTGATTTCAGATATTCATTTCCTATTTGAAAATTGGTCTTTATTAAATTTTTTTGTATTTGTTGATATTTGAGAATGGGAACCTTTGAACACTTTCATATATGTATTCATCAAAGTTCAGTTTCAAATCCCCATGAATTTCATTGATTTCTTTTATTTTGATTGCTGATCCTGTTTTGTAGGCTTCTCTTATCCATGGCAAGCACCCTGCGGGTGGTTGATATTCCCTGATTTGAGCTTCACTATTAAAAAACATATTCATATTCTGCTGAACTATTTTATTTATTTGATTTTTATTTATTTGTTTTATAGGGGCCACCAGTGACTGGTAGCCCCCATAAAACCAACTTGGCGTAAAAGCCGCCACTTCCGCGACCTCATCCCCATCCCTGGTGATGACTAAAATAAATATAAGTTAAACATAAAAAAACTTACTGATTGTTTCCCCTGTGGCCCCCTCAGCCACAGGCGCCATATCAGCAAACTTCATGAGTGTTGGATGCTCTTCATTAATTTTCTTAGGCTTAATTTTTCTTATTCTTCTTGCAACTTGTGCTTCCTCTTGATTTTCATTTGATGTTGCTTCTGTATTTCTTGATGCGCTTCTGCTTCTTTCTTGTGTTTCATTTTCATCTGTTTCCATTTGGTTGGTTTCCTCTTCATTGGTGTTGATTTCCTTTTGAATTTCTATTCCTTCTATTAGTATGATCTTCTCATTGTTTTCTTTGGCCCCCTGCCAGAACTCCCACAAATTGTATCCTGCATTGTTGAACTTTAGACTTGATAAAATAGTTCCCTGTAGATTAAGTAATTTTCCTTTATTTCTTTCATCTATAATATTTCCCAATTTGTTCATAGCATCTTCTTTTGGTTAGATCAGTGGCTGGCCCTTGTCCCCTAACTTTCCTGTCACTATTTCTGATGTTTTTCTTGATTTCAACAACCTTTTGCAGGTAAGCTTCTAATTTGTTGATTAAGTTATAGATTGATGACATTTTGTTTGAATTCCATCAAAAAACTGGCTTTTATAGTACTATCTTTGATGCATACATATTTTTGTCATCATCATTAATAAATTGAAGACAATAAATGTAAATATTGCATTAGAATATTGCAATTAGATGTCAACTATTGATATTTTGATATTATGTGCATAACTCAATGTATTTAGTTTAATAAAATTCATTGTAAACAAGGCCTGTTCATTTTAATTTATTTAAATTGACTATGTTTATATTACAGAGCCATTAATGCTTAGTACAAATATTAATAATTAGTGTATTTTATAATCTGTATATTTACCTATTGATAATATTCTATAAAATTTTCAGACAGATTTTACGAGGTAATAATAATGTAATGTGTTAATAGATTACTGTTTATTGTCATTAATTGGCTGATTTTCTTTGATGTGGCAATTGTGCATTTTCTGATGTTTACGCACTAGTATCCAATTGGTTGGCTTCATATCCAATTGCACAGGCAATAGGAAAACAAGCTGCCACCCCAAGACCAGATGTGGTCAGGGTGGCGGCTTGTTTTCCTATTGCCTGTGCAATTGGATGTGAAGCCAACCAATTGGATACTAGTTTGGAAATATGAGAAAATGCACAATTGCCACAGCAAAAAAAATCAGCCAATTAATGACAGTGAACAGTAATCTATTAACACATTACATTATTATTACCTCGTAAAATCTGTCTGAAAAGTTTATAGAATATTATCAATAGGTAAATATACAGATTATAAAATGCATTAATTATTAATATTTGTACTAAGCATTAATGGCTCTGTAATATAAACACAGTCAATTTAAATAAATTAAAATAAACAGGCCTTGTTTACAATGAATTTTATTAAACAAAATACATTGAGTTATGCACATAATATCAAAACATCAATAGTTGATGTCTAATTGCAATATTCTAATGCAATATTTACGTTTATTGTCTTCAATTTATTAATGATGATGATGAAAATATCCAAGAAAAAAGTATATGCTACCACATCAAATGTACATCATTCTTTACACACAGAAACTTATAACAATGTAAAAAATATATTATTAATTATGAACTGAAAGAAAAAATCAATTTTAATAGTAGTAACCAAGAAAAGATTTATTTACTAATCAAAGGACGGGAAGGGGAGGGAATGGGCGGAATGAACATTGCCTTCATCTGCGCCTATGAAAGGGACGGCATCAGAGATGGTGGGGAGGGAATGGGTGGTTGCTTGGGAGTCAGGGTTGGAAGGCGGATGGCTTGATCTTGATGGGGGGTTGGGGAGGCAGGATCTGTTGACTGGGGAGGGGCAGCAAGAGCGGTTTGCTTCAATTGCTCAAATTCTTCTTCTGTCACATATGCAGGCTTGAAAAAACGGATGGAGTGGCGTGGGGGGAGGTGGGGGTCCTTTCTGGACTTATCACTATCACTTGCATAGAAGATGATGGGATCAAATAAGTCCTGAACAGACGCAGAAGGGAAAATCTCATACCCCTTATCAATTTAGGTGCATAGTTTGTTGTAGGTGGCAGGCTTTAAGTGCCTGCAGATGGAACCAAAATTGTAGAGACATACATCTGCAAGATGCATGTCAGCGTAGTTGATGGGGTAGGACCAACAAATATGCCTTGCAGCCCTGATTTCTTGGGTTGCCCATTCCCGCTGCTCCATCTCTGCACTCAGTACAACTGTGTGCACAGCATTTTGGGCGGCCCACTCCTCCAGCATGTCCTTGAGCTCCTTCTGGTAGGCATACCCATCTGCGGTGTTCAATATTGCCAAGTAATAATTGACGCCCAATGGGGAAACTGCCAATAAAACCCCGGCAAAACAATACAAGATTGGGCCGCGCTTATACACGTCAGATTGGATGCACTTCTCTCCAAATTCTTGGATACTGGCCAAGATCTTAGCATACAACAGGAATATTACATCATCACAGGCCCTCATTGCCCTTCCTTTGATAAAATTAATAATTCCTTGAATTGTAGGGGTTGGTACCCACCAAAATGGGGCCACTGAGAACTTGATTGATCAAGATTCTAGCAGCAACCACAACTCTGTGCATCCATGAATTCACCGTTCTTTTGTTGGTGAAGATGCTGTGGAGTCCCAACTGGAGACGTACCTGAACCAGGGGCATCCACGGGTCACATTCCATAATGGCCATCATGAGAGAGTGGGCTTTTTCACCTTCAGTCAAGGTACAAGCACCAGTTGGGGTCTTCTTGGCGGGGGCCACAGTTGGTGTGGGCTTGCAGGGTTGAAGCCACAGTGGACTTTGCAAACCCCATTGTGGCCACAATTTCCCCAAGGGACATAAGCTTTCCTTGCTTTTCAACCATTTTGAGAATAATCTCCAGGGTGATCAATTTTCTTTTGCGTCTTGCAGGCTAATTGGCTGGGGGGAGGGACGTGTCCATCTCAGAAGCTGGTCAATGCCATCTGATTGGCTGTTTTGGGGTTCTGGGCTCTCTGAGTGACCCCATGGCTCAAATGACTGGTTCCAGATGCCATCACTCAATAAGGGATTTTGGTTAGCAACTGCCTGTGCATGATGTGCAAACAGGGCCATGCTTGAGGACGCAGGAGAAAGAACACACTCCTGGGTAGTGCTTGCGGAGGGGCCTGCGGGTTGGGAGTGGCCATAGACAGAGGCTTCACCGTTAAGAGACCCAGCGTAGCCCTGCATGATTTTGTCAAGGCCAGGGAACAGCTTGTTGACTTGGTTGGTGTTGGAAGAAGACATAATAAAAATTTATTAAAATTTTAAGCTTGAGAAGAGGAATGTATATTTTAGTCAATTTTATTGTTAAATATGTCAATTTTGTGAATATTACGCTCTAAATTTTGACCGGCCTAAAATAGAATAGGGTGAATTTTGAGAATGCCTGTGCTTCCTAAAAGAATCAGCACAAATCCACTCTAGATACTTTAACATCCTTTTTGAGACACCCATAAATTTTATCTATTTCAAATTCATTGCAATTATGATTTGAAACTTGGTTCTTGGATTTGACAATCCCGCAATTTCAGATTTGTTAATTTTCACATGATGTCTATGATTTGTTTGAAATAAAGGAAATCACAAATTGTACATTAGAATCCTGCATTCCTGATTCATGTATCCTGCATTTATTTGCTGAGTTTTGTCTTTTGTTAGTTGAGTTATCTGCTCAAGAGATTCTAAATTTGCCAATTTAAATAAACCAAAAAAAATCAAAATAAATGGTTGATTTTATTAAATATTTTTTTTCACTCAGCTGAGTTGCCCGCAAAAGTGATTCAAAATTTGGACCAAGGATTTGACAATCCTGCATTTTTACGTTCAGGTTCTGAATTTACAGTATGTATTTGGTTGTAACAATTCCAATCTGTGGACTTTGTCATAATTGGCATTGTTGCTTGGTCAAAATTCCCAATGCATGGGACATGCTTGTTCATCTGGTCTTATGGAAGGGGAGCCCTGAAAGTGTTATCTTGCATAAGCCCAAATATTTTTGATATTGTAGAAAGCCACATAGGAAGTAGAGCAATTTTTAAAGCAACAACTCTAAGCAAAATCAACCCATTGTCAAGTATATATTTCTAGGAAGTATAATAATTAAGATAAAGGGGAAAATTAAGAAGAGAATGATACTTTATTTGATATGAATAAAAGATTATATATAGTATCATGAAAAGCCACATACTGTCCATGTACATCATAGAAGTCATGAGGCTTATCCTAGTAATGTTCCTCTTAAGTCACAAGGCTTATTCAAGTTGTGTTCTGCTTAGGATCTTGATTGTTTTATCCCCATAATAGATGGCTGAATGATATTAGTGCCACTGACTTATTTATTAGTCAGTGAGCCATTTGGTGACTCATGCAGTGAGCTACTTGGGGCATTAATTCCCTGAACGAGAGTAATTGAAGATGTTGCAACATCTCCACCTAGAGTGCTGAAAGGTGGAACCTTGAGAATTTTCTTGAGAGTGTCAGGGATACAGGCTTGGTATTGATCTAGTTTGGCGTTGGAAACAGGGAGCCAGGTATTATTTTGTGCTGTTCTTGCCTTACATAGGCAGAGGTGGTCATGGTGCATACATTTAAGTTCAGTTCAAGCGCCAATTCCTTTGATGAGGTAGGTATTGTTGGGTTTGACCTCCATGAAAATGCCTGGCCCACATAACCCTGGGTCCAACTTATGCTGATTATGGATGATAACCCAGATTTTCCCCAACTTGGAATCTTTCTTGTTGCATTAGGATTACCTCACTATCAATCCTTTTTTGTTCCATGTCTTCCTGGTCTTTTCTAGCACACTGTAAATTGGGATTACTGTCATCTGGCACCTTTTTTGGCAGAGGTAATTATGGTCCTGTGGTTGTATTAACAATGGTGGGCTTTTCCCCATAGACAAGTTCATACAGGCTTTTCCCTGTGTTGCAGTTGACTTGTGTTCTGCATACCATGATTGCTGTTGGCAGCATGTCAACTCAGGCTTTTAGATTATTAGGAGATAACTTACTGAGGGCTTCCAGTAGTGATCTGTTTAGTTGCTTTACTTGTCCATTTGCTTGTGGGTGATATGGGCTGGCTGTGATGTGTCTTATTTTGTTTTTGGCAAGTTAGATATTGGTGTGAATGACTTTAAGTTTAGTGCCTCTGTCTGTGATCAGGAGGTCAGGTTTCCCAAACTTGGCTATGATTTCTTTCTCAATAAATTGTCTCAGATCATTGCCTTTGTGTTTTTTTGTAGCTTGTGCCACAGGCCATCTGGTTGCATAGTTGATAGCTGTTATGATGTACTTTTTGCCTTTGGTATTGCCAGGCATTAGACATAAATTATCCAGTGACCACACTTTGAAGAGTTGTGTGATTGGCACTGGTATTACTGGCTTGGGAGGTGCCTTGGAGTGAACATACTTTTCACAGACTTCACATTTCTCTAGTACTTCCTTGATATTGTACAGAATATTGGGCCACCAGTAGCGTGTCTTGGGGTATTCATGAAAGTTCCTGATACAGGTGTGTCCCAGATCTGTGTGATATTGGAGGATTGTGTCAATCTTTTGCATTTACAGGACATAAGGTACAGTGTCATCATTTGGAAGTATTTGGTGTAATGTGCCATATACATTTTTGAACAGATATTTGTTCCTAAGGACCTTCTCTTGGATGTCCATTGATATTCCAGGTGGGAACACTTCCTGGAGACTCCCCATGATCAACCTGGGCCAATTAGGGTCCTCATCAGCGCATAGAACATGTTTACTGTATAGCCTTGATAGGGCATCTGCAGTAAGCATTTTTTGCCTGGCTTTTATTCAATTATCATTAGGTATCTCTGTACAGTAGTTTTAAAAGCTATGACAACAACCAAAAAACCTCATATCTAAACAAAATAATTTCATATTTCCCAAAATCCAATTCTCAGGTTAAAATATACACTCTGTTAGCAGGGTTTATTGGTGTTAATGGGCAAAATCAGTCAACACAGCAACAAAAGGCTCACACACAAAGAAAAACCATTCAAAATACAATCTGAAATACATTGATTCACAAACAAAATGGTATGAGTTGACTTTTGCTGTAAATATGTTTACTATGTGAATTGGTGACAAAATACAACCAAGCAAGGTGTGTCAAAATGCAAACCAAAAACAAAGTACAATAGCAACTCACTATGTAAACAAAATCACTCATGCAATGTGTGCAATGGATTGTAATCATGAATAATACCAAGGTATCTAAAATAAGACACAAGATCTGAAACATAAATTTTAAAATTATTGTGTTGGGTGTTTGGATTTGGCAGTAAAATCTAGGAAAATGGGTGGATTTTTTTTGAGTATTCTAAAATGGGCGTTGTAAAACCAAAAACAACTAATTAAGAAATAAAAAAATCTATAATTGGTATATTGGGTGGGAAAAATATTAATTGATTATACATAAACAGATAAAAGCAAAAATTAAAAATAGGGAATAACTTAATTAAGTTTTATTTAATATTTTATTAAATTTTAAAATGGAAGGAACACAACAACAGACTACCATTGCACCCGTTGTGCGCCGCAGTTGTGGTTGCCCCTGCAGGTCAAAAATATAGAGTTAGTGCAACCCAAGTGCCTACTCAAGGAGGAGATGGGAGAGGAGAGTTCCATAGTGACGCTGCACTGACACGGCCGGTTCAAGGAGCACTGTTGAGAAACTGTGTTATTGCTGGTATGTTCAAAGCTACAGATAGATGTTAGCCTTGCCAATGTACTCTACCTAATCCTATGCAAGAGCACTACAGACTACAATAGAATAGAACTTTGAAGAAAATTATGTTTATTTGAACTTGAGTACAATCTATCCAGCGGCTGCAATCTATCCAGGTGTAACTAAGAACTTGTTTCCATCCTTTCAGGCGTCTGTACCAATATATACTGCAACAACCCTTGTTCTCGTCCTTTCAGACAGTTCTCAGTAGCTACCTTTGCAATAGATCCATCTTTGCTAGTTGCGCCTATCCTGATTGGCTGTCCTTGGCACGTATGTTGCTACTGGCCTTTGCAGGTGTGCATGTCACTTCAGCTACAGCCTACACTCTTCTTGAGCTAGCCTACTGTCATTTATCAATTGGCTGTATCTTACACGCCTATTATTGCGCTGGGAAACTACGCTGTATTTAGTTGACGCTTATAAATGGTCCTTAATATGTCTTCCAGCATTAGAAGGTGGAATTTTGGTATTCCATTTGTAGGGCTTGATCAGTGATCTTTTTCTGGCTGGAAAATCCTCTGCTTATTAATACAACGGGCCAAATTTAAGATTATATGCTGTAAAATAGCAGACTTGATCCAGTATTAACCTGTAAATTATCCGCTGTGTAATGCTGACCCAAACCAATAAGAAACCCAATTATACGCCATGTAGCTCTGACCCAAACTTGGTATTTCCTGGTATTTTGCCTATGTCTTGTTTGTTATGATCATATAAGCCCATCAGGCAGTGTGGGGCTGGGTTGATACAACGTCCAGTAGGGTGGATTGGGAGGTGAGTGATAGATGATCTATAGGTTATACGGCGTAGACTCAATGATAATCACTATGTTGGCTAACATTTATACAGCGTATAATTGTTACATCAATTATAATAAAGCAAGTAATATACAGCGTACAATCAGTACACATTGGAATGATGATCAGTGATAATACAGTGTATAATTATTACACTTAATATAATGATAACCAAGTGATAATACTGCATGTAACTGATTGAGATCTGCGTGTGATGATTAGCCTGATCATTTGTGGTCAATCAGCCTAATCTCACAAGCATAAGCTGCTAGGGTGTGGAGCATCAACCCTTGGGTCCCCAAGCTGACCTGGAAGCCCACCAAGGTTACCACAACAAAAACAGTTAAAAACAAGGAGATAGAACTTACTTTGTATGTATTTGCTGTTGTGTACCAGCAAGAGCCAGTCCCGTCAGCCATGCTAGAGAAGGTGAAGCCTGTATTTGATACTAGCTACAAGCCCTACATCAGTGTCAGAAATCACGCCATTAATGCTATTTTGATACAACCTTCAAATAATAATAACTGCAAAGATTTGATTGGTTTTGCTTTTGAGTTTGGGAATTCCTCACTTTCTGTAAATGGGTCTGGGCCAATATCTACCCATTACGGAATACCATACCTTCCCTTGTCTGATCCTTGTCTGACCTCATCCTAATGTGGCCCCCTCAGCCACTCTGTCTATCTAATGAGTGATCACTGTCCCTTATCTACTATTTAAGTAGAATTGATTCTCCTAATAAAGACAAGTTTATCCACATTTTGTGTTGGCTTTAATAATCTTCAAGCTTTTTCCTGTACTTTTTGCCAAAAGAACTTTCTCATCTTGTATTCCAGGATATTAAGGTATATACCCTTAATTTTTCCCTGAAGGCTAACCCAAGGCTAGCTTCAAACCTCAAATCTTTTGTTATAAAGATTTCCCGCTGTGTCCTCCTGGATGTTGTCCCCAGTAGCCAAACACAACAGTCAGTGATGGCAACCAGGAAGAGGACAAGGAGCCTGAGTTCTACCAAACTGAAAAGGTACAGCTAGTGCTCAAAAAGATTGCAGCCTTCTACAACAAGGTACCCATGCCTTTCAAGCCAGTCCCTGAGCAGGATCCCAATTCAACTACTCCCACTAATTCTGCTAAGAAGCGCATCCCAGATATCAAACGTATCATCCTGCTCAAGCTTATGTGTGAATCTGGTGATTACAAGGCAACCGTGGCTCTTGATGGGATGGATCTCAAGTACGCCTCCAAGACCTTCAACAAGTTCATCAACACTGGTCAAGTCCTTGCCGCGGAGAAATCCTTGTGTGTGTCAACCATGCTCACGCAGGGACACAAATGGGCAATCTGTCAGTGGATAACCCAAGATTGCCATCTTGAACTGGCAAATATACAGACCATAGTCAAATCTACTTTTGGGGTTGAGGCCTTGATTTCCTTTTACTACCATCTGCTCAAGGAAATGCGCTTTTCCTGGAAAAAGCTCAGGGTATCCCCCTACAATCAGAATAGCCCAGCCAATATCAAGACCGGAAAAATTACGCTGAGGCGTACACTGCCCTCAAAGCCAAGGGGACAGTCAAATTCTACTACATTAACAAATCAGCATTTGCCTAGTCAATGCACAATGGGTATGGGTATGTCTCCAAAGGCTCAAATGTTGGGATGGCTTGGCGTGCTGCAGTCCACGCTACAGCCTATTTGATGGTGGCTCTCCTTGGTCCAAAGGGGGTCAAGCTCTACCAAATGATATTGGGTTCACACAACAGTAGGACCTTTCTATCATTTCTCCAATTGGTCCAGGAGCACCTGAGGCGCACAAGCCCTGGTTTCACCAATGTCATTGTGTTGGACAACGTTGGTCTCCACAAAGTGGCTGACATTCTTGAAGAATTTCCATCAATTGACACCAGCATTGCTGTGGGCCCCCAGCAATTGGCCACAGCAAATTTACGCCTTCCCTTCCTCCCAGCCTATTTGCCCTTCCTAAATTCCATCAATGAAGTCTTTGGGTGGCTCAAGCAAGTTTTCAATCAAGGAACTCCAACTGGGACCAAGGACCTCTTTGATTTGCTGCAGGCCAGGATCCACACCCTCCCAGCTGAGACTGTGGCCAAATTCTATGGCCATACTGATTTGTTTATCCCCACGTGCCTAGCCAAACAGCCAATCAATTAAAGGCTTAACATGTCCAATTTTTTTATATTCTTGTATTTACTATTCAATATTTATTAATTATCATTTTATATTTAGATGTTTTCACACCCACAATCACATTCAGAAGATCCATCAATAGATGAAAGTAATTCATTTGTTTTATTATATATTATTTTATTATGCCATCTGAGGTAATCCCAACCGCTTGATACTGGATTATGTGAATATATTTTTATCACTTTTGTCAAATAAATATAAAAATAGTTTTAAAAAATTAAACGTAAAATGTAAAAAGTTAGAATTTAATTTATTAACATATAATTTTATGCTTTTATGAAAACTGTTTCTGCAATATATTTTGCAAAACAGGTTTGCTGAAATAAAAATTATAAAAATTTATTATAATAAAAATAATATAAATTGTAATAAAATTTATTGGAATCATATTTTTATTATGTGCACCTATAGTGAGTCCTTTGGTATGTACCCACCCGGCAATGGAGGTGGCGCACAACCTCCACTGTCACACTGTGGACAGTGGATATGCTCTTATTAAAAAACTACCTCCTGCTGGTGAAGGGGAGTGGGGTAAGGTGCAAACTGAGAAGCAGCTTTTTGGTTGGGACTGCAAACCTGTAAATCCCTGCCAGGACCAGGGCGTCTTGGATTACATGGTCCACTGAGTCATATCCAGGGGGGACCTTCTTCCCGTCAAGTGCAAGCTGGGCCTTGTCAATTCCCAGAAGGACCCCATCCAGGTCCTCTACAGACGCGCCCATCCCAAAGTAGAATAGAAACCCCAGGTAAACAACCAGATGAAGCCTTTGCCCAGCAATGGCTTCTGTGAACTCACACAATTTATTATAGACCACGCTGATCTTCTTGTTGTGGCTGGTCTTTGCAAAAGTCAGCTCCATGGCTGCAGGGACTCTCGTCTCGTTGGCACTCCAGGCCAAACCAAAGTTGGCAAGGAGGATTTTTGTCTTCTTGATGGCTGTTGTGTCTGCAACAGCCAATTTGCCCACCGCGCGCCCAAAGTTCTCCAATAGGTAAGACAGGGTGTGCTCCAACGGGAAGCAGAAGCAAGCAGCCACATGGGCCTGGCCCATCTCCAGTGTGTTCTTGAATTGGAGAATTGCCAGGACGTCCCAAACAAGCTCAATGGAGTTTACACAGTAAACTCCACTGAGAATTACCGGGTCCAGTTGGGCATCCTTGTAACCATAACTGCCCACTCAGATGCCCCCTTGGCATGCATAAGCTCAGTCAATGTCTCCCGCAACATTGGAAAGGACCTGTGGATACAATCCTCCAGCTCCTGCACGGCAGGGGGGACAGATATAATTGCTTGGCCACATGAGTGGCATAATTTGCATGAAATGTGGACAGGACAAAGGGGACCAGGACTTGGCGGAGTTTTCTGTCTACGTTTTCTAAGAAAAAAGGTAAGCTTTTTGAAAATGTATTAATTTTTTTTGGGGCTACCTTCTTGTGTTTCTTCCTTGCCTGCAGCCTCCGCCAGCTTGGCCATTCTTGGCACAATCAATTGCGCTGGCAATTCAGTATCCCCTGCCCTAGCACGCTTGGCGGGTTTAAGATGTTCATACATCTCCAGGTCATCAACCCAGACGGGCGGTGCAGAAAGATTGTATGCCTTAAATTGCAGGCCCTCCACCACCGTCTTCTGGATGTTGAGAAGACGCTTGATGGTCTTCTCTGGGGTGTCTGGCATTTTTGACATTGGTGCCTTTGCAGACACCTTGTCAATTTTGTTCCCAGTGAGGACAGCAGACTTAACTTTGGCTTTGACCTTGCGGTTGATGTCCTTAATTTTGGCAATCACCAAGTCAAGGTCTTTGAGTAGTTTTTTGAGTTCTCTCATTTGATTTTTTACCAACTTTTTCATATGTTCTTATAGCTTTTGCTAAATAAATTCTGTATTATTTTGATACTATTGCCTCTTTGTTTATTCCTTTTTGTTTTCCTATCTACTACATTATCCCATCTTTTTACCCATTTTGTATATGTTTTATACTCATCTCAATATGTAACGTTTGCTTTGTGTTGGCATTGTTTCCTTGATTACCATATTATTTTTGGCACTTGACATAGCCCCTTGTGAAAATATTAACAACAATTTGGTGATCAGCTAAATTTGAATTAGAAAATTATAGTTTTACTGTTTTTAGATAAAGTTGTTACTGATCCAAATTCAAAACCTTAATGATAAACTTTAAGCCAATCAGGAGCCAGGTGATAAAGTGATTGTTGTGACATAAAGGGTCATTCAATAATTCTTTGGTGTATGTGCACTAATTAATATGATTGGCTGGATGTTTTGCCATTGTACACCATTGCCGCTGTGGTAAGTTGTTGCTGGACTAGTGCTAACACAGTAGCTGATTGGGCACTAGTCCATCAACAACTTTCCACAGCGGCAATGACGTACAATGGCAAAACATCCAGCCAATCATATTAATTAGCGCACATACACCAAAGAATCATTGAATAAACCTTTATGTTACAACAATCACTTTATCACCTGGCTCCTGATTGGCTTAAATTTTATCATTAAGGTTTTGAATTTGGATCAGTAATAACTTTATCTAAAAACAGTTAAAACTATAATTTTCTAATTCAAATTTAGCTGATCACCAAATTGTTGTTAATATTTTCACAAGGGGCTATGTTTAAGTGCTAAAAATAACAGTGTTCTGGATCTAGATACACAACATAGTAAATATATAATTTTATAGAAATAAGATGAGCATAAAGAATAAAACCAACTATAAACAAAGAGAATATGAACAATTGAAATTCAAAAAATGATAATATAAATAGAAAATGTTTGGTGACAGGGGTTTATTGGGGCAGGGAGAGTGATGACTAGGAGGCAGAATAACGCAGGAAGGAAGACATAGAGGCAGTGCTGGCCTGGGGGGTCTGGGATTGGGTGGGTTGGGCTTGCGGGTTAGGGGTGTTGGTGGTGGGGGTGAAGGCAGGAGGATTTTGTGTGATGGCTGCCATATAACACTTGTCGTATTCCTCATTGGTCATTGGCTGGATGGGCTGGTAGGTGGCAGTGGCCCGAGGTGGAAGGCGCTTATCCTTACCTGACTGGTTGCCCATGTTCACATGGAAAACCATTTGTGCAAACAAGTCAGCCACCATCTGGCGGCCAAAGAGAAAATTGTGGTCAAGGACCCCAAGATAGAGGTTGTTGAAAGCCTGAGGGCGGCGCTCCCAGAGTGTATCTCCAATATTAAAGAACACAACATCTGCCAGATGGACGTTGGCGTGACCAGCTGGGTACACAGAGGCCAGGTGCCTGTGTTCCTGGATGGCCTTGAGGGCGGTGGAGCTTCCCTCTATCTGGTGGATCAAGAAAACCCAGTGCTTGTATTTTGAGCCATCCCAGGAGTCAAGTAATCCACCGAGGATGTGGCTGTACTTGTAGCCATGGTGAAATCTGGGTTTGTCTGATAGTAGACCAAACCCTTGGCTGAAACAGCCAGAAATGCACCAATGAACATCCCCTTCTTGATCTTCTTCCTTCTATTCTTGGCGGTGGCTTTTCCTTGCTTGCCTAAATCATCAAAAGCTATTGATAGCTTGTAGTAGGAGATGACCATGAAATCATCAGTTAGACTAGTCAGACATTGGACCAGGGTTGATTCAATTGCGGTGTCATATGGTGAATCCTCAGCGCCATCTCATTGGTTGCCGGCAAAATTGATAAGAACCTGTATAGAAGCCACTTTCCCATACATCCAGAGCTGCACCATGCGCTCAGACACCCATATGTTATAGTGTGCAAGTTGGTTCTGGACCTGGGTCAATGGAAGCTTGGGATCCTGCTGGAGGAGGTCAAGCATGATTGGGTATGCCTCAGATATTTGTGACTTGGGGGCCTTCTTGGGCTTCTTGGCTGTCCCAATCAGATTCCCCCTGTTCATCATGTTGTTGAATCCCTGCATGACAGTAGCTTGGGTAAATTGCAACTGGGCAGCAATCTGTTCCCAGGACAGTCCCTGTAGATTCAGTGCCACAATTTCCTGAAGAATTTGGGCGGTGATTATTCTGTGTTTGGGGCGCTGGGCGGCAATCTGTTCCCAGGACAGACCCTGTAGATTCAGTGCTACAATTTCCTGAAGAATTTGGGTGGTGATTATTCTGTGTTTAGGGCGCTGGGCGGCAGGAGCTAAAGCCTGATTGGCTGAGGGGGGGCAGGTTGGGTAGTGGCGGGAAGTTGTTCCTAATCAAGGTTGCCATCCTGATTGGTTAGTTAACAGGCAGCTTGTGTGGGGGTGGGTGTGGGAGCAAGGGCAGAGGTAGACGCTAAGTGACTCTCAAACAAGTCAAAGCCATATGGGTTGGGAGACAGTAACAGGTCAGCTTCCTTATTACCCGCCTCAAAGGCTTGGGTGTAAACAGGTGCCTCCACGTTCTGAGCCTTGCCTCCATTGAAGCTGGTCTGGCTGCTGCTGGCTTGGCTGCTGGCGCTGTCAAAGATATTGCTTGTAAAAACCATTGTAAAAAACCTAGGATAAAATCACTAAACGTAGAAATTTTAAAATTTAATGATTTATTTTTATTGTAATCTTGACTCCATATTTGGAAGGTTCTCAAAACCTTTTCATACAAATCTAGAGCATTAAAAATGGATAAAATGCCTATGTTCCTAAATTGGATAGCTGTTGATTGGCTGTTAAACTGTTATATTTCTATTTTAGGCTGCTCACACTACACATCTTGTGTGAGTTAATTTTGTTTTGTGCTTGTGTAATCTTGCTTCTAGATTGCTCAAGTTTTGTTTCATTTTAGTTCTTTTTCCGGTGTCTCATATGAATCCTGATTGGATTATAATATACTCCAAAATAGCATCCATCCATTTCACTTGTTGTGTCAGTTCATTTTGTTTGTGGTTTGAACTACACTGCTTGACGTTTGATATAATTTTGTAATGGGCTAGTGAAATTTTGTTTTTTGTTTGACAGTTCATTTATTAACTGAAATTTTATAAATTAATTGAATCCTGAATCTTGCGCAACTTGGATTTTGTTTAAATCTGAAATGATTTTGTTTAAATCTGAGGTATTTTTGGTTGTTGCCATAGCTTTTAAAACTACTGTATGAGGCTCATCCATTTGGCTTGTCTTCTTGACAAGTGTTGTTGTGTCTTGGAGAATATCAACAATTTGTGGTTGGTGAGGACTTTGAACCTTTGAGCTTCTTCTAGATAACATTGCCCTTTCATGAGGCATTGTACAATGGCTACCAATTCCTTATCATGTATGGGGTATCTTTGTTTGCTGTCAGATAGCTTCCTTGACTTGTACACCACAGGGAGGAAGTCCTTGTCTGCTGTCTGGATACAGAGTACCCCTCTTATGGCATAGTCAGATGCATTGGTTTCCAGCTCATATATTCCCTCACAATTTGGATATTAGAGGATGGGGGCAGTGGCCATACATTCTTTTAATTGGCGGAAAAGTTGGTCTCATAGTGGTGTCCACAAAAACTTATTTTTTTTCCTGTAATGGCTGACAGGGGGCAGTCAGAGCACCCCAGTCAGGAATGAATCTTCTAATGTAGGCTACCATGCCTAGAAAGTTACAGAGCTCACTTTTATTTCTTGGAGTTGGAATTTTGGTTATGGCACATATCTTTTCTGGGTCTGGTTTGATTCCATCCTTGCTGATAATGTGACCAAGTAATGGAAGTTCAGACAAGAAGAAGTCACACTTTGATGGTTTGGCTATAATTTGGGTTTCTTTGAGGGTGCAGAGAACCAGGTGGACATCTTGCCAGTGTTGCTTTAAGGTTGGGCTGTAGATAAGTATGTTGTCCAGGTAGATGATTGCTCGTTTTCCAATGTGTTCTTTGAAAACCTTGTTCATGAAAGTCACAAAGGTGCTGGGAGCGTTTGCCATACCAAAATTGAGAACAACACATTCAAAGGACCTGTACTTGGTTATGAACGCGGTCTTTGAGATATCTTCAGGTTTTGCAGAAATTTGGCAATAGCCTGCTGTCAAATTGTTTTGTGAAGATTTGGGACCCCCCAGGGCGTCAAAAAGATAATCAATCAGGGGCAGGAGATACCTGTTCTTAATTGTGACCTTGTTGAGCGCCCTGTAGTCTGTGACTAGGCAGAGTCTTTTGTCTCTCTTTGCTACAAAGAAGACAGCGGCACCAAAAGGCAATTTTGAAGGTTGAATAAGGCCTTTTTCAAGGGCTTTGTCCAGATAGGCTTTCAAAGCATTGTCTTCCTGGGGTGTGAGGTAATAGATAGGACGTGCTTTTGGTACACTTCCTTTGAGGTCAATCTCATGTTGGATACCCCAATCAGGGGGCAGTCCAGGTAGTGATTCTTGGAATATGGAGGGAAACTCATTGACTAGCTGGTCTCTAATTGGGTTCTGTTTGTGTTGAATTTCTGTGTTTTTGAAGTGGATGACTTCATACGTACATGTGTTCTAATTGATTTTGCTGATGTCAGTTTCTTTCTCTGTTTCCATGACCTTTACAAATATGTGGTCCCTCATGAGAGTGTCAAGGTGTGTTGGGTACACATGATGGTGGACTTCTCCTTGCTGGATTGTGAGGGTGGCACTGTCCCAGTCTATGTGAGGCTTAGTCTTTTGCTTTCAATCTAATCCGAGTATGATATCATATTTGGGGATTGGAATGATGGGGTTAATAATTGTTGTTTGGATGTCTCCAATTTGGGCCCAGAAAGGTTTTGCCTCTTGGGTGACTGGTGTGACTATGTTATCTGCCATGATGACTCTCCTGATACTTCTTCAAGTGGTATGTAGTTTCATGAAGTAAGAAAATTTCTTGTCAACTAGGGACTGGTCTGCTCCAGTGTCAAACAATGCTGTGTCTTGATATTCACAAAAACAGAAAGGATAAGTGAGTAGTTTATTTCCAGTTTGGGCAGCAAACAGTAGAGGATTGCTGGAGGGGACTTGGATCATGGTGATTGAATCCATGTTGTGTAATTTCAGGCTTACACAAGGTCTATGTGACGGCAACTGTGGTAAGTTCAACTCCCTTAAAATCAACTCCCTGGTACTCAACTCCCTTGAAATCGACTCCCTTGAACTCAACACTATAGTAAAGTGAGAATTCAGCTTTTTCCCTGATTTACTCCCTGGTACTCAACACTTTTTTAATTAATGGATCTTGATGTACTGAAAACTTTTAATATAAAAAATTAAGCTATACAGGTATGGTATACTAAAGTAACCCCAGAAAGCTCAAAAATGCAATAAAAACAGTACCTTAATTAATAGAAATAAGGAGAAATGAGCAATTTTTTTCATTTCACTATGTAATTTACACTCTTCATTATAAAAATATTTTTTATTACCATAAAAATTAAAATTCCAATGAGACAAAAATAAACAAAAAAACACAACAATATACTTAATTCAAAATATAAAGAAATATTGATATTTATTTGATATAGTTCATATAAGCATAACTGTGAATATCATATGCTTTATTTGGAAATTAACAAAAATTAAGATATTTCACTTACTTCCAACTATAAATATTCATCTCAAACTTACCATGTATACATAGAACAATTACTGCTATCTAAATAAGTTAAAAAAACTTAAAATTAAAACTAAAAACTAAATGATCAAAGCTAATAAGTAAAAATTAAAGTTAATAAGTTAAAAGTTAAAAGTAAAAATCATATAACTGAGCAAGCAAGTTTATTCCTCATCCTTCTTTCCCTGTTTCATCTTGGCCCCTTTCAGGAGGGCAGTGGCAATAAGCTCAAGCTGCTGCTTAAGCTCAGAGGCCTTGTATTTGTGCTTGGCCGCACCCTGGATGGCCTTGGTGAAGAGGGTACAGCGGGTTGTTGGCTTGGTGGGGGACGCGGTTGGAGAGATCACACAGCTTGGAGATGGTTTTCTCCTGCTTGTGCTGCAAGAGGGAAAAGAACTTATTGAATTTGGGGTGGAGCCCAAAGTTAGCCTTGAGGTGTTTGTGGTAAGCCTCTAGCGCTGAGGTGGTCTTGAGCTCACCATTCACTGCCGCCCAGTACACATTCCAGCTGGCCTTGGCACGGGCCTTGCCTTGCCTCTGTGTGACAACCTTCCTAATCCACTGGGGCTCAAAGTACTCGAGGAAAGGCTTGAACTCTGGGTGCTTCACTATGTAGGGATCCTTTGAGAGCACCTCAAACCCCATTGCAGTGTGCTCTGGCTTTAAAAAAGCCAAGGCACTAAATTGTGCCAGCACAAATCTGCAGGTGTCCAAAGTATCCCTCCGGCTCAACCTACTAAGCTCCGCGTGGGCCTGCACGTTACAAGCAACTGCTTGGCGGAAGTGGAAGTGGCACCCCTGCACCTCCCTGCTAAACAGCTGCTCAAATGCATTGAACTGAGCAGGCTCAAAGTCCATAATGCATATGCAAGGCCCAAGAGGTCTTAGCCTCGCCTTTTCCTCCGAGTCCAGGGTGGCCTGGTCCTTGTCAGAGGCAGGTGGGTTGGCGCGGGTGTGGGGGGAGTCTTCTTGAATTCATCATCATTGGTGGGAGAAAGGAGGGCAATTTCTTGGCAGAGGATGGAGAACGCGCGGGTATAAATGGCCTCAGTGGCCCCAGGAAGAAAGAAGAACGTGAGTGGAATCACCCGGATGTCAATCTGGGCATGAACCATCCAGAGCTGCTTGAACATCTGGGGGCAAGTGGCAAAGGTACCATCAACTAGCCAGGTTGACGCCCTTTTCAACTCCATCAGGTTCTGCAGAGTTGAGTAGCAGATTATACAGTCCTTGGCTGCAGACCCATCATCATGAAGCAGGAAGCGCTCCCCACTAGGAATCTGCTTAAGCTCATGAGTGAGCGTGAGCTCAGAGAGGACGTCAGAAGCCTTGGGGGAGAGGGATTTGCATCAATACGCTAATTGCTGATGAATTTGACCAACTGCTCCTGTGTTGGTACCAACTTGAGATTGTTGGGTTTGAGATGCTGGAGGGCCTTGATGGCCAGATCAGAAGTGCAGAGGTTGGCGGTGATGGGAATGACCTGAACAAGGTACTATTTAAGCATGCAAGTGATTAGATGATTGGGGGGCTCACAAGTGTGCTCCCCCTTCTCCAACGTTACTCGCTCCCAGCCCTTGGTGTTCAACTGGGCCCCGCAAGTCTTATCCTTGCAGACAAAGTGCTTGCTTTTGGTCTGCCGCTTTTGGTTGTTGCAATTAAAGATATAATTGTTGGCAACGTAACCAGGGCCACCCTTTACAGACATGATTGGAAAGTACCGGGGGAAGCGCTTAGGAACTTTGAACTCTCCGTCCACATTGCAAATGTTGTGGATGGCCAGTGGATCCCAAGCCACATGAACAGAAGCTTTAAACTTCTTGGAGTAATCCTCTGGCTCATCTTGGGGATCAGATGAGGGAGGGGGAAGAGCCATCAGGAGGGGGAGGGGAAGGGTTCTTTGAGGCCTGCTTGGATGCCTCCTTTTTCTTACCAGAAGAAGAGGTGGGCTCCTTGGCAGCCTTTGCCTTCTTGGTCCGGCGCTCCTTGGTAGGCTTGGAGTCAGCCTCTGAGTGATAAAATGAGTGGTCAGTAAGATCACCATCTGATTTATTGGGGGAGGAATTTTTGGGGGAAGGTAAAGGGGATGTAGAAGATGAGGGTGGAGGGGGGGAGGAGTGGGAGGAGATGGGGTTGGAGACTTTGCCTTTGCAGGCTTCTTGGCACGCTTGGGGGTGGAGGCAGTTTCTTTGGAGCCTTTGGAGGCTTGGCGCTTAGGCTGCTGGCTGTTCCTGCTTGATTTTGTCTAAAGAAAAGTTTAGCATTGTAAATAAAATGATTGAGAAGATATTGCAAACACAAAGAGGTAAAGCAAAGCAAAAGTTGAATGAAAAGTGTGCAAATAAAGTTTTATTTATAAAAAAACATAAAAAAGTAAAAAGAAGCAAAATAGAAGCTCAAAGTATAGATATAAAAGTTAAAACATGGAAAGTAAGTGATTTTGTGATGAAGCACCAAAGATGTTAGGTTCAGCATAACATCTTAGTGTTAAATCAATGTAAAAGTTTAATTGAAAATCAAAAAATATATGAAAATTATATGGAGAGCAGCAGAAAAAGTAGTAGATTATAATAGCAAAAAAATTATTCTGTGGAATTTTTTTTATTGAGAGTTGAAAATTCAAAACATAGTAAAGTGTCAAGTTTGGCACTGTTAAACAGCCGGAAAAAGCTGAATTCTCACTGTCGAGTATGCCAGAGTCAAGCAGAAACATCAAATTTACTATGTTTTTTACATATAAACCTTGCTTAAATTAAAACCGGGTTCAAAAGTTAACCCAAAAGCAAGGCAGTTTTGTATGCTCAAAAATAAAAAATACAACATAAGTTAAAAAAGTAAATGAGTGGAAATGTGTTTATTAGTGATTAAGGTATGCCGTGAGGAGCTGGGAGTGAATTATTTACCATAGTGTTGGTTAAAACGTTAAGAAGCTCTCTGTACTAATCCCCAAGTTAAAGTGTCAAGTGGGTGAGTGTTGAGTGGCGCTCATAGTACGTCACATTAATTTAGCCTTAATTCTGAGCCTTTGATTAGTTAAATCCGAAACCAATCAGGTGTCAAGTGGATAGAGTCAAACAAAGAAAGTGTCAAGTTTCAGTTTTTTATAAATTACATATGAAATCTCTTAATAAATGACCTTAACTTATGTGGCACCACTTAATCCAAAAACCCGGGAATGAGATAATGTAAAATAAGTGGGGTACTTGATTAATGTATATACCACCAAATCCAGTATAGTGGTGCTTGGGAGCCTAATCAACAACTATGGACACAAATAATAAAAACATAATAGTAAATAATAATTTTTATATAAGCGCATAAGTATTTTATTAATAAAATATTGATCCTAGCATATCATGTGAGGGATCTACAGAGATCAGGTGATACTGGATAAGTCTCATAATAAGGTTCAAGTCCCTAGTTTCAGAGATATGAGCTCAACAAGGCAGGCACTGGTTTGGAGCTTGATAAGAGGAACAATGTATTATTATCCAGTAATAGAATCACAAATACTGCTGTATCTATGGAAGTACTGAAGATTGGATCAAAGTAGAATAAGCCTTTCTAGGGTAGTTTTACATGAAGAGTGTGATAGTGAAATAATATTGATATGCTAAATATTGGCTAAGCCCGAATTGATAGCATCAATGATATTGCATATATGGATCAAATTAGTACTAAGCATATCATAGTGAGATATCTTAATACCAAAATTCACAACAAATATCCCTCCAAGATCTCTCACTATGTGCTAGGAAACATCTGGAATGGAAAGGCAAAACAGGAAGAATTGATCAGGAAAGAAAGTAACTTTAGGGATGACTATTGCTGGTCCAGACTCTAAATAGATATAAAGAACAACAAGGCAATGAGCTTATGTTGAGCTCTGTGAAAAATTGCAGAAAACATCAAGGCAGTAAATTTGTGTAGTAATATGGGCAAGTTAGCAGACGTACTGTGGGTATTAAGCTTGTGTTGAGTTCTGGGCAAATTGAAAGAGAACATGATGGCATCACACTTGTGTTAGGCTTTAGAATAAGTAGAGAGGAGTCAACATGATAGTTGTTCTTGAAGAAAATCTCTTGTGCAGGATACTGACAGAACATCTTCCATGAGATCTATAGGAAGCTTCAACCAGGGACACAGAGAGTTAAACAGCTACCAGGGGTTAGCCCCTGTAGTGAGCACCAATGTCATAATTTTATGCTTATGCAAGGCCTATGTGACAGGAACCCCTGCAAGGGTAGAGCCTAACCCTGTTGTCCTAGGACTGGCTAACTATTAAATGAAGACTTAAAATAGATATATGGATAAAGCTTATTCATATATATATATAAAGTGAGTCTGTCTGTCTGTAATGTTGCCTTGAGTGGGCTCAAGCCGTAAGGGATTTGACTGAATTGATTTTTACTTAAATTTGATTTTAAAAGTTGATTGTTAAGCCACAAGCTCAATTTGGCTCATCCTTACATTCAATCCCTTACATGCATCTTTGAGAGTACACAGATTGAATTCAGTGGAGTGTGGTCTAAATCATGTTGAACTGAAATATAAGCCACTCAAACTTTAATAAAGTTGTATTTAATTACTTGAATTTTAAATTAGTGGCTAACCCCACTCAACCATATCAAAGTGGCTTATCTGTATAGATTACCTGACTTTAGAATGGGTGGATTAAAATTAGAAAAGAAGCAGCAATTGTTTGAGATCCTTTCATATGATTGGTTGGTTATGCTCTATGCTGAGGATTGAATTGACAACGAAAAGAGAGCTTGGTCAATTTAAAGCAATACAGTTTAAATTACAAATATAAATATAAGTTTAAAGAAAGAGATGGTTGGCTTGGAATTTTCGAATCTATCTATTCCAAAGTGAACTAATAGAATATTCCACTTGGATGCATCAGCTGATCCAAGTGGTTGCATATTTTTATAGAACAAACCTTGCTTGCCACAGCTTTATCCCAAAAGAACATCAGTGGAGTAAACTGGCTATGATAAAATTATGATTCAATATAATGATTTTAATGAAATTTAGAGGACGTAGATCAATTTTTCAGATGATTTTGATCAAAAAGGTACCAAACATGATAGCTCTAGCTGCTCTAGATGCTGAGATATATAGTTAAGTGCTGGAATCGGGTTCACGTCATAATCAAAGGCTCAGACTCGATTTGATATTATCTAAATTTACTTTTAATGCAAACTAAAAAACTAAAATCAATGTATCTCAGTGAATACTAAGCCAATTTTAATGGTTGATAGCTTATTTTAAAGCTGCAGATCAGCTCTACATTGTGAAGGGATTTAAAAAAGCAAATAACAAATTTTAAAATAATTAGTTTATCTTTACTAAACTTAAAAGTGATACTATACTTATTTAGGTTTAGTTTTTATTTATACTTGGAATATATAATTTTAATTTTAAATAAATATAATTGAAACTACATTTTAATAAAGCAATCAAGTGAAATTTTAATCAAACATGTGATAAGTACTCCAAGCCTAAAAAACAATAAAATACATTTAATTGATTTATTAAATTCAACTTTAATTCTGTCCTTGGACGGGGCAACCACCTAGTGATTTGTATTTATCTTTTAAATATACTAAAGATAAGATCAATAGTTTGTTTTAACGTTTTATTTTGTTTAAAAAGTCAAATTATTAATATTTGATGATAGTTTGATGTTAGAAGATTTATTGATATTACTTTAGATTAATTTTGAGGTTCAAGTTAGATTTAGATACTAAAATTAAGAGCTTTAGATAGAATATTTTTATTTTTTTATTAAAAATTACTATAAATTCAGAACCTAAAAATAAAAATGTGGGATTGTCAAATCCTTGGTCCAAATTTCAAATCACTTTTGCGGGAAACTCAGCTGAGTGAAAAATAAAATATTTAATAAAACCAACCATTTAATTTGACTTTTTTGTTTTTTAAATTGGCAAATTTTGGATCTCTTGAGCAGATAACTCAACTAACAAAAGACAAAACACAAAAAGCAAATCCAGGATACATGAATCAGAAATGCGGGATTTTAATGTATGATTTGGTATTTCCTGCATGTCTAGTGAATCATAGACAACATGTAAAAATTTAACAAATATGAAATTGCAGGATTGTCAAATCCAAGAACCAAATTTCAAATCAAAAATGAGGTGAATTCAAAATAATAATAATTTATGGGCGTCTCAAACAGGATATTAAAGGATATAGAGTGGATTTGTGATAATTCTTTTAGAAATCATAAGCATTCTCAAAAATCACCCTATTCCAGTTTAGGACAGCTAAAAAATTAGATCATAATATTCATTGGCTTAACATACTTAACAATAAAATTGATTAAAATATACACTTCTCTTTTTGAGTTTAGTTTTCAATATAAAATTTATTATGCCTTCTTTTAATAACAACCAAATAAACAAGCTGTTCCCTGGCCTTGACAAAATTATGCAGGGCTATGCTGGGTCTTTCAATAGTAAAGCCTCTCTCTATGGTCATTTTCAACCCGCATGCCCCTCCCCAAGCACTACCCAGGAGTGTGTTCTTTCTCTTGCATCCTCAAGCATAGCCCTGTTTGCCCATCACACACAGGAAGCTGCCAACCCAAATCATGTATCAACACTAACATCCAGAATTGGCCAATTGAGCCAAGGGGTCACCCAGGGAAGCCAGAATCCAGAAACAGCCAATCAGATGATACCGTCTGGTTCCCAGAACAGACACATCTCACCTCCAGCAAATCAGCCTGCAAGACACAGAAGAAAGCTAATTATCCCAGAAAATGTTCTCAAAATGGTCGAAAAGCAAGGGATGCTTATGTCCCTTGGGGAAATTGGCCGCAATGGGTTTTGCAAAGTCCACTGTGGCTGCAACCCTGCAAGCCCACATCAACTGTGGCCCCCCTTCCATGAAGACCCCAACTGGAGCCTGTACTTCAACTGATAGTGAAAAAGCCCATCCCCTTATGATGGCCATCATGGAACATGACCCGCAGATGCCCCTGGTTTAGGTTTGTCTCCAACTTGGACTTCATGGCATTTTCACAAATAAGAGAACAGTCAATTTGTGGATGCACAGAGTTGTGATTGCCGCCAGACTCTTGTCTAATCAAGTTCTCACTGGTCCCAGTTTGGTAGATACTGACTCCTATGAGTCTGCTGTCATCAATCTTATCAAAGGGAGGGCAATGAGGACGCGCAATGACAACATCTTTTTGTTGTATGCCAAGATTTCTGCAAGTATCCAAGACTATGGAGAAAAGTGTATCCAATCCAATGTCTACAAGCGCAGCCCAATTTTATATCAATTTGTCTGGGGTTTACAGGCAGTTTCCCCACTGGGTGTCAATTATTACTCAGCAATATCAAACAACGCAGATGGGTATGCATACCAGACAGAGCTCAAGGACATGCTGGAGGGGTGGGCTACCCAACAAGCCATGTACACAGTTGTAATGAGTGCTGAGATAGAACAGTGGGAGTGGGCAACCAAAGAAATTAGGGCTGTAGGGCATACCTGTTGGTCCTACCCCACCAACCACGCTGACATGCATCTTGCAGATGTATTTCTTTACAATTTTGGTTCAGCTCTCAGGCGCTTAAAGCCTGCCATTTGCAATGAACTGTGTACCTTAATTGAGAAGGGGTATGAGCTTTTCCCTTCCATATTTGTCCAGAACTTATCAGATCTTGTCATATTCTATGCAAGTAATAGTGATAAGTCCAGAAAGGACTCCTGCCTCCCTCTACACTCATCATTTGGTTTTTCAAGCCCACTTATGTGATAGAAGAAGAATTTGAGCAATTGAAGCAATCAGCTCTTTCTGCCTCTTCTAAGCCAGCAAACCAAGCCTCCCCAACTCCCCCATCAAGACCAAGTCACCCGCCTTCCAACCCTGACTCCCAAACCACCACCCATTCCCTCCCCAATACCTCTGATGCTGTCCCTTTTACAGGCACAGATAATGGCAATGTACATTCCGCCCATTCCCTCCCCTACTCGTCCTTTGATGAGTAAAATAAAGCCTTTCATTTTGACAAATTATTAAAATTGATATTATTTCTTCCAATTCATAATTAATAATATATTCTTTTTACATTATTGACATTCCCCATAATTAATAAAATGGTGTACATTTGATGTGGTAACATATAATTAGCTGCATAATATTTTTTCATTATCAATAATAAAGTAAGGACCTACAAATGTAAATATTGCATTAAAATATTGCAATTAGACATTAACTCTTGATATTTAGATATTATGTGCATAACTCAATGCATTTTGCATAATAAAATTAATTTTAAGCTTGGCATTTTTCATTGTAATGTTATAACTGGACTGCATCTATATTGGGGAGTCATTAACACTTACAATAGTTCTAAAAGCTATGGAGATAACCAAAAATACTTCAGATTTAAATAAAATGATTTCAGATTTAAACAAAATCCAAGTTGCGCGAGATTCAGGATTCAATTAATTTATAAAATTTCAGTTAATAAATGAACTGTCAAGCCAAAAACAAAATTTCACTAACCCATTATACAAAATTAAAGCAAACATCAAGCGGTGTAGCTCAAACCACAAACAAAATGAACTGACACAACAAGTGAAATGGATGGATGCTATTTCGGAGTATATTATAATCCAATCAGGATTCATATGAGACACCAACAGAAGGACTAAAGTGAAACAAAACTTGAGCAATCTAGAAGCAAGATTACACAAGCACAAAACAAAATTAACTCACACAAGATGCGTAGTGTGAGAAGCCTAAAATAGAAAATCAATAGTTTAACAGCCAATCAACAGCTATCCAATTTAGGAACAGAGGCATTTTATCCATTTTAATGGCTCCAGATTTGCATGAAAAGGTTTTGAAAACCTTTCAAATATTAACTTGAGATTACAATAAAATAATTCATTAAATTTTAAAATTTCTACTTTTAGTGATTTTTTCCTGGGTTTTTTACAATGGTTTTTACAAGCAATATCTTTGATGGCGCCAGCAGCAGCCAGACCAGCTTCAATGGAGGCAAGGCTCAGAATGTGGAGGCACCCGTTTACACCCAAGCCTTTGAGGCTGGTAACAAGGAAGCTGACCTGTATCTGACCACTGACCCATATGGCTTTGACTTGTTTGAGAGTCACTTAGCGTCTAGCTCTGCCCTTGCTCCCACGCCCACCCCTGCACAAGCTGCCCGTCAACCAGCCAATCAGGATGGCAACCTTGATTTGAAACAACTTCCCGCCACCGCCCAACCTGCCCCCCCTCCTCAGCCAATCAGGCTTCAGCTCACGCCGCCCAGCGCCCCAAACACAGAATAATCACTGCCCAAATTCTTCAGGAAACTGTGGCACTCAATCTGCAGGGTCTGTCCTGGGATCAGATTGCTGACCAATTGTAATTTACCTGAGCCACTGTAATGCGGGAGCTCAACAACCTAATGAACAAGGGGAATCTGATTGGGACAGCCAAGAAGCCCAAGAAGGCCCCTGAGTGTCAGGGGCCAGAATGAGCCAGACAAAGCCCTATGTTGCATAAGGTCAACACCTGTGATGGAGCAATCACGCAACCAAACAATTGTGTCATCACTCACACAGATTAACCCAAAGAAAACTTTAATTTTAAGTGGATAATTGAACCCTGGTCAATGCCAAGCCTGAGGACAATTGAAAACCGTCCCAAAGCCAAGTGGAAAAGATTTTAATTAGCCCACACCCTCCAAAACCCAGAATTGGGGACTTGGGTTGCCAAATGGCCCAAAATTCCCCTGACAGCTTTCCCAGGGCAAAAATAATGAAAGAATCCATCTAACTGACAAATAAGGAGTCACCAATGGAACCCAGCTTGAGAATAATTCATTGACAACCAATAAGAAGTTGCCAGTAAGCCCAATTAAAGTTTCCCAGCAGGATATAGATGGGAACACTGGAATCCCCTTTCTTTGTTGACATCTTAAAATTAAACATCTTTATGCTCAGGATTCCTTATTTTCTTGCAAGATCTATCTAATTTTGCATCAATATAACTATTCTGCTTGCATATATTTGTAACTTTACTACACTTTACAACCTCACATATTGTAATACCCAATTATGGTAGGTATCACTTTCAGGAAGTAGGGTAGCAGTTTGGCAAACTGAAACCCAGTCAAGGCGGTAACAATGGGGTACACAGTCATGAGCCAGCGGAAGATCTTGGTATGCACATTGTATCTCCCAAAACTCCTGGCAAAGTAGGTCAAGATATAGTACATGGACGTGTACATGGCAATAGAGAGTATTGAATGTGGAGACACCAAAGGAGGCCAAGGTCCAGTTTGAGATGAGTTCAGTTGACCAGGATCATAGTAGGCGTCTTGACCTAGTCCTTCTGGAGATGGCCCAAAGAGTTCTGGACCTGACTGGTAGCCTCCAATCCCAAGGCAAGCTGTGAGCACAGCTGTGAAGATGAGGTGGTTCATCTTCCTTGGATTGGAGGGTTGGCAGGGGCTGATTGATAGTTTTAACTTGTTAGAGGTAAGTTGAATTTCACTTTATTGAGGGTATTAATCTCAATAATAGCACAAGCTATTACTGAGGGGGGATCCTTTATTTATAGTGCTCCCCACTTGCAAACTTTTGTAAGTGGGAGTGAAAACAAGGGACTGGGGATCCCAGAAGTTTGGATAAAGGTTTTGGGAAATGGGGTTTGAGAAGATGGCCAAATTCTTGTTCTTGGGCAATCTGCTGGAGGTTTGGCCATTCATGCCTGGGGCTAATGATGTCCCCTGGTTGTGAAGTCAGCTGATGGGAAAGGCTCATGGGACTTTCCAAATCTATTTTTGGTTTGGAAAGGTTGGTTTGGCTGGGGCCTAGAACTAAGCAATTGTTGTGGCCCTCTGAATCCCATTGGCTTGAGGTCAAATTATTTTTAACTTTTGGGATCTGGGTTGGTCTATTTTTGGAAGGGTCAGGGTTATTTTTGGAGTCTGCACTTGGGTTTGCCCTTTCTTCTGCAGGGCAGAAATTATTCCCTAAATTTTTCCCTGTGATAGGTACTTTTCTGATTGGTTGTTTGGTCTGGTGACTTCTGATTGGCTGGTGAATGGGGCCTGGGAGCTGGCAGTGGGCCCGCTGGGGGAGGGGTGAGCGGGCGCCAGCCTGGGCGGGCAGGTGGCTGGCGGGGGACTTGCGGGCGGCTGGCTGGGCAGCAGGAGCCTGGCTGGTGGGTGGGAGGCTGGCAGGCGCCTGCCTGGATGTTAAATTGTTCCAGTTTTCATAAAAATCCGTTTTTCTTGAATTTTGATTTTGATTTCCCCCAAATAAAGGGGGAAATTCTTCATCAAATTTGGCCTCTGTAATTGGGAATTCTCCTATCTTTTCCCAACATTTTCCTTCAGTCAGAATTTGATTTATGTCAGGAATATTCCTGACACATATTTGCTCCTCCTGCCCACCAGGAGGGATCATTTTGCCCTCCATGCTGGAGATTCCTCCTACTCCTCCCTTACCAATGTTGCCTTTTACCCAGGACTTTAGTAAGTTAGGTTTTGTTTATATCACAGTATTGGGGCTGGCCAACCAGGTTGTGCCCCATAATGGGAATTGGCAATCCCTAACTACTGAAGCCTACTATCTGGCCAGGATTGTGCCTATTGTGTACTTGGCCTTCCAGGCCTGACCTGCCTCCCCTGCGGGAGTCCAGCCAGATTCTGGTATGGGCCATGACATTGAGTTACAAATCACTGAGGTGTACCCAATTATGCTTGACCTCCTGCAGTGGAATCCCAAGCTTCTCTTGACCCAGGTCCAGAAGCAACTTTCACACCATGGCATTTGGGCGTCTGAGCGCATGGTGCAGCTCTGGATGCATGGAAAGGTGGCTTCAATACGGGTTCTTACCAATTTTGACGGCAACCAATGGGATGGCGCTGAGGATTCCCCATATGATCTTGACATTGAATCAACCCTGGTCCAATGCTTAACAAGTCTATCAGATGACGTCATGTTTATCTCCTACTATAAGCTATCAATAGCTTTTGACAATTTTGGTGCCCAAGGAAGAGCCGCCACCCAAAAAGGGAGAAATAAGGTCAAGAAGGGCACATTTATTGGTGCATTTCTGGCTGTTTCAGCCAAGGGTTTTGTCTAATATAGGACAAACCCAGATTTTGCCAATGGCTACAAGTACAACCATATCCTCAGTGAATTACTTGACTCCTGGGATGGCTCAAATTCCAAGCACCAGGTTTTCTTGAGCCACCAGATGGAGGGTAGCTCCACCGCCCTCAAGGCCATCCAGAAACGTGGGCGCCAGGCCTCAGTCTACCCTGCCAGCCATGCAGACGTCCATCTAGGTGATGTTGTTTTCTTCAACATCAGATCCATATTACGCAAGCTCTGCCCTCAGGCTTTCAATGACCTCTATCTTGGGGTCCTTGACCACAATTCTCTCTTTGGTCACCAAATAGTGGCAGACTTGTTTGCCCAAATTGTCTTCCACATGAACATGGGCAATCAATCACATAAGAATAAGCTCCTCCCACCCCGTGCCACAGCCACATACCAGCCCATCCAGCCAATGATGGATCAGGAATATAACAAGTGTTATATGGTAGCCATCACGCACAATCCTTCTACCCCTACCCCCGCCACCACCACCCCCACCTTCCAGCCCCACTCACCCAATCCCAGACCCCCCAGGCCAGCACTGCCTATATGTCTTCCTTCCTGCGCTATTCTGCCTTCTAGGCATCACTTTTCCCTGCCCCAATAAACCCCCTAATGCCAAAAATTTTCTATTTGTATTATCTTTATTTTGAATTTCACTGTTCATGTTCTCTTTGTTTATAGTTGGTTTTATTCTTTATGTTCAGCTGATTTCTATAAAATCATATATTTACTATGCTGTGTATCTAAATCCAGAACACAGTTATTTTTAGTACCCAAACACAGCCCCTTGTGAAAATATTAACAACAATTTGGTGATCAGCTAAATTTGAATTAGAAAGTTATAAGTTAACTATTTTTAGATAAAGTTGTTACTGATCCAAATTCAAAAACTTAATGATAAACTTTAAGGCAATCAGGAGCCAAGTGAAAAAGTGATTGTTGTGACATAAGAGGTCATTCAATAATTCTTTGATACATGTGCGCTAATTAATATTATTGGCTGGATCTTTTGCCATTGTGAGCATTATTGCTGTGGTAAATTATTAGCAGACTAGTGCCCAATCAGCTGCTGGGTTGACACTTGTCCATCAACAACTTGCCACAACAGCAATGGCGCTCAATGAAAAAACAACCACCCAATCATATTAATTAGCACACATGCATCAAAGAATTATTGAATGACCTCTTATGTCACAAAAATAACTTTTTCACTTGGCTTCTGATTGGCTTAAATTTTATCATTAAGATTTACAATTTGGATCAGTAACAACTTTATCTAAAAACAGTTAACCTATAATTCTCTAATTCAAATTTAGCTGATCACCAAATAGTTGTTAATATTTTCACAAGGGGCTGTGTTTGGGTATTAAAATAATATGGCAATTAAGGAGGCAATGCCAACACAAAGCAAACAACACATATTGAGATGAGTGTAAAACATATACAAAATGGGTAAAAAGATGGGATAGTGTAGCAAATGGGAAAACAAACAGGAATAAACAAAGAGGCAATAGTATCATAATAATACAGATTTTATTGGGGCAAAAGCTATAAAAACATATGAAAAGGTTAGTAAAAAATCAATGAGAGAATTGGAGAAACTTCTAAAAGACCTTGACTCTGCAGTTACAGAGATCAAAGGAATTGACCGCAAGGTCAAAGCAAAGGTGAAGGCCGCCGTCCTCAAAGGCAAGAAACTTGAAAGGGTGACATCCAAGGCATTGATGACCAAAATGCCTGAAACATCATAGAAGACCATTAAGTGCCTGCTCAACATTCAAAAAATGGTGGTAAAGGGCTTGTAATTCAAGTCCTTTGCCCTCTCTGCACTGTCTGTCTGGACAGATGACCCTGAAATGTATGCCCACCTAAAACCTACCAAGCGGGCAAGGACAGAGGATAAAGAATTGTCTGCACAACTGCTTGCACTAAGAATGGCAAAGCCTGCCAAAGCTGCAGACAAGGAGGAAACATGTGATGGTGCATAAAAAATTATAATTAATAAAAAAATCAAAATACTTACCTTTTTTTGTTAGAAAGCATTGACAGTGAACTCTGCTGGGTCCTGGTTCCTTTTGTCCACCCCCACCTTCTATACAAATTATGCCACTCACATGACCAAACAGCTCTATCTGTCCCCCCTGTCTTGCAGGAGCTTGAAGACAGGGTCCATGGTACCTTTCCAATGATAAGGGACACACTAGCTGTGCTGATGCATGTAGAGGGAGATCCAAGTGGGCAGTTACTGCATACAAGGATGCCCAATTGGTCCGCCTGGACCTGGTGGTTCTCAGTGGAGTTTACTGTGTAAACTCCATTGAGCTTGTTTGGGACGTCCCAGAGAGGCTCTCATTCAAGAATGTACCACAGATGGGCTGGGCCCATGCGGCTGCTTGCTTCTGCTTCCCGGTAGAGCATATCATCTCTTACCTCTTGGACAACTTTGGGTGTGCGGTGTCAAAACTGGCTGTTGCAGATGCAACAGCTGAAAAAAAGAAGACAAAAATTTATCCTGGCAGACTTTGGGCTGGCCTGGAGTGCCAACAAGACAGGGGTCCCGCAAGCAATGGAGCTGACCTTTGCAAATACAAAGCATGAAAAGAAGATCAGCACAGTATACAACAAACTTTCCGAGTTTACTGAAGCCTTTGCTGGGCAAAGGCTTCATCTTGTTGTCTACCTGGGGTTCCTCTTCTACTTTGGGATGGACAGGTCTATAGAGAATCTGGAAGGGGTCCTTCTTAGGGTTGACAAGGCCAGGCTCTCCCTGGATGGGAAGAAGGTCCCCCCAGATACAACTTGGTGGACCATGTTATCCAGGAAGCCCTGGTCCTGGCTGGCATCTTTGGGTTTGTAGCTCCACCAGAAAAGCTGCTCCTCCATTCCCACATCACCATTCTCCCTTTTACCAGCAGGCAAAAAATACTTCAATAAGGGTGTATCCACTGTCCACAGGGTGGCAGTGGCGGTTGTACACCACCTCTGTTGCGGGGTGGGTACATACCGCTGAACCCATTATAGGTGCTCTTAATTTTTTCTCTATATCAATAAACATCTTTATACTCTAGATTATTTTTATTATAAATAAATTTTTTAAGTCTTATTTTAGCAAACAATATTTGCAAAAATATCCCAGAGAAGGTCTTAATAAAGAATAATAATATATGTTAATAAAATATACTTCTAACTTGTACATTTTACGTTTAATTTTTTTAAATTAATTTTTACATTTATTTGACCAAAGTGATTTAAATATTTTTGCGTAATCCAATACTGAGTGTTTGGGATTACCTCAGATGGCATAATAAAATAATATATAATAAAACAAATGAATTACTTTCATCTATTGATGGATCTTCTGAATGTGATTGTGGGTGTGAAAACATCTAAATATAAAATGATAATTAATAAATATTGAATAGTAAATACAAGAATATAAAAAAATTGGAAAAGCTAAGACTTTAATTGATTGGCTGTTTGGCAAGGCACACAGGGATGAACAAATCAGTGTGGCCATAGAATTTGGCCACAGTCTCAGCTGGGAGGGTGTCGATCCCGGCCTGCAGCAAATCAAAGAGGTCCTTGGTCCTAGTTGGAGTTCCTTGCTTGACAACTTGCTTGAGCCACCCAAAGACTTCCTTAATGGGATTTAGGAAGGGCAAATAGGCAGGGAGGAAGAGAAGACGCAAATTTGTCCTGGCCAATTACTGAGGGCTCACTGCAATGCTAGTGTCAATCATAGGAATTCCTCAAGAATATCAGCCACCTTATGGAGACCAATATTGTCCAACACAATGATGTTGGTGAAGCCCAGGCTTATACGCCTCAGGTGCTCCTGGACCAATTGGAGAAATGATAGAAAGGTCCTACTGTTGTGTGAACCCAATATCATTTGGTAGAGCTTGACCCCCTTTGGACCAAGGAGAGCCACCATCAAATAGGCTGTAGCGTGGACTGCAGCACGCCAAGCCATCCCAACATTTGAGCCTTTGGAGACATACCCATACCCATTGTGCATTGACTAGGCAAATGCTGATTTGTTAATGTAGTAGAATTTGACTGTCCCCTTGGCTTTGAGGGCAGTGTACGCCTCAGCGTAATTTTTCCGGTCTTGATATTGGCTGGGCTATTCTGATTGTAGGGGGATACCCTGAGCTTTTTCCAGGAAAAGCGCATTTCCTTGAGCAGATGGTAGTAAAAGGAAATCAAGGCCTCAACCCCAAAAGTAGATTTGACTATGGTCTGTATATTTGCCAGTTCAAGATGGCAATCTTGGGTTATCCACTGACAGATTGCCCATTTGTGTCCCTGCGTGAGCATGGTTGACACACACAAGGATTTCTCCGCGGCAAGGACTTGACCAGTGTTGATGAACTTGTTGAAGGTCTTGGAGGCGTACTTGAGATCCATCCCATCAAGAGCCACGGTTGCCTTGTAATCACCAGATTCACACATAAGCTTGAGCAGGATGATACGTTTGATATCTGGGATGCGCTTCTTAGCAGAATTAGTGGGAGTAGTTGAATTGGGATCCTGCTCAGGGACTGGCTTGAAAGGCATGGGTACCTTGTTGTAGAAGGCTGCAATCTTTTTGAGCACTAGCTGTACCTTTTCAGTTTGGTAGAACTCAGGCTCCTTGTCCTCTTCCTGGTTGCCATCACTGACTGTTGTGTTTGGCTACTGGGGACAACATCCAGGAGGACACAGCGGGAAATCTTTATAACAAAAGATTTGAGGTTTGAAGCTAGCCTTGGGTTAGCCTTCAGGGCAAAATTAAGGGTATATACCTTAATATCCTGGAATACAAGATGAGAAAGTTCTTTTGGCAAAAAGTACAGGAAAAAGCTTGAAGATTATTAAAGCCAACACAAAATGTGGATAAACTTGTCTTTATTAGGAGAATCAATTCTACTTAAATAGTAGATAAGGGACAGTGATCACTCATTAGATAGACAGAGTGGCTGAGGGGGCCACATTAGGATGAGGTCAGACAAGGATCAGACAAGGGAAGGTATGGTATTCCGTAATGGGTAGATGTTGGCCCAGACCCATTTACAGAAAGTGAGGAATTCCCAAACTCAAAAGCAAAACCAATCAAATCTTTGCAGTTATTATTATTTGAAGGTTGTATCAAAATAGCATTAATGGCGTGATTTCTGACACTGATGTAGGGCTTGTAGCTAGTATCAAATACAGGCTTCACCTTCTCTAGCATGGCTGACGGGACTGGCTCTTGCTGGTACACAACAGCAAATACATACAAAGTAAGTTCTATCTCCTTGTTTTTAACTGTTTTTGTTGTGGTAACCTTGGTGGGCTTCCAGGTCAGCTTGGGGACCCAAGGGTTGATGCTCCACACCCTAGCAGCTTATGCTTGTGAGATTAGGCTGATTGACCACAAATGATCAGGCTAATCATCACACGCAGATCTCAATCAGTTACATGCAGTATTATCACTTGGTTATCATTATATTAAGTGTAATAATTATACACTGTATTATCACTGATCATCATTCCAATGTGTACTGATTGTACGCTGTATATTACTTGCTTTATTATAATTGATGTAACAATTATACGCTGTATAAATGTTAGCCAACATAGTGATTATCATTGAGTCTACGCTGTATAACCTATAGATCATCTATCACTCACCTCCCAATCCACCCTACTGGACGTTGTATCAACCCAGCCCCACACTGCCTGATGGGCTTATATGATCATAACAAACAAGACATAGGCAAAATACCAGGAAATACCAAGTTTGGGTCAGAGCTACATGGCGTATAATTGGGTTTCTTATTGGTTTGGGTCAGCATTACACAGCGGATAATTTACAGGTTAATACTGGATCAAGTCTGCTATTTTACAGCATATAATCTTAAATTTGGCCCGTTGTATTAATAAGCAGAGGATTTGCCAGCCAGAAAAAGATCACTGATCAAGCCCTACAAATGGAATACCAAAATTCCACCTTCTAATGCTGGAAGACATATTAAGGACCATTTATAAGCGTCAACTAAATACAGCGTAGTTTCCCAGCGCAATAATAGGCGTGTAAGATACAGCCAATTGATAAATGACAGTAGGCTAGCTCAAGAAGAGTGTAGGCTGTAGCTGAAGTGACATGCACACCTGCAAAGGCCAGTAGCAACATACGTGCCAAGGACAGCCAATCAGGATAGGCGCAACTAGCAAAGATGGATCTATTGCAAAGGTAGCTACTGAGAACTGTCTGAAAGGACGAGAACAAGGGTTGTTGCAGTATATATTGGTACAGACGCCTGAAAGGATGGAAACAAGTTCTTAGTTACACCTGGATAGATTGCAGCCGCTGGATAGATTGTACTCAAGTTCAAATAAACATAATTTTCTTCAAAGTTCTATTCTATTGTAGTCTGTAGTGCTCTTGCATAGGATTAGGTAGAGTACATTGGCAAGGCTAACATCTATCTGTAGCTTTGAACATACCAGCAATAACACAGTTTCTCAACAGTGCTCCTTGAACCGGCCGTGTCAGTGCAGCGTCACTATGGAACTCTCCTCTCCCATCTCCTCCTTGAGTAGGCACTTGGGTTGCACTAACTCTATATTTTTGACCTGCAGGGGCAACCACAACCGCGGCGCACAACGGGTGCAATGGTAGTCTGTTGTTGTGTTCCTTCCATTTTAAAATTTAACAAAATATTAAATAAAACTTAATTAAGTTGCTCCCTAATTTTTTATTTTTGCTTTTTATCTGAATATGGATATTTGATTAATATTTTTCCCACCCAATATACCAATTATAGATTTTTTATTTCTTAATTAGTTGTTTCTGGTTTTACAACGCCCATTTTAGAATACCTGAAAAAATTTCCACCCATTTCCCCAGATTTTACGCCAAATTAAGCACCCAACACATTATTTTTAAAATTTATGTTTTGGATCTTGTGTCTTATTTTAGATACCTTGGTATCATTCTTGATTACAATCCATTGTACACACTGATTGAGTGATTTTTTACATAGTGAGTTTCTATTGTGTTTTGTTTTTTGATTGAGTTTTGACTCACCACGTGTGAGTGTATGTTGTCACCAATTCACATAGTAAACATATATACACTGAAAGTCAACTCACACCATTTAATTTGTGAATCAATGTATTTTGGATTGTATTTGAATAGTTTTGCTTTGTGAGTGAGCACTTCTTTGCTGTGTTGACTCATTTTGTCCATTAATGCCAAAAATTCCTGTTAACAGAATGTATATTTTAACCTGATAGTGGGATTTTGTTTAAATCTGAAATCATTTAGTTTAAATCTGAGGTATTTTGGCTGTCACCATAGCTTCTAAACCTACTGTATCAATTCTATCTTCAACAGTACCAGTCCATTATTTCTGTTTCTTCATCTACTTATTCTGGTTCTTCCTAATCAACTTCCAGTCCTTCAGCTAGTCCTGATCCATGATCTCCCAGTCCTTCTCTATGAACCACTTAGGTTCCTATCCTTCTCTAAAGTCCCTGTTACTAACACCTCAGACTCAGGCAATAAATTTTCTTCAAGTGAGTTAGTGTTTGACCGGGCTCCCATAAGTGACCAACACTATAGGCCATCAATCAAAGACAATCTCCATGTCTTTGCAGTTGTTTTTAACCACTCAAATGGTTAATCTTGAGCTTTTAATTGCAAAGTAACCATCTTTACTTCCCAGGGACCCATCTTTATCATGTTCTGCAGCTGTTTTCCCAAGTAGCTACCCTTATAACTTCCCTGGGAATATCCATTCTTATGATGGCTTTAGGACCTCCCCAAATCCTCCAAGAAAACACAGACAAGGACACATTACCAATCCTTTAGTTAAGGCCCCCACTTGCAGATATCCTGCAAGTGGCCAAGAGATCCTTTTGAGCTACCTCATCTCATGCCTTCCCAGTAGACCGTTGTTACCCACTAAAATGTCTCACACTCCAGCTTCAGTAGCCAATGTTAACTACTGGGTGGATACCTTATCCTCCCCTAGTAGCAAATGTTAGCTACTAGGTTCAGACACTTATCCAGCACACTAGCAGCCAATGTTACCTTCTAGGCTGGTTCATCCTCTGCCTCTGGTAGCCAATGTTACCTAATAGGCAGGCCTTACCTTCCCTAATAGCCCATGTTATCTACTAGGCCCCTACCTGTCTAAAGCCACTAGACTTTCTCTTGGCCAACATTAGCCCTGCATGCAAAACTGCACAACATGTGGATTGTCACATGAACTTAACTTCTTTGTTGCTCCCTGTTTTGGTAGTGACAGCCTTGGTTGCCTTTCTTGATAGCTTGAAAACCTTTGTATTTATGCTCTTTGCTCTCACAACCTGTGCTGCTTAAACTGGTTGTTGTGTCTGTGCAACCTCAACAGTATCCATTGATATCTTTACTCCTTCCTGAGCTAGTACTTTTGTTGCACATCACTTGATTTTTCACTCATGGGGTACCCCTGACCACAGCACACATTGGTTGCATTATAATTTGCTGTTGTGTTTCTTCCTTTTTTATGATGCAATAAAATTTCAATTTAAGCTAAATTAAGCTCCAACTCTATGTTTATGGTTTTTTATCTGGATATGGTTATTTAATTAGAATATACACTGTCCAGCTACCTGTTTATGGATTTTTATGTCTTAATTCTCTGTTTTGGCTTTATAAAACCCATTTTTAAAGTCTTAAAATTAATTTTAACAGTTTCCCATATTTTATATCATATTTAAAACCCAAAATAATGTTTTTAAATTTTATATTTTATATTCTGTGTATTATTTTAGATAGCTAGGTATTATTATTGCTTAAATCTAATTAAACACAACAACAGATATTTTTTACTTATTGAGTTGCTTTAGTGGTTTGTTTTTGGATTAAGTTATCACTCACTACACCTGAGTGTATTTTGTCACCTATTTACATAGTAAATATATATACAACAAAGGAAAACTCAAATAATTTTGTTTGGGATTCAATGTATTCTGTACCGTATTTTGAATATATTTTCTTTTTTATTTTCTTGCTGCCATGCTGAGCCATTTTTTATAGTAATACCTAAATTCCTGTTAACAGAGGGTATATTTTACACTGATACTTGAAGGTGGCCTAAACATTTGTCCATTTTTTTAATATGAGTTATTTTTCTTTTGGCCATAGCTTTAAAACCACTGTAAGTACATGGGTATATAAGAAATTATGATTAATCTTTTATTCTCAATTTCATAAAATTGATAGAAAGGGAAATATGTAAAATGAATAAAACAGCATTTTTATCAGGGAATTTTTTATTTATTATCATGGTGGGGGATACAGATCAATTAGATCTGTTCCCCTTCATCCTTTGCCTGATCTTTAAAAAAGTTCTTTGATGTCAGAGAAGGTCAGATCAGAGCCGTAGAAAGTGAAGGAGTCAACACTATTAACCTCTGTGATGTCCTCTTTCTTGGGACAGGATAATTTGTATTTGTTTTTACTGATATGATGTTTTTTGCCATCACTGCCGTTGCCATTAGTGTTATTAAGCCATTGAAGCTTCTTCTATTTTTGGGCTTATGTGTATTGTTGTTATTGTTACCATTAATACAGCAATTTTCAGGGCAGTTGAGATGGACATCTAAGATCAGAATAAATAGCAAGGAATTTTCAACAAAAAAATCTTAAGTGAAGCAGATTATACTGTTAATTAATACAAATTCTTGATTTTTATTCTTTTTTTGTGAATGACCTTAGTTTGCTTTAACCTGGCTTTGATGCATCCGTCTCAACAGCTATTAAAAGTACATCATCATTGTCATTATGTGTGGTATATTTCATACTTTGACACTTTTCAGTATATTTTGCCTCAGCAAAGAGTGCTGATATGAAGGTTTTGGCTTTAGACAGATAAAAAGTGTAGCAATATAGGGTTTAATAAAGATGATGACTTACATACAGGTGTGAATATTGTCTGCTTTGGCTGGATTTTTAATCTTGTGTCAAATTTCTTGGAATTTATTGGAGTAAATGACATCAGTTATATTTTGAGAAAGGTTGCTAAGTTGTATTATAATTTCCTAAAGAGTTTATGGAATTTGGAAGTAGAATTTAATATTAGCTCTGAAATTTTCCAAGCTATTGATATGGGTGTTGTTTTGAGAGCTCATCCAAGTGGCAAACCAGTTTTTAGCAGCATTGAAGAGATTTTTGCTAGCCTCTTGAAACTGATGGGTTTGAGGTATTAACTGGTACAGATTTTAGCTGCTGTGTTGATGATCCAGTTTAGAAATTCTCTTTGTTTTTAATAAATAATTTGTTTATGACAATATACTTGACAGAAGAAAATTCACCTGTGAGAGGTGCAGCAGTAGGGTTCAGGATACAATGGTCTTGTATTATTCTTGTTGTTCTTTGGGTATAAAATAAGCTTTAAATACAGTGTACCCTATGGGGATATTATCATTAATATTGTAGGAGCAAAAAGATATCCTTCCTGGTATCCAAGGATGGTACTTGGTTTAGAACATGTATGATATTACAGTAGTCTTAAAAGCTATGGCAACAAGCAAAAATTCTTCAGATTTAAATAAAATGATTTCAGATTTACACAAAATCCAACTCTCAGGTTAAAATATATACTCTGTTAACAGGGTTTATTGGCATTAATGGCTAAATGGGTCAACACAGCAACAAAAGGCTCACACGCAAAGCAAAACCATTCAAAATATAATCCAAAATACATTGATTCACAAACAAAATGGTGTGAGTTGACTTTTGGTGTACATATGTTTACTATGTGAATCAGTGACAAAATACACCCAAGCAAGGTGAGTCAAAACTCAAACCAAAAACAAAACACAATAGCAACTCACAATGTAAACAAAATCACTCACACAATGTATGCAATGGATTGTAATCATGAATGATACCAATGTATCTAAAATAAGATACAAGATCTGAAACATAAATTTTAAAAAAAATGTGTTGGGTGTTTGAATTTGGCAGTAAAATCTAGGAAAATGAGTGGATTTTTTGAGTATTCTAAAATGGGCGTTGTAAAACCAAAAACAACTAATTAAGAAGTAAAAAAATCTATAATTGGGATACTGGATGGGAAAAAATATTAATTGAATATCCATAAAAAATAAAAGCAAAAATTAAAAATAGGGAGTAACTTAATTAAGCTTTATTTATTATTTTATTAAATTTTAAAATGGAAGGAGCACAACAACAGACTACCATTGCACCCGTTGTGCACCACAGTTGTGGTTGCCCCGCGGGTCAAAGAATAGAGTTAGTACAACCCAAGTGCCTACTCAAGGAGGAGACAGGAGAGGAAAGTTCCATAGTGACGCTGCACTGACACAGCCAGTTCAAGGAGCACAAGCTGCTAGGGTGAAGAGCATAAACCCTTGGGCTTCAAAGCTGACCCAGAAGCCAATCAAGGTCACCACTACCAAAATGGTTAGAAACAAGGAGGTAGAACTTACTTTGTATGTGTTTGACGTTGTGTACCGGCAAGAGTTGGTACTATCAGCCATGATGGAGAAGGTGAAGCCTGTACTTGATACTAGCTATGAGCCCTACGTCAGTGATGGCAATCAGGAGGAGGATGAGGTCCCAGTTCTACCAAACCAATGAGGGACAGCTAGTGCTCAAAAAGGTTGCAGACTTCTACAACAAGGTGCCCATGCTTTGTAAACCTGTCATCAATTGGGATCTTTCCTTGTCTGAACCCACAAAGCCCGCCCAGAAGCGCATCCCCAACATCAAACACATCATCCTGCTTAAGCTAGTGCGGGAATCAAGTGACTACAAGGTGGCTGCGGCCATTGTTGGAGTAGATCCCAAGTACGCCAGCAAGACCTTCCATAAATTCATTAATACTGGTTGTGTCCTTGCCGCGGAGAAGTCCTTGCACGTGTCAACCATTCTCACCAAGGAGCACAAATGGGCAATCCTCCAGTGGATAGCCTGAGATTGCCATCTTGAACTGGAAAATATACAGGCCATGGTCAAGTCTGCTTTTGAGATTGAGGCCTCAATTTCCTTCTATTATCATTTGGTCAAGGGAATGCAGTTTTCCTGGAAAAAACTTGGGGTATCCCCATACAATTGGAACAGCCCAGCCAATATCAAGACCGGAAAAATTACGCTGAGGCGTACACTGCCCTCAAAGCCAAGGGGACAGTGAAATTCTATTATATTGACAAATCAGCATTTGCCTTGTTGATCCGCAATGAGTATGGGTATGTCCTCAGAGGCTCCAATGACAGGGTGGCTTGGCGTGCTGCAGTCTGCACCACAGCCTACTTGATGATGGCTCTCCTTGGTCCAAAGGGGGTCAAGCTCTACCAAATGATACTAGGCTCCCATAATAGCTGGACCTTTCTATCATTTCTCTGATTGGTCCAGGAGCACCTGAAGCGCACAAGCCCAGGCTTCACCAACGTAATTGTGTTGTACAATATTGGTCTCCATAAGGTGGCCAATATTCTTGAGGAATTCCTATGATTGACACTAGCAGTGCAGTGGGCCCCAAGCAATTGGCCATGCAAATATGCCCCTTCTCTTCTTCCCTGCCTATTTGCCCTTCCTAAATCCCATGAAGTAAGTTTTTGGGTGGCTCAAGCGAGTTGTCAAGCAAGGAACCCCAACTGGGACTGAGGACCTGTTTGATTTGCTGCAGGCTGGGATCCATACCCTCCCAGCTGAGACCGTGGTCAAAGTCTATGGCCACACTGATTTTTCATCCCCGTGTGCCTAGCCAAACAGCCAATCAATTAAAGGCTTAATGTGTCTAACTTTTTTATATTCTCTAATTTATTATTCAACATTTATTAATTATCATTTTATATTTTGATGTTTCCACGCCCGCAATCACATTCAGAAGATCCATTAATAGATGTAAGTAATTTATTTATTTTATTGTATATTATTTTTTTATGCCATCTGAGGTAATCCCAAACGCTCAGTATTGGATTACGCAAAAATATTTAAATCACTTTGGTCAAATAAATGTAAAAATTAATTTTAAAAAATTAAACGTAAAATGTACAAGTTAGAATTTTTTATTAACGTATAATTTTATACTTTTATGAAACCCATTTCTGCAATATATTTTGCAAATCTTGTTTGCTAAAATATTATTTGAAAAATTAATTATAATAAAAATATTGTAAAGTATAAAGATGTTTATTAGAAGAGAATTTTATTAAGAACACCTGTAGTGAGTTTGGCGGTATGTACCCACCCCACAATGGAGGTGGCACACAACCTCCACCACCACACCGTGGACGGTGAATACACCTGTATTAAAATACTCCATCCTTCTGGTGAAGGGGAGTAGGGTCAGGTGGGAGTGAAGCAGCAGCTTTTCAGACAGGTCTGCAAACCCGTAGATACCAGCCAGGACCAGGGCGTCCTGGATCACATGATCAACCAAGTCATATCCAGGGGGACCTTCTTTCCGTCAAGTGCAAGCCAGGCCTTGTCAATCCCCAGAAGGACCCCGTCCAGGTCCTCAACAGATGTGCTCATCCCAAAGAAGAATAAGAACCCCAGGTAAACAAACAGATGAAGCCTTTGCCCTGCAAAGGCTTCTGTGAACTCACACAGTTTATTATAGACCACACTCATCTTCTTGTTGTGCTTTGTCTTGGCAAACGTAAGCTCCATAGCTGCTGGGGCCCCCGTCTTGTTGGCACTCCAGGCCAGCCTGAAGTCCACCAGGAAGATCTTGGTCTTCTTTACAGCTGTTGCGTCTGCAACAACCAATTTGCTCACCCTGCGCCCAAAGTTCTCAAGCAGGTAAGACAGGGTGTGCTCCACCGGAAAGCAGAATCAAGCAGCCGAGTGAGCCTGGCCCATCTCCAGTACATTCTTGAATGGGAGCGTCACCAGGACGTCCCAAACAAGCTCAATGGAGTTTACACAGTAAACTCCACTGAGGGATACTGGGTCCAGGCAGACAAGTTGGGCATCCTTGTAGGCAGTAACTGCCCACTCAGATGCCCCCTTGGCATGTGTCAGCCTGGCTAGCGCGTCCCTTGTCATTGGGAAGGACCCGTAAATTCTGTCTTCAAGCTCCCACACAATAGGGAGGGAGAGATAGAGCTGCTTAGCCACGTGAGTGAAATAATTAGCATAAAAGGTGACCAGGACAAAAGGGACCAGGACCCGGCGGAGTTCACTGTCTACGTTTTCTAATAAAAAAAGTTAAGTTTTTTGAAAATTTATTAATTTTATTTTTTAGGTTACCTTCTTGTGTTTCTTCTTTGCCGGCGGCTTCAGCCGGCTTGGCCATTCTTGGCGCAATCAATTGCGCTGGCAATTTGGTGTCCTCTGCCCTGGCGTGCTTTGCTGGCTTGAGATGTGCATACATCTCCAGGTCATCAACCCAGACGGACGGCGCGGAAAGATTGTAGGCCTTGAATTGAAGTCCTTCCACAATGTGCTTCTGGATATTAAGTAAGCGCTTAATTGTTGTTTCTGATGTTTCAGGCATTTTGGTTGTTAATGCCTTGGATGTAACCCTGTCAAGTTTCTCACCTTCAAGGATGGTGGACTTCACCTTTGCTTTGACCTTACGGTCAATGTCTTTGATTTTGGCAATTGTCAAGTCAAGGTCCTTTAGAAGGTTTTTGAGTTCTCTCTTTTTATTTTTTACTAACCTTTTCATATGTTTTTATAGCTTTTTCCCAAATAAAGTCTGTATTATTTTGATACGGTTGCATCTTTGTTTATTTCTTTTTGTTTTCCCATCTACTACATTATCCCATCTTTTTACCCATTGTGTATATGTTTTACACTCATCTCAATATGTGTGTTGTTTGCTTTGTGTTGGCATTGTTTCCTTGATTACCATATTATTTTTAGCACTTAAACACACCCCTTGTGAAAATATTAACAACAATTTGGTGATCAACTAAATTTGAATTAGAAAATTATAGTGTTAACTGTTTTTAGATAAAGTTCTTACTGATCCAAATTCAAAACCTTAATGATAAACTTTAAGCCAATCAGGAGCCAGGTGATAAAGTGATTGTTGTGACATAAAGGGTCATTCAATAATTCTTTGATGCATGTGCGCTAATTAATATGATTGGCTGGATGTTTTGCCATTGTGCACCATTGTTGCTGTAGCAAGTTGTTGGTGGACTAGTGCCCAATCAGCTTCTGGGTTAGCACTAGTCCACCAACAACTTGCCACAGCGGCAATGGCGTACAATGGCAAAACATCCAGCCAATCATATTAATTAGCGCACATGCATCAAAGAATTATTGAATGACTCTTTATGCCACAACAATCACTTTATCACTTGGCTCCTGATTGGCTTAAAGTTTATCATTAAGGTTTTGAATTTGAATCAGTAACAACTTTATCTAAAAACAGTTAACACTATAATTTTCTAATTCAAATTTAGCTGATCACCCAATTGTTGTTAATGTTTTCACAAGGGGCTATGGTTGGGTGCTAAAAATAACTGTGTTCAGGATCTAGATACACAACATAGTAAATATATGATTTTATAGAAATAAGCTGAACATAAAGAATAAAACCAACTATAAACAAAGAGAACACAAACAATTGAAATTCAAAATAAAGATAATATAAATAGAAATTTTCTGGGACCAGGGGCTTATTGAGGCGGGGAAGAGTGATGCCTAGTAGGCAGAATGGCGGGGAAGGAGGACATAGAGGCAGTGCTGGCCTGGGGAGTCTGGGATTGGATGGGTTGGGTTTGCGGGCGGGGGGTGTTGGTGGCAGGGGTGGAGGCAGGAGGATTGCGTGTGATGGCCGCTATATACTGCTCATTGTACTCCTCATCAGTCATTGGCTGGATGGGCTGGTAGGTGGCTGTGGTACGGGGTGGGAGGCGCTTATCCTTGCGTGATTGGTTGCCCATGTTCACGTGGAAAACCATTTGCACAAACAAGTCAGCTACCATTTGGTGACCAAAGAGAAAATTGTGGTCAAGGACCCCAAGATAGAGGCCATTGAAAGCCTGAGGGTGGCGCTCCCGTAGTGTATCTCCAATGTTAAAGAAGACAACATCAGCCAGATGGACGTTTGCATGGCCGGCAGGGTAGACTGAGGCCTGGTGCCCACGTCCCTGGATGGCCTCAAAGGTGGTGGAGCTTCCCTCCATCTGGTGGCTCAAGAAACCCTGGTATTTGTAATTTGAGCCATCCCAGGAGTCGAGAAATCCACCGAGGATGTGGCCATATGAGTACCCATTGATGAAATCAGGGTTTGTCCAATATTAGACAAAACCCTTGGCTGAAACAGCCAGAAATGCACCAATGAAAGTCCCCTTCTTGACCTTCTTCCTTCCATTCTTGGTGATGGCTTTTCCTTGATCACTGAAATTGTCAAATGCAATTGATAACTTGTAGTACAATACAAACATGATGTCATCTGTTAGACTTGTCAAGCATCTGATCAGGGTTGATTCAATTGTGGTGTCATATGGGGAATCCTCAGCGCCATCCCATTAGTCGCCAGCAAAATTTGTAAGAACCCTAATTGAAGCCACCTTTCCGTGCATCCAGAGCTGCACCATGCGCTCAGACACCCAAATACCATGGTTTACAAGTTGCTTCTGGACCTGGGTCAATGGAAGCTTGGGGTCCCGCTGGAGGAGGTCAAGCATTATTGGATAGGCCTTGGTTATCTGGGACTCTGTGGCCTTCTTTGGCTTCTTGGCCGTCCCAATCAGATTTCCCTTGTTCATTAGGTTGTTGAACTCCCGCATTATGGTGGCTCAGGTAAATTGCAACCAGGTGGTAATCTGGTCCCACGACAGACCCTGTAGATTCAGTGCCACAATTTCCTGAAGAATTTGGGCAGTGATAATTCTGCGTTTGGGATGCTGGGCGGGGGGAGCTGAAGCCTGTTTGGCTGAGGGAGGGGCAGGTTGGGCAATGTCGGGAAGTTGTTCCAAATTGAGGTTGCCATCCTGATTGATTGGTTGGTGGGCAGCTTGTGCAGGGGTGGGTGTGGGAGCGGGGGCAGCACTAGATGCAAAGTGACTCTCAAACAAGTCAAAGCCATATAGATTGGGGGACAGTAACAGTTCAGCTTCCTTGTTACCCGCCTCAAAGGCTTGGGTGTAAACAGGTGCCTCCACGTCCTGAGTCTTGCCTCCATTGAAGCTGGCTTGGCTGCTGCTGGCTTGGCTTCTGGCGCCGTTGAAAATATTGCTGTTGAAAACCATATTGAAAAAAACCTAGGATAAAATCACTAAACGTAGAAATTTTAAAATTTAATGATTTATTTTTATTGTAATCTTGACTCCATATTTGGAAGGTTTTCAAAACCTTTTCATACAAATCTGGAGCCATGAAAATGGATAATATTCCTCTGGTCCTAAATTGGATAGCTGCTGATTGGCTATTAAATTGATAGTTTTCTATTTTAGGCTGCTCATACTACATATCTTGTGTGAGTTCATTTTGTTTTGTGCTTGTGTAATCTTGCTTCTAGATTGCTTAAGTTTTGTTTCCTTTAGTCCTTCTGTCGGTGCCACATATGAATCCTGATTGGATTATAATATACTCCATAATAGCATCCACTCATTTCACTTGTTGTGTCAGGTCATTTTGTTTGTGGTTTGAACTACACCACTTGATGTTTGATATAATTTTGTATGATAGGTTAGTAAAATTTTGTTTTTGGTTTGACAGTTCATTTATTAACTGAAGATATTTAAATTAATTGAATCCTGAATCTCATGCGATTTGGATTTTGTTTAAATCTGAAGAATTTTTGCTTGTTGCCATAGCTTTTAAAACTACTGTAAAGGGGTATTTATATTTAACTATCAAGTTGTGCTCTACTATATTGAAATAGGAGAGAACTCAGCGGGAAGTCTTTATGGCAAAAGAAGTGCAGTTTAAGCTAACTGGGAGTTAACAACCTGGGCATTGTGACTAGGTAAAGCATATTAATTTGTTTCCCTGTGTTGGGATAATGTAAATGTGAATCTTCCTAAATGATTGGAATATGGCACTTGAAGCTTAAAGGGAAAGTGCAAAATCATAATATAGATAAGCTTAAACTTTATTTGGAAAGGTAATTTTTTTAAATACCACAAGATTTGATTGATGTATTATTAGTGGAGACACCAATATAGTGTACCACTGGTAGAGGTGCAGCTAACTCACTAATTGATCTTGATCCATACTTGGGTAAACGGAACACCTCAAAGCAAAAGCAAAAAAACCCAATTTGTGACTCTTATCAAGAACCAAACCAACTGTTTTTCCAATTGATAGTACCTCCAAAGTTGGGGTTAAACATTGGCAATTTTATTTTGATTGCGGCCATAAAATTCTGCTACTAGTTACAACGAGTTGACCTACAGAGGGTAGGCTGGAAGCAAAGTGAGAGGTGAGTATTTTTATTGAATAATTGAATTAGCTTTTAATCCAAAAACGTTGTGATATGATTCTATTAGTGTTCAAGGATTGAATATGAGCGAGGGAGGTAGTCTGGCAAATCGTTATTGACTGAGCTATCTTATTAGCAAAAGAGGGGATGAGGTTATCCAAATGGAAGTTGGGAGGTTCAAAATCTCCTTCTATAGTTTTAAAATTTTTGATGTATGTTAAGTAGCACATTTCTATATAGCTCTTTTAGGATAGATTTTCACCAGTTTTTACAATTTGATATAAATTAAAAAATATTATTTGACTGAGAAAGTTTTAGCTTTTTGAAAATGAAAATTTAATTGGCAGAAAATTGGCTATTGATAGTTTGGTTTAACTTAGAAATAAAATTTATGAGTGTTGCAACCAAAGTGAAAACTTCCTTTGCAACATTACCTTAAGAATTCGACCCAAGACTTTTATCAACTATTTATAAGAAAGCTTATTTGAATTTAAAGAGATGGAAAAGCTAAAACCACACCTATTACAAATCAAATCCCTCAATTATTATGCTGGTCATTATTTAATTAATCAGATGCCTAGGAATTACTTACAGTTCTATGGCCATCAATATTTTATTTTAAGTTTAAAATTAATTCTTACTAGGCTTCATGTTTTGATAAAAAGTTAATGTTTTGAGGCTAAGGATGGTTGAAGCCTAATTGCTAAAAGTCATTGAAGATAGCTTGAGGGAACCATTATAACTGAGTTTTATATATATTGCTGTGGTATCTAAGACTGTTGCATATTAGATATATGTTCCTCTGAAAATCAGTAACAAATCCACTAATAATACTCTATCTTGAATCTGGATTTGATTTAGGTTGTTGTAAGTAACAGTTTTAATTTTAGTTAATACTCGACTCCATATTTTTCTACAAATTAAATATAAATTCTAAATTAAACTCCATTTTGAATGGATGGATCCAAAACGTCAAACCTTGGTTAGAGCTAGGATATGATTATGTTTGCATCGTTTTAAAAAACCGATTGTTTTAGCATTTATATCTGGTGCAAGAAATTAGGGTGCAATTACAGCCAAGCTCCAGACCACATGAGGGTTTAGTCTTAGGAAGTGATTATTAACTCTGCTCCTGTATGGTGAGAATCATAAGCGCACGCATAATGTAGCAGTTTATAGAGCAACTCTATTTTTGCTCCAATCAAAAAAATAATTTGATTCTATTTACGGAGCGTTTTGCTTGGCAAATGTAGAGCTGGAGTAGTGGGACCAGCATGAAAATTAGTTTAGGATTTATTAAAGGTTGCCTGTTTCAATGTAGCATATGACTTCGTGATGCATTTTATGGGATGTAGGTTGAAATGGCTGTGCATAGTTCGCACCAATCAGAAATAGTTGGTGTGGTGCGGGAGGGCAGAGAATCTGTTGGATGGGAACTCTTATCTGATGTTTAAGGATTAAGAAATTACAAGTTCATGTATGTTTCACATGAGTGATTGGATGGATGGTAAATGTGTCCAAATGCTTGGTGGAGAAAATATAAGCGCATTGAAGTAAGCTACATTGTGAGTGCTTTATTGTTTGTACAAGAATACACGGAAATATATTTTTAATTTACAGCATGAGTGAGGAATACCTGTAAGTTAAAAATATCTTTCCAGCTGCAAGTTAACGATATCAACATCAGAAATCTGCAGACGGGATATATAATAGCACATGGTTCATCTCCAAAGTCATCAAACATGCAACAATCAAAAATTATCATTGCTTTCTGAACGCTTCTGGTACAAGGTGCTTCCTTACAAAGCAACAACTCCTTGATGCGTCGAGGTGCTTATGTGGAATCACCTGCTTCTTCTGCCCGTGTCAATAAAGCACCTGCCTATGGTTCTAAACCAGCTGCTGAATCATCTGCACCAACCAACAGCAAAGCATTAGCCAAGGCTTCTAAAGAAGAAAAAAGTAAAGCACCTTCTGGAGCAAAGGAAGGTAAATACAACCCTGAAAGATCTGCACCTGCTGGTGATGCTGCTGAAGAAGCAAAGAAGCTCACTAACACAAATAAGTGTAATATCAAAAACAAAGACGGTACCAAAGGATAATGTGGTGCCAAGGGAGCTAATAGTACCAAGGGAGAATGTGCTACCAAGAAAACTTATGGCTACAATGGAGTTAATTGTATCAAGAGTGAATATGGTGCCAATAGAGCTGATAGTGCCCTGAGAACATATGGTACCAAGAGAGCATATAAGGCCAAGGTAGCTTACGGTACCAAGAAAGCATATAGTGCCAAGAGATCATACAGTGCTAAGAGAGCTTCCAGTATCAAGAGAGAATCTAATGCCAAGACAGCATATGGTACCAAGAGATCATATAGGTCCAAGGCAGATTACAGTACCAAGAAAGCATATAGTGCCAAGAGATCATACAGTGCTAAGAGAGCTTCCGGTACCAAGAGAGAATCTAGTGCCAAGAGAGCATATGGTGCTAATGGAGTTTATGGTGCTAACAGCTCCTATAGTTCCAAGGGTGCATATAATGCCAATAAAGCTGATGGTTCCCTGAGAGCATATGGTGCCAAATGATTATATGGCTCAATTTTTGAGTATTTGCCTTTTTTAATAAACACACTTTCCAATTCATATCACAATGTAATTTGATTTTAAAAAATAATTTATTAAAAACTTCAAACTTGAAATATATATAATGATAAGTGAAATATATATCTTTTATCCTTAAACTATCAATAGTCTTAAAAATCTTATATTTCTAATGATGAAAATTGTTGCCAAATAACATATACTGTAAGATTAGACTAATTGTCCACAAATGATCAGGGTAATAATTGCACACAGATCTTTATTAGTTACATGCCGTATTATCACTAGGTTATCATTCTATTAAGTGTAGTGATTATATGCTGTATAATGACCAGTTTATTATAATTGATATGACAATTATACACAGTTTTTTCATTAGATACTTTATATTAAGTGCAGTGATATTACACCATATGATCACTAGTTTATTATAAATGATATAACAATTATACGCCATATAATTGTTAGCCAATATAGTGATTATCATTGATTACACGGTGTGTAATCACTTGATCATCAATTGTATATACCTCATTACATCCTACTGGACGTTGTATCAACTCAGTCCCACACGCCTGAAGGGCGTATATGAATATATCAAACATGTGATGTACAAATGGCTAGTAAATACCAAGTTTTCATCAGTATTACATGGCAGATAATTGGTTCCTTATAGGTTCAGGTCAGTATTACATGGAGGATAACCCACAACTCAATATTGGTTTGAGTCAACTATTATATAGCGTATAATCCTCAATTAAACCTGTCATATTAATAAGCAGAAGGCTTGCCAGCCAGAAAAGGATCACTGATTAAGCCCTAGAAATGGAAAACTGGAATACCAGAATTATACCTTCCAATGTAGGAGGATAGAATTGAGACCATTTCTAAGTGTCAACCAAATACAACATAGCTTCCTAGTGTTATAATAGATGCGTAAAGATACAGCCAATTGATAACTGCCAGTAGGCTAGCTCAGGAAGAGCATAGACTGTAGCTGAAGTGCCATGAACGCATTGTTAAGGCCAGTAGCAACACACATGCCAAGGACAGCCAATCAGGATAGGCACAGCTAGCAAAGATGGACCTATTGCAAAGTTAGCCGCTGAGAACTGTCTGAAAGGACAAGAAGAAGGGTTATTGCAGTATATATTGATATTGACGCCTGAAAGGACAATAACAAATTCTTAGTTACACCTGGATAGATTGCAGCTGCTGGCAAGATTGTACTCCAGTCTCAATAAATATAATTTTCTTCAAAGTTCTATTCTATTGTAGTCTGTAGTGCTCTTGCATAGGATTAGGTAGAGTACATTGGTAAGGCTAACATCTATCTGTAGCTTTGAACATACTAGCAATAACCCAAGTTGTTCAACATATACTAAACATTAAATGAAAAGAAATTGAAATTCATAATACAAATTTTATTATATTTTTGATAATTATTAAAATATAATCTACAAAATAAAAATATTTATATTTTTGCAACATTAATATATATAAAAGTGAGTCTGTCTGGATGTCTGTCTGTAATTTCACCTTGAGTGGGTGCAAGCTGTAAGGGATTTGAATGAATTGATTTTTACTTAAATTTGATTTTAAAAGTTGATTGTTAAGCCAAAAGCTCAATTTGGCTCATTCTTACATTCAATCCCTTACACACATCTTTGAAATTACACAGATTAAATTCAGTGGAGTGTGGTCTAAATCATGTTGAACTATATATAAGCCACTTGAACTTTAATAAATTTGTATTTGATTACTTGAATTTTAAATTAGTAGCTAACCCCATTCAATCATATCAAAGTGGCTTATCTGTATAGATTACCTGACTTTAAAATGTGTGGATTAAAATTAGAAAGGAAGCAGCAACTGTTTAGGATCCTTTTATATGATTGGATGTTTAAACACTGCTGATGAATGAATTGACCGATGAAAAGAGAGCTTGATTAGTTTTAAATATATTTAATTGAAAAAGATAAATAAATTATAGTTTAAGTACAGGATGGTTGGCTTGGAAATTTTGAATCTATCTATTCCAAAGTGAAATAATAGATTATTCCACTTGGATGCATCAGCTGATCCAAGTGGTTGCATATTTTTATAGAACAAACCTTGCTTGCCACAGCTTTATCCCAAAAGAACATCAGTGGAGTAAACTGGCTATGATAAAATTATGATTCAATATTTTAATTTTCATGAAATTTTTAGGACGTAGATCAAATTTTCAGATGATTCTGATCAAAAAGGTACCAAACATGATAGCTCTAGCTGCTCTAGATGTTGAGTTATATAGTTAAGTGCTTTTATCAGGCCTTTTTATAATCAAAGGCTCGACTTGATATGATATTATCTAAATTTACTTTTAATGCACACTAAAAAACTAGAATCAATGTATCTCAGTGAATACTAAGCCGATTTTGATGTCCAATAGCTTATTTTAAAGCTGCAGATCAGCTTTACATTTTTAAAGTGATTAAAAAATAAATTACTCAATTTTAAAATAATTAGATTAACCTTACTAACTTTAATAGTGATACTACACTTATTTAGGTTTAGCTTTTATTTATGCTTGGAATATACAATTTTAAATTTAAATTTACATTTAAATAAATATAATTGAAATCACCTTTCAATAAAGTAATTAATAATAATTTAATTAAACATGTGATAAATAGACCAAGCCTAAAAATACAATAAAATACTGTAAATTCAGAACCTGAACTTAAAAATGCGGGATTGTCAAATCCTTGGTCCAGATTTTGAATCACTTTTGCGGGCAACTCAGCTGAGTGATAATTAAATTTTTAATAAAAGTAACCATTTAATAAGACTTTTTTTGATTTATTTAAATTGGCAAAATTCAAATCTCTTGAGCAGATAACTCAACTAACAAAAGACAAAACTCAGCAAACAAATGCGGGATACATGAATCAGAAATGCGGGATTCTTATGTACAATTTGAGATTTCCTGTATATCAAACAAATCATAGACATCACGTGAAAATTAATGAATCTGAAATTGCGGGATTGTCAAATCCAAGAACCAAGTTTCAAATCATAATTGTGATGAATTTGAAATAAATATAATTTATGGGTGTCTCAAAAAGGATGCTAAAGGATCTAGAGTGGATTTGTGCAAATTCTTTTAGGAATCATAGGCATTCTCAAAAATCACCCTAATCCATTTTAGGTCGGCTAAAATTTAGATCATAATATTCACAAAATTGACATATATAACAATAAAATTGACTAAAATATACATTCCTCTTCTTGAGTTTAAAATTATAATAAAAATTTTATTATGTCTTCTTTCAACAACAACCAAGTCAACGAGCTGTTCCCTGGCCTTGACAAAATTATGCAGGGCTACACTGGGTCTCTTAACAGTGAAGCCTCTGTCTATGGCCATTCCCAACCTGCAGGCCCCTCTGCAAGCACTACCCAGGAGTGTGTTCTTTCTCCCATGTCCTCAAGCATGGCCCTGTTTGCCCATCACGCACAGGCAGCTGCTAACCCAAGTCCCTTATCAGCAATGGCATCCGGAACCAGCCATTTTAGCCATGGGGTCACCCAGAGAGCCCAGAACCCCAAAACAGCCAATCAGATAGCATTGACCAGTTCCCAAGATGAACATGTCTCTCCCCCAGCCAATCAGCCTGCAAGATGCAGAAGAAAATTAATCACTCTGGAGATTGTTCTTGAGATGGTTGAAAAGCAAGGGAATCTTATGTCCCTCGGGGAAATTGCAGCCGCAATGGGTTTTGCAAAGTCCACTGTGGCTGCAACCCTGCGAGCCTACGCCAACTGTGGCCCCCCACCAAGAAGACCCCAACTGGTGCCCATACCTCAACCAAAGGTGATACAGCCCATCCCCTTATGATGGCCATTATGGAATGTGACCCGTGGATGCCCCTGGTCCAGGTACGTCTCCAGTTGGGACTCCACGGCATCTTCACCAACAAAAAAATGGTGAATTCATGGATGCACGGAGTTGTGATTGCTGCTAGAATCTTGTCCAATCAAGTTCTCAGTGGCCCCATTTTGGTGGATACCTACCCCTAAAATTCAACAATTATTAATTTTATCAAAGGAAGGGCAATGAGGGCCCGTAATGACGTAATATTCCTGTTGTATGCTAAGATCTTAGCCAGTATCCAAGACTTTGGAGAGAAGCGCATCCAATCTGACGTGTACAAGCGCGTCCCAATCTTGTATTGTTTTGTTGGGGTTTTATTGGCAGTTTCCCCCATTGGGAGTCAATTATTACTCGGCAATATTGAACACCGCAGATGGGTATGCCTACCAGACAGAGCTCAAGGCCATGCTGGAGGAGTGGGCCACACAAAACACCGTGCACACAGTTGTATTGAGTGCGGAGATGGAGCAGTGGGAATGGGCAACCCAAGAAATCAGGGCTGCGGGGCATACCTGCTGGTCCTACCCCATCAACTATGCCAACATGCATCTTGCAGATGTATGTCTTTACAATTTTGGTTCTGCCCTCAGGCGCTTGAATCCTGCCACCTACAACAAACTATGCACCCAGATTGATAAGGGGTATGAGCTTTTCCCTTCTGCGTCTGTCCAGGACTTATTTGATCTCATCATCTTCTATGCAAATGATAGTGATAAGTCCAGAAAGGACCCCCATCTCCCCCATGCCAGTCCATCTGTTTTTTCAAGCCAGTATATGTGACAGAAGAAGAATTTGAGCAATTGAAGCAATCTGCTCTTGCTGCCTCTTCCCAGTCAACAAACCCTGCCTCCTCAACCCCCCATCAAGCCACCTGCCTTCCAACCCTGACTCCCAAGCCACCACCCATTCCCTCCCCACTATCTCTGATGCCGCTCCTTTCACAGGTGCAGATAAAGGAGATGTCCATTCCGCCCATTCCCTTCCCTTCCCATCCTTTGATTAATAAATAAATTTTTTCTTTGTGAAAACTTATTAAAATTGATATCTCTCTTTCATAAAAAATTAATAATATTTTCTTTTTACATTATCAACATTTCCCATAATTAATAAAATGTTGTACATTTTACAAATAGCTTAAAATTATGAGCATACATATTTTTCATCATCATTAATAAATTAAAGACAATAAATGTAAATATATCATTAAAATATTGCAATTAGACGTCAACTCTTGATATTTAGAAATTAAGTGCATAACTCAATGCATTTTTATTAGTAAAATTTATTGTAAACTTGGTCTTTTACATTGTAATTTATTAAAACAGATTGTGTTTATATTAGAGAGCCATTAACGCTTAGTACAAATATTGATACATAGTACATTTTAAAGCCTGTATATTTACCTATTGGTAATAATTCTATAAAATTTTAGTTGGATTTTGTGAGGTAATAATAATGTAATGTGTTAATAGTTGATGTTCATTGTCATTAATTGGCTGATTTTCTTTGCTGTGGCAATTGTGCATTTTCTGATATTTACGCACTAGTATCCAATTGGTTGATTTCACATCCAATTGCACAGGCAATAGAAAATCAAGCCGCCACCCCGACCACATCCAGTCTTGGGATAGCAGCTTGATTTCCTATTGCCTGTGCAATTGGATGTGAAACCAACCAATTGGATACTAGTGCGTAAATATCAGAAAATGCACAATTGCCACAGCAAAGAAAATCAGCCAATTAATGACAATGAACAGCAACTATTAACACATTACATTATTATTACCTCACAAAATCTGACTGAAAAGTTTATAGAATTATTACCAATAGGTAAATATACAGGCTTTAAAATGTACTATGTATCAATATTTGTACTAAGAGTTAATGGCTCTCTAATATAAACACAATCTGTTTTAATAAATTAAAATGAAAAAGGCCAAGTTTACAATGAATTTTACTAATCAAAATGCATTGAGTTATGCACATAATTTCTAAATATCAAGAAATGAAGTCTAATTGCAATACTTAATGATATATTTTCATTATTGTCTTTAATTTATTAATGATGATGAAAAATATGTATGCACCGAATATAGTACTATAAAAACCAGTTTTTTGATGGAATTCAAACAATATGTCAACAATCTATAACTTAATCAACAAATTAGAAGCACACCTTCAAAAGGTTGTTGAGATAGAAAGAAATATCAGAGAAATAGTGACAAGGAAGCTGGGTAATGAGGGCCAGCCACTGATACAGTCAAAAAAAGATGCCCTGGATAAGTTGGGAAATATTATAGATGAAAAAAATAAAGAAAAATTACTTAATCTACAGGGAACTATTTTATCAAGTCTTGAATTCAACAACACAGCCTACAATTTGTGGGAGTTCAGGCAGGGGGCCAAAGAAAACAATAAGAAGATAAAACTAATTGAAGGAACAGAAATTAAAAAGGAAATTAACACCAACAAAGAGAAAACTGACCAAATGGAAACAGATGAAAATGAAACACAAGCAAGAAGCAGAAGCGCATCAAGAAATACAGAAGCTTTATCAAATGAAAACAAAGAAGAAACACAAGTTGCAAGAAATATAAGAAAAATTAAGCCTATAAAAATTAATGAAGAGCAGCCAACGCTCATGAAATTTGCTGAGGTGGCACCTGTGGCTGAGGGGGCCACAGGGGAAACAATTAGTAAGTCTTTTTATGTTTAACTTATATTTATTTTAGTCATCACCAGGGATGGGGATGAGGTCGCGGAAGTGGCGGCTTTTACGCCAAGTTGGTTTTATGGGGGCTACCAGTCACTGGTGGCCCCTATAAAACAAATAAAAAAAATCAAATAAATAAAATAGTTCAACAGAATATGAATACTTTTTTAATAGTGAAGCTCAAGATAGGGAATATCAACCACCCGCGGGGTGCTTGCCATGGATAAGGGAGGCCTATGAACTAGGATCAACAATTAAAATCAAAGAAATGAATGAAATTTGTGGGGATATAAAACTGAACTTTGATGAATACATATATGAAAGCGTTCAAAGGTTCCCCTTTACAAATATCAACGAATACAAAAAAATTTAATAAAAACTGAATTTCAAATTAGAAATGAAAATTTAAAATCTGCAATATTTAATGAAATTTTAAAGCTCTATCAAACAAAGTTGGGGATGCAGTCCTCATGAATAATTTTAAGCCTTTATTGATATTGTTTGCTGAGGCCTGGGGGGCTGATACAAGTTGGGCGCCCCCAGAACCCTCTTCAAGTTCAACCAAACATCCTTTATCAATAGATTAGTACAAAAGTTCAAAAAACTGTGCATGTTCTCAGAAAAATATACCTTGCAAAGGATCCACGTTGTGGTGTACCTGGGAATCCTGCTCCATTGCATACTGAAAGCCAATTTGAAAAAATTAGAAGATGTACTATTACAGATTGACATATGTTGCGTAGCCATAGACCGCCAGAAAACACCTCAGGGATACAGGACAGTTGAGCACGTCCTCTATTATTCATTTGCATTGGCAACTCTATACGGGTACTATGTGCCCCCCAAAAAAACCTGCTAGTGGATTCCCTCACCTGTTTGCCTTTTATACAACGGTTGGCCACCACCGGGGTGTTGAGCGCCACCCCTCTAGCAATTGGCGCCAGAATCATCCACCACATACAGAAAAGTATGTGATCCCAATTAGATGCATTAGCTGAAAATTTAATTTTGGGGTATAATTCCCCGGAATAAACACATTCCCCTTGCAATTTGCATTCCCCCAATAAATCATTTTCCCTTGCAACTTAAAATTTTTATTTTATTTTTTTATTTTCTTTTATTTTAAATATTAAATATTCACTGTTAAAATCTTTAATATTGACATATTTAATATCAAATATTTTGATATTGAATAAATCACAATTTAATAAAATTGTTATATTTTGATTATTTAAACTTAAATATTTAACTTTTAAGATTTATAACTAATATTTTAATTTTAATATTTTAATTTTAATTTTAATTTTTAGTGTGTAAATTATAATATTAATATATCTAAGTATATTAAAAGACTTTAGTTATAGTTGCCAATACGTCAAATAAAAAAAAGAATTAAAAATGTTTTTATTTACTACTTGTCAAGTACGGGTCCATTTATCACAAAGATAAACATGGAGAATTGAATTTATCCGCATCATGCGGCCCGCTCCACTATTATTCTAAACAAATGATTGTTTACAACTCAAATTACCTTTCCCTTGTAATATGATTTGATACACATATTCAACATACTTGAACTGTGTCCTTAGTACTAATTAGTAAGTGATACATAAAAATCATTGGCTTCCGTGTTGTGTGGCTATAGTGGCACTGATTTAATTGGTATCAGATGATGACACACAAGGTCCAATTTGTGGCGTAAAAAAGCCAAAGTACCATCAATAATTAATAATTATTTAAATAAAAAATTCTATTTCTATCTTTTTTAATTTATTTATTTGGTAGCGCAACAGTCAATAAAGTATTCAGTGCATTATAATAAAAATATATTCTTCATACCTAGTTTAGTTAATTTTACTTACCTTTTCTACGTATTCTTATATGTCTATAATACAATCACACGTCAAATTATTATATATAAATAATAATTTTTGAGACCTAATAAAAACAAAATAAATAAAAATAAAAACAAATTAAACCGGAGAGCCCATTTATCTGATTGGCTTAGAGGCCAGGGCTTTAGGGAGGAAGGATTCTGAGTGCTTGTAAAAAGCTGCCACCACATTGGGTGGCATTGCAAATAGACTGACCTCAAGAATATTGAATAGGTCCTCAGTGTCCTGAAAAAGGTCTTGTTTCACCTTATTCTTGATCCAACCAAACACCTCCTCAATTGGATTCAGGAATGGGGAATATGGCAGGAGGAAGAGAAGTCTCATTGGACAATCAGCAAGGCAATGGCTGGAGGAGTGGCTATTCTTGTTGATGGGGGGGAACTCAGACACAACCAGATCCACTTTGTGGAGCCTGACATTATCAAGCACAACAACGTTGGTTGTGCCGCTATAATTTATCCGAAGGTACTCCTTGACAACTCGGAGAAAATCAAGAAAGGTCCCACTGTTATGGGAGCCTTTAGTCATCTGGTATTGATCCAATCCGCAAGAACCAAGAAGCGCAACCATTGAATAGGTCTGGGAATGGATAGCTGCACGATGGGCTATCCTGTCCTTGGACCCCTTCTTGACCCACCCATGCCTAGACCTGAGTGAGGAGGAAAACAACAATTTGTTGATGTAGAAGAACTGGACATTCCCAGTCTCCTTTAGTGCCAGATATGTCTCAGCATAAATGCGTCAATCCTTGACGGTCTTTTCATTGTTCCTGTTGTACAGAGAAACTCTGAGCACCTTCCAAGAGAAGCCTAAATCAACCATTGTTTTGTAAACAAGGGTTTTAGAAACAGAAAGCCCAAACTCTGTGGCAAGCATTGATTGGACAGCAAGCGTGTCCAGGTGGCAATCCCTGACTACCCACTGCTTGATTGCGTCAATGTGCACAGGCTGCAAGAGTTTTGGCTGCTGCTTAGCTCTGGTGGATTTGGCAATTTGCCTGGTATTGCCATACTTGGTGTTGATGTTGTCAATGTACCTGGCTGTGACACCAAATCAGGACGCAATATCCTGAACTGCCATTCCCCCATTCAAGCAGTTGAGGAGAGCTTCACGCTCACTATCCGTCAACCAACGCCGGCCCTTGGCAGGTACCACGGCATCCTGGCTACCAGGCTCAACACAGGAGACAGGGACCTTTGTGTAGAAGGTGGGATCACGCTTAGTTGCGCTGGCGCCGTCAATGGTGGAATAGATCACAGGCGCAGATGGCTCAACAGTGGCTGCCAATGGCTTGTAGGTGGTGTCAAAGACTCAGGGGCAGGAAGTGGCAACTCTTGGGTCAAGAGTGCGGGGCCAGGTAACAACTGGGTACACAGTGGAGGTGTAACTAACCTCAGTGTTCCCGGTGACCCTAGTGTAGGAGACTTTGGTAGCAGGCCTTGAGAGTGGCTTCTGCCTAAGACTCAAGCTGGTTGATCAGGCCTGGGACGCGGGAGGTGGTTGACTGGCAATGACACCTTGGGAGGCCTGTGTATTGGCATGACTCCCTTCAAGTTGGGTTCTGGGTCTATTCTTGGACCCTCTGGGACGCCCTTGTAGACAGGATGCCCCGCAGGCTGGTGCAGGAGCGGGTTGGGAATGGAATTGTCTGTCCATAAAAATAAAATAAAAATATATTTTAGATTAAATATGTGTTTATTTGGATTTATTGGTTTAGTTTTGAGTAGTTGTTTTCTCTTGATATAGCCTTGAATAGTAGCAGAGTTTCTATATCCATGATTTGAAGTGAATAATATTGTATACTTTCTGGGTTTGGATGATTTTAAAGTTAAATAACTTTTTATGTCTAATTATGGTTATCAAGATTGAATTTTTCATTTGATTTTAGTTGTGGTGGAGCTTCTTGATTTGGGTTGGTGTTTCCTAGTGTGCTTACTGTACATTCAATTTGGATTCCAGTTCCCGCAATTAATATTTGAGTTTACTAGTGGTATTCAAAAGTGATTTGAAATTTGGTTCTTGGATTTGACAATCCCGCAATTTCAAAAAACATAGTGAACTTAATGAAAATGGCTGATGAATTTGAAAGCTTCAAATCTGATTCCAGTTAATTCATTTTGTCCATAGGAAACATGCAGCTAGACTTGAACTTTGCAAAGTGTCTATGAGTTCCTGCATTTTCAAATATTCAAATAAATACTCAAAAAAATCAATTTAATTAAAAAAAGGCTATCCCGCAAAAGTGATTTGAAATTTGAACCAAGGTTTTTACAATCCCACATTTTTACGTTCAGGTTCTGAATTTACAGTATATTAATTGATTTATTAAATTCAACTTTAATTCTTTCCTTGGACGGGGCAACCACCTAGTGATTTGTATTTATCTTTTAAATATAATAAAGATAAGATAAATAGTTTGTTTTAACACTTTGTTTTGTTTAAAATGCTAAATTCTTAATAATTTATGTTAGTTTGATTTTGAAACATTTAATGATATTAATTTATATTAGTTTTAAGGTTCAAGTTAGATTTAGATACAAAAACTAAGAGCTTTAGATAGAATATTTTAATATTTTAATATTTTATCAATTTCAAATTATACAAAAAGTTACAATTTAGTAAACCAATCATTATAATAGATTTGCATTGATTACAAAAAGGATGACATGTAATATTGATGCTTAGCTTTCAATATGTAAATCCTTTTGTTTAAAGCTAGTGTTGCAACCAAGTTTGATCACTTTCCTGACAACATATCTTACAATATACAGGCGTACTTAATAAGTTGCCCCACAATATATCAAACAACATTCTTCTTCCTTTCACAAATGTTGAAGTACAGAAAAATACTTACTAACAATGAGAAAAGCTAATTCCAGTCAAATGCTTTTGGTAAGCTATTTTAAATCCTAACCATATAAGGATCCTGCCACCAAAGCCACCCTCTTTTGTCCCTGTAACTACTCCTTACAGTTATTAGCTATTGATTTCCAATCTATCTATTACTCTATATTAAATATATGTCTTTCCCTATTGGACCTTTGTATTGCCTCCTTTGATTACTCAACTATATCTGGTTCAGCTATAACACTGCTATATAATTCATAATAGAAATAAAAATTCAAATTTAAACTTTAGTAAAAGATAGCACAATATTTCTTCAAATTGTGTCCTTTAGCTTAAGATATAAGAAAAAAGTAATACATAGAATTTACACCAAACATCTTCAAAATTTATTGCATCCATGTTACCAGTAATTTTTTCAAGGTATTTTAATTAAACACTTAAAAATCAGTCCTAAGATTTTATATTATAAACTTTTATATTTTCCTGTACCATGCTACCCTTTTTCTACTTAAGAGCGTCAACAAAAAGTAATAATTATAAAGCTAAAGAAATCATTTCCTTTTTCTGGGATTTATCTTAATTCCTTCCTAAATTAATTCTGCACTCAAGCTGAATTTGAAAGAACAGTGTTAATTTCAGATATTCAAGATCAGAAGTTAAATTAAATAGCTCTCAACTTAAATGATGTTGCAAATTCTTTTACTTAAAAACATCTTCCAGCTTTATAATCTCTAGTTACTTCATTTTAATCTTTAAGAAAAATTAATTATACAGTAGTTTTTAATGATGTGGCGCTAATAAAAATCAACTCATCTGTAATTGAAATGATCTCAAGCTTAAATATAATCTAAACTGTACAAGTTCCATACTGCTAATAATTTGGATCTTTTTGATGAACTGGAAAATGGCTAAACAATATTCACAATAATATTCACATAAAATGTAACAAAAATCAAAAATTATACAGCACATTATTAAACCACAAACAAAACAACTTGGTACAAAAAGTAGAATATGTTAAAATTTCTCTGGAATTTATTATAATTAAATCAATATGCTGATAAGGTACCAAAAAATAGAATAAAAACCAGAGAAAAGGATAAAACCTTTTTCACAAAAATAAATTAAACAAATTCATATTGTAAATTCAGAACCTGAACATAAAAATGTGGGATTTTCAAATCCTTGGTCCAAATTTTGAATCACTTTTGCCGGCAACTCAGCTGAGTGAGAATTAAAATATTTAATAAAATCAACCATTTAATTTGACTTTTTTTTTGATGTATTTAAATTGGCAAATTTTGAATCTTCTGAGCAGATAACTCAACTAACAAAAGACAAAACTCAGCAAACAAATGCAGGATACATGAATCAGAAATGCGGGATTCTTATGTACAATTTGAGATTTCCTGTACGTCAAACAAATCATAGACATCATGTAAAAATTAACAAATCTGAAATTGCAGGATTGTCAAATCCAAGAACTAAGTTTCAAATCATATTTGCAAGGAATTTGAAAAAAATATAATTTATGGGTGTCTCAAAAAGGATGCTAAAGGATCTAGAGTGGATTAGTGCTGATTTTTTTAGGAATCACAAGCATTCCCAAAAATCACCCTATTCCATTTTAGGACGGCTAGAATTTAGATCATAATATTCACAAAATTAACATATATAACAATAAAATTGACTAAAAAATAAATTCCTCTTCTTGAGTTTAAAATTATAATAAAATTTTTATTATGTCTTTTTCCAACACCAACCAAGTCAACGAGCTGTTCCCTGGCCTTGAAAATTATGCAGGGCTACACTGGGTCTTCTAATAGTGAAGCCTCCCTCTATGACCACTCCCAACCTGCAGGCCCCTCTGCAAGCACTACCCAGGAGTGTGTTCTTTCTTCCATGTCCTCAAGCATGGCCCTGTTTGCCCATCATGCACAGGCAGCTGCTAACCCAAATCATATAGCAACACTAGCATCTGGAATTGAACAAGTGAGCCATGGGGCCACCAATGGAAGCCAGAATCCAGAAACAGCCAATCAGATGGCACTACCTGGTTCTCAAGGCAGACACACCCTGCCTCCAGCCAATCAGCCTGCAAGGCGCAGAAGAAAATTAATCACTCCAGAGATTGTTCTTGAAATGGTCAAAAAGCGAGAATGCTTATGTCCCTTGGGAAAATTGCAGCCACTATGGGTTTTGCAAAGTCCACTGTGGCTGCAACTCTGCGAGCCCACGCCAACTGTGGCCCCCCTACCAAGAAGACCTCAACTGGTGCCCATACTTTGACCAAAGATGACACAGCCTATCCTCTTATGAAGGCCATTATGGAACGTGACCCGCAGATGCCCCTGGTCCAGGTACGTCTCCAGCTGGGACTCCACAGCATCTTCACCAACAAAAGAACGGTGAATTTATGGATGCACAGAGTTGTGGTTGCCGCCAGAATCCTATCCAATCAGGTTCTTGGTGGCCTCAGTTTGGTGGATATCAACCCATACAATTTAACCATCATCAATTTTATTAAAGGAGAGCAATGAGGGCCCGTAAGGACATCATCTTCCTATCTTACGCTAAGATTTCTGCAAGTATCCAAGACTATGGAGAGAAGTGTATCCAGTCTGACGTTTACAAGCGCGGCCCAATATTGTATCATTTTGTTGGGGTTTTATTGGCAGTTTCCTCATTGGGTGTCAATTATTACTTGGCACAATTGAACACCACAGATGAGTATGCCTATCAGATGGAGCTCAATGCCATGCTGGAGTAGTGGGCCACACAAAACACCGTGCACACAGTTGTACTTAGTGCTGAGATGGAGCAGTGGGAATGGGCAACCCTAGAAATCAGGGCTGCGGGGCATACCTGCTGGTCCTACCCCATCAACTATGCCAACATGCATCTTGCAGATGTATGTCTCTACAATTTTGGTTCCACCCTCAGACGCTTAAAGCCTGCCACCTACAACAAAAAATGCACCTGAATTGATAAGGGTTATGAGCTTTTCCCTTACACGTCTGTCCAGGACTTATTTGATCTCATCATCTTCTATGCAAGTGATAGTGATAAGTCCAGAAAGGACTCTTGCCTTCCCCCTTGCCCATCCATCTGTTTTGTCAAATCTGCATACATGATGGAAGAAAAATTTGAGCAATTGAAGCAAACCGCTCTTGCTGCCCCTTCCAGTCAACAAACCCTGCCTCTCCAACCACCCATCAAGCCACCTGCCTTCCAACCCTGACTCCCAAGCCACTACTAATCCCCCCACTATCTCTGATGCTGTCCCTTTCACAGGTGCAGATGAAGGCAATGTTCATTCTCTCCATTCCCTCCCCTTTCCATCCTTTGATCAGTAAAAAAGTATTTTCTTTGTGACAACTTATTAAAATTGATATCTCTCTTTCAATTCATAATAAATAATGTTTTCTTTTTACATTATCAAAATTTCCCATAATTAATACAATGTTGTACATTTTAAAAATAGCTTAAAATTATTAACATACATATTTTTCATCATCATTAATAAATTAAAAACAAAAAACATAAATATTGCATTTGAATATAGCAATTAGACGTCAACTCTTGATACTTTGATATTTTGTGCATAACTCAATGCATTTTGATTAATAAAATCAATTGTAGAGTTGGCCGTTTTCATTGTAATTTATTAAAACAGATTGTGTTTTTATTAGAGAGCCATTAACGCTTAGTACATTTTACAGCCTGTATATTTACCTATTGGTAATAATTCTATAAACTTTTAGTTGGATTTTGTGAGGTAATAATAATATAATGTGTTAATAAATTACTGTTCATTGTCATTAATTGGCTGATTTTCTTTGCTGTGGCAATTGTGTATTTTCTGATATTTACGCACTAGTATCCAATTGGTTGGTTTCACATCCAATTGCACAGGCAATAGGAAATCAAGCTGCTATCCCGAGACCATATGTGGTTGGGGTGGCGGCTTGATTTCCTATTGCCTGTGCAATTGGATGTGAAACCAACCAATTGGATACTAGTGTGTAAATATCAGAAAATGCACAATTGCCACAGCAAAGAAAATCAGCCAATTAATGACAATGAACAGCAATTTATTAACACATTACATTATTATTACCTCGCAAAATCCAACTAAAAAGTTTATAGAATTATTACCAATAGGTAAATATACAGGCTGTAAAATGTACTATGTATCAATATTTGACTAAGCGTTAATGGCTCTCTAATATAAACACAATCTGTTTTAATAAATTACAATGAAAACGGCCAACTTTATAATTGATTTTATTAATCAAAATGCATTGAGTTATGCACATAATATCAAAGTATCAAGAGTTGACATCTAATTGCTATATTCTAATGCAATATTTAAGTTTATTCTCTTTAATTTATTAATGATGATGTAAAATATGTATGCGTTGAAGGTAGTGCCGTAACTGTGCTGTTTAGCAAAGTTACAAAGGGAAAAATATTCTAGAGGATAGATAATAATCTTTATTGTGAGATAGTGATTATATAGCTATTGTGAATCAATGGATAGCAGGAGCATGATTGGTGATCACACAGCTAGATGGAAGAGGGGGTGGCTTGATCCTGATAATGAGTCAAGCGCCAAATTGAGGTATCCACCGTGAGGGATCATTGTTTGTTCATGTTAATTGATTTGGCAATTTGAGTTGACTTCCTAGTCTGGCTTTGAGTGACCAGGTAATCAGATTGCGGGTCACAAACCTGCTTGGTTGGAACCTTGCTGGCAGGTTGAGCCTGTGGTTTCAACAGTAGTACTAAAAAACCAGTTTTTATGGAATTAAAACATAATGTCAAATATTTACATACTTATCAATAAATTAGAGTCAGCCCTCCAAAAGGTTGTCAAGCTTGAATACAACATCAGGGAAATTGTGGTAAATCAACTGGGAAATGAGGGAAGGGCCTTGGTCCAGCAAAAGGAAACTACAAAAAATAGTCTGGGAAAAATAGTCAATGAAGAACACAAGGAAATAATTTTAAATCTTCAAAAGGAAATACTCAAGCGGTTAGATTTCAAAAGCAAAAGTTAAAACTTGTGGAAATTCACAAAAACCAATAGAAAGAATACTTAAATAATCAAACTAATTGAAGAAAACAAAATTTTAAAGAAAATTAAAACAAATGAAGAGGAAACCAACCAAATGGAAACAGACAAAAAAGAAGCTCATTCAAGAAGCAGGAGCGCTTCAAGAAATACAGAAATTTTATCAAATGGAAACAAAGAAGAAACACAAGTTGCAAGAAATATAAGAAAAATTAAGCCTAGAAAAATTAATGAAGAGCAGCCAACACTCATGAAATTTGCTGAGGTGGCGCCTGTGGCTGAGGGGGCCACAGGGGAAACAATTAGTAAGGTTTTTTATGTTTATACCTATATTTATTTTAGTCATCACCAGGAATGGGGACAAGGTTGCAGAAGTGGCAGCTTTTACGCCAAGTTGGGTTTATGGGGGTTACCAGTCACTGGTAGCCCCTGTAAAACAAATAAATAAAAACCAGATAAATAAAATAATTCAACAGAATATGAATAATTTTCAAGTATTGAAGCTAAAAATAGAGAATATTTACCACCAACAGGGTGCTCGCCGTGGTTGAGGGAAGCATATGAAATAGGATCAAGTATCAACTTCAAAAAAATGAATGAAATTTGCAGGGATGTCAAGTTAAACTTTGATGAATATATCTGTGAAAGCATTCAATGATTCCCATTTGCAAAAATCAACAAATATAAAAAATTAATAAAAACTGAATTTTAAATTGGAACTGAATATTTAAAAACTGGAATTTTTAATGAAGTATTCAAGGCATTGTCTAACAAAGTTGGGGACACAGTCCTTGTGAACACATTTAAACCTTTATTAATATTGTTTGCCAAGGCATGGGGGGCTGATACAAGTTGGGCGCACCCAGAACCCTCTTCAAATTCAATCAAACATCCTATATCAATAGGTTAGTTCAAGTATTCAAAAAACTGTGCATGTTCTTGGAAAAATATATCTTGCAAAGAATTCACGTTGCAGTATACCTGGGAATCCTCCTTCACTGCATATTAAAAACCAATTTCAAAAAGTTGGAGGATGTACCTATTCACATGGATATTTGCCGTGTAGCCCTCAACCACCAGAAGACACCATGGAGATATAGGACATTTGAGCATGTCCTGTATGACTCCTTTTCATTGGCAACGTTATACAGGTACTACGTGCCCCCTGAAAAAAACTATTGATTGATTCCCTCACCCTCCTGCCTTTTATCAAACAATCAACAACCACCGGGGTACAGGGCGACACCCCTCTAGCAATTGCATCCAGGGTTGTCCACCACGTACAGAAGAGTATTTGGATCCAATTAGACACATTAGCTGAAAATTTAATTTTGGGGTATAATTCCCCGGAATAATCACATTCCCTTTGCAATTAGCATCCCCCCAATAAATATTTTTCCCTTGCAAATTAATTTTTTTATATTTTAACACTAAAATTTTAATATCAAAATATGTAATATTAAAATTTTTATAGTTAAATTTTAATTTTAATTATTTAGATATTAAAATATTAATATTAAAATATTCATTGTTAAAATCTTTAATAATACATATTTCATTATTAAAAATTTTAATATATAATATTTCAATATTGAATATAGCACAATTAAATAAAAATAGTTAAATTTTGAATATTTAAACTTTAATATATAACTTTTAAGATTTATAATTATAATTTTACTTTTAATATTTTAAGATTGTTTTAAAATTTTAGTAGATAAATTATAATATTAATATATCTAAATATATTACAAGACATTAGTTATAGTTGCAACCACGTCAAATAATAAAAATAAGTTATTAATGTTTTTATTTACTAGCTTGCCAAGTACAGGCTCATTTATTACATATACAAACAACAAGAATTGAATTTATTTGTTAGCACAACAGTCAATAAAATATTCAGTGCATTATAATAAAAATATATTCCTCATACCTAGTATAATTAATTTTAAATACCTTTTCTACGTATTCTTATATGTCTATAATACAATCAAACATCAAATTATTATATATTAATAATAATTTTTGAGACCTAATAAAAACAAAATAAATAAAAATAAAAACAAATAAAACCCGGAGCGCCCATTTATCTGATTGGCTTGGAGGCCAGGGCTTTGGGGAGGAAGGATTCTGAGTGCTTATAAAAAGCCACCACCACATTGGGTGGCATTGCAAATTGACTGACCTCAAAAATATTGAATAGAATCTCAGTGTCCTGAGGAAGGCCTTGTTTCACCTTATTCTTGATCCAATCAAACACCTCCTCAATTGGGTTCAGAAATGGAGAATATGGGGTGAGGAAGAGGAGTCTCATTGGAAAGTCAGCCAGGCGGTGGCTGGCCAAATGGCTATTTTTATCAATTGGCGGGAACTCAGACACAACCAGATCCACTTTGTGGAGCCTAACATTATCCAAAACAACAATGTTGGTTGTACTGTGGTAGTTGATCCAGAGATACTCCTTGACAACTCAGAGAAAATTGAGAAAAGTCCCGCTATTGTGGGAACCCTTGATCATTTGGTATTGGTCCAACCTGCAAGGACCAAGAAGCGCAACCATTGAATAGGTCTGGGAATGGATAGCTGCACGATGGGCTATCCTGTCCTTGGACCCCTTCTTGACCCACCCATGCCTAGACCTGAGTGAGGAGGAAAACAACAATTTGTTGATGTAGAAGAACTGGACATTCCCAGTCTTCTTTAGTGCCAGATATGTCTTGGCATAAATGTGTCAATCCTCAATGGTCTTCTCATTTTTTCTGTTGTACAGCAAAACTCCCAGTACTTTCCAGGAGAAGCCCAAATCAACCATTGTTTTGTAAACAAGGGTTTTGGAAACAGAAAGCCCAAACTCTGTGGCAAGCATTGATTGGACAGCAAGTGAGTCCAGGTGGCAATCCTTGGCTACCCACTGTTTTATTGCATCAATATGCACAGGCTGCAAGAGTTTTGGCTGCCGCTTAGCTCTGGTGGATTTGGCAATTTGCCTGGTATTGCCATACTTGGTGTTGATGTTGGCAATGTACCTGGCTGTGACACCAAATCAGGACGCAATATCCTGAACTGCCATTCCCCCGTTCAAGCAGTCAAGGAGAGCTTCACACTCACTATCCGCAAACTGATGCTGGCCCTTGGCAGGTACCACAGCATCCTGACTAGCAGGCTCAACACAGGGGACGGGGACCTTTGTGTAGAAGGTGGGATCACGCTTGCTTGTAGTGGCCCTGTCAATGGTTGAATACACAATAGGTGCAGATGGCAACTGTGGTAAGGTTGACTCCCTGGTGATTGACTCCCTGGTACTCAACACTTTGTCAAGTACCAGGGAGATGAGTGCCGCATATGTGCATCTATTAGTATTTTTGGCTTAACCAATTTGAAGCTAATTTTTACTAGTAACTTAGGGGTTTGAAACCAAAAAACAAGGTTGGATTTACTTGAACTCAACTCTGTTTAATAAATTGGTTAGCCAAAATACCAATTTAAGGGGCAATTTATAAATAAATCTACTAATAGAAATGAAAAACCCTGTGTTCAACACTCTAAACCCAAAAGTGACCAGTTCAACACTTTTTAAGCCAAATTTTAATTTTTATTAATAAAATACATATGCACTTATATAAAATTTATTATTTACTATTATATTTTTATTATTAGTGTTCATAGTTGTTGATTAAGCTCACAAGCACCACTATACTGGATTTAGTGGTATAGACATTAATCAAATATAACACTTGTTTTACATTATGTCATTCCTGGGTTTTTAGATTAAGTGGTGCCACATAAGTTAAGGCCAATTTATTAAGAGATTTCATATGTAATTTATAAAAAACTGAAACTTGACAACTTCTTTGTTTGACTCTATCCACTTGACACCTGATAAGTTTTGGATTTAACTAATCAAAGGCTCAGAATTAAGGCTAAATTAATATGTGACACACTATGAGCGCCACCTGACACTCATCCACTCAACACTTTAACTTGGGGATTAGTACAGAGAGCTTCTTAACGTTTTAACCAACACTATGGTAAATAATTCACTCCCAGCTCCTCACAACATACCCTAATCACTAATAAACACATTTCCACTCATTTACTTTTTTAACTTATGTTCTATTTTTTTAATTTTTGAGCATATGATACTGCCTTGCTTTTGGGTTAACTTTCAAACCTGTTTTAAACTTAAGCAAGTTTTATATGTAAAAAACATAGTAAATTTGATGTTTCTGCTCGACTCTGGCATACTTGACAGTGAGAATTCAGCTTTTCCCGGATGATTGACAGTGCCAAACTTGACACTTTACTATGTTTTAAATTTTCAACTCTCAATAAAAATTTTCATATAATTATTTTTTATTTTTTTGCAATTATAATCTACTACTTTTTTTGCTGCTTTAAATATAATTTTCATATTTTTTGATTTTTGATTAAACTTTTACATTGATTTAACACTAAGATGTTATGCTGAACCTAACATCTTTGATTCTTCATCATTAATTTACTTGTTTCCTATGTTTTAACCTTTATATCTATACTTTGAGTTTCTATTTTGTTTTGATTTACTTTTTTATGTTTTTTCTTGATAAATAAAACTTTATTTGCATACTTTTCATTTAACTTTTACTTTGTTTTACCTCTGTATTTATATCTTTCATACTTCTATTATTTACAATGCTAAACTTTTCTTTAGAAAAAATCAAACAAGAACAGCCAACAGCCCAGGCGCCAAGCCTCCAAGGGCTCTAAAGAAACTGCCTCCACTCCCAAGCGTGCCAAGAAGCCTGCAAAGGCAAAGTCTTCAACCCCATCTCCTCCAGCTCCATCTCCTCCTACTCCTCCCCCCTCCACCCTCATGTTTCACATCCCCTTCACCTTCCCCCAAAAATTCTTCCTCACAATAAATCTGATGGTGATCTTACCAACCACTCCTTTTACCACTCAGAGGCTGACTCCGAGCTCACCAAGGAGCGGTATACCAAGAAAGTAAAGGCTGCTAAGGAGCCCACCTCTTCTTCTGGTAAGAAAAAGGAGGCATCCAAGCAGGCCTCAAAGAATCCTTCCCCTCCCCCTTCCAATGGCTCTTCCCCTCCTTCTTCATCTGATCCCCAAGATGAGCCTGAGGAGTACTCCAAGAAGTTCAAAGCTTCTGGCATGTGGCTTGGGATCCACTGGACATCAACAATATCTGTAATGTGGACAGAGAGTTTAAAGTCCCCAAGTGCTTCCCCCGTTAATTTCCAATTATGCCCGTAAAGGGTGGCCCTGGCTATGTTGCTAACAATTAATTTTTAATTGCAACAACCAAAAGCGCCAAACCAAGAGCAAGCACTTTGTCTTTGAGGATAAGACTTTTGGGGCCCGGCTAAACACCAAGGGCTGGGTGCAAGTAACTTCAGAGAAGGGGGATCACTCTTGTGAGCCCCCCAATTATTTAATAACCCAGATGTCAATATGGTACCTGGTCCAGGTGATCCCAACATCCTCTCACCTCTGGGCTTTTGATCTGGCCATCAAGGCCCTCTAACATCTCAAACCCAACAATCTCAAGTTGGTGCCAACTCAAGAGCAGTTGTTTAAGTTCATAAGCAATAAGCATATTGCTGCCAATCCCCTTCCCCCCAAGGCTTTGGACGTCCTCTTGGAGCTTACACTCACCCATGAGCTCAAGCAGCTTCCAAGTGGGGAGCGCTTCCTCCTCCATGACAACGGGCCTGCTGCCAAAGACCACATAATCTGCTACTCAACTCAGCAGAACCTAATGGAGTTGAAAAGAGCTTCAACCTGGCTAGTTGATGGTACCTTTGCCACTTGCCCCCAGATGTTCAAGCAGCTCTGGATGATCCATGCCCAGATTGACATCCAGGTGATTCCACTTGCATTCTTTCTTCTTCCTGGGGCCACTGAGGCCATTTACACACGTGCGTTCACAATCATCTGCCAAGCAATTGCCCTTCTTACTCCTGCAGACAATGACAAATCCAAGAAGACCCCCCACACCTGCGCCAACCTACCTTCCTCTGACAAGGACCAGGCCATCCTGGACTTGGAGGAAAAGGCAAGGCTAAGAGCTCTTGGGCCTTGCATGTGCATCATAGACTTTGAGCCTGTTCAGTTCAATGCATTTGAGCAGCTGTTTAGTGGTGAGGTGCAGGGGTGCCACTTCCACTTCCGCCAAGCAGTTGCTTGTAACGTGCAGGCCCACACCAAGCTTAGTAGGTTGAGCCGGAGGGATACTTTGGACACCTGCAGATTTGTGCTGGCATAATTCAGTGCCTTGGCTTTTTTAAAGCCAGAGCACACTGTGCAGGGGTTTGAGGTGCTCTCAAAGAATCCCTACATAGTGAAGCACCTGGAGTTCAAGCCTTTTCTCAAGTACTTTGAGCTCCAGTGGATTGGGAAGGTTGTCACGCAGAGGCGAGGCAAGGCCTGCGCCAAGGCCAGCTGGAACGTGTACCAGGCAGCCGTCAATTGGGAGCTGAAGACCACTTTGGCATTAGAGGCTTATCACAAGCATCTTAAAGCCAATTTTGGGCTTCATCCAAAGTTTAATAAGTTTTTCTCTCTCCTGCAGCATGAGCAAGAGAAAACAATCTCCAAGCTCCGAGATCTCTCCAACCGCGTCCTCCCATCAAGTCAACCACCCGCTGTACCCTCTTCACCAAGGCCAGTCAGGGTGTGGCCAAGCGCAAGTATAAGGCCTCTGAGCTTAAGAAGAATCTTTAGCTTGTTGTCACTGCCCTCCTGGAAGGGGCTAAAACAAAACAGGGAAATGATGATGAGTAATAAACTTGCTTGCTTGCTCAGTTATATGATTTTTACTTTTAACTTTAATTTTTACTTATTAGCTTTGATCATTTAGTTTTTAGTTTTAATTTTTAAGTTTTTTTTAAATTTAATTTGATAGCATTGATTGTTCTATGTATGCATGGTAAGTTTGAGATGAATATTTATAGTTGAAAGTAAGTGAAATATCTTAATTTTTGTTGATTTCCTAATAAAGCATATGATATTCACAGTTGTACTTATATGAACCATATCAAATAAGTTTTAATATTTCTTCATAAATTTGCATAACTTTATTTTTTGTGTTTGTGTTTATTTTTGGCTTATTGGAATTTTAATTTTTATGGTAATAAAAAATATTTTTATAATTAAGAGTGTAAATTACAAAGTAAAATGAAAATAATTGCTTATTTCTCCTTATTTTTATTAATCAGAGTACTGTATTTATTGCATTTTTGAGCTTTCTGGGGTCACTTTAGTATACCATAACTATAGGGCTTAATTTTTTATATTAAAAGTTTTCAGTACATTAAGATCTGTCAATTAAAAAAGTGTCAATTTCCAGTTGTTGATCAGGGCAAAAGCTGAATTCTCACTTTACTATAGTGTCAAGAACCAGGGAGTCAAGTTTAAGGGAGTTGATCACCCGTGAGTCAAACCTAACACAGTTGCTGCGCAGATAGCTCAACAGTGGTGGCCAATGGCTTGTAGGTGGTGTCAAAGACGCAGGGGCAGGAAGTAGCAATTCTTGGATCAAGAGTGCAGGGCCAGGTGACAACTGAATAATAGGTGGAGGTGTATATAACCTCATTATTACTGATGACCTTTGTGTAAGAGACTTTGGTTGCAGGCCTTGAGAGCGGCTTCTGTCTGGGATTAAAGCTGTGTGATCTGGCTTGGGACGTGGGAGGTGGTTAACTGGCGCTGACACCTTGGGAGGCCTGTGTATCAGCATGACTCCCTTCAAGTTGGGTTCTGGGTTTGTTAGGACCCTCTGGGACGCCCTTGTGGATGGGCTGCCCCGCAGGCTGGTGCAGGAGCTGGTTGGGAAACAATCAACGGTCCATAGAAATAAAATAAAAAATATATTTTAGATTAAATATGTGTTTATTTGGATTTATTGGTTTAGTTTTGAGTAGTTGTTTTCTCTTGATTTAGCCTTGAATAGTAGCAGAGTTTCTATATCTGTAATTTGAAGTGTATAATATTGTATCCTTTCCAGTTTTGGATGATTTTAAAGTTTAATCACTTTTTATGTCTAAACATGGTTATTGAGATTGAATTTTTCATTTTAATTTTATCCAGAGTAGAGCTTCTTTATTTGGGTTGGTGTTTCCTAGTGTGCTTACTGTACATTAAATTTGGATTCCAGTTTCTGCAATTAATGTCTCAGTTTACTAGTGGCATTCAAAAGTGATTCAAAATTTGGACCAAGGATTTGACAATCCCGCAATTTCAAAAAACATAGTAAACTTAATGAAAATGGTTGATGGATTTATACTCTTCAAATCTGATTCCAGTTAATTCATTTTGTCCATTGGAGATATGCAGTTCAACTTGAACTTTGCAAAGTGTCTATGAGTTCCCGCATTTTTAAAAATTCAAATAAATACTCAAAGAATCCAATTTAATTAGAAAAGGCCATCTTGCAAAAGTGATTTGAAATTTGGACCAAGGATTTGACAATCCTGAATTTTTATGTTCAGGTTCTAAATTTACAGTATAAGATGTTTTATGTTTTTATCAAAAAATAAAAAAAAACAATCTATCATACAATCAACAGCTATTCAATTTGAAAAGATGTTTTTCCCTTTAATTTGAAAGGATCTTTATTTGTGCATGTAGGTTTTAAGACCTATATAAATTGGGACCCATTATTAAAATAGAATTCAGACTATAAAAATTTAAACCTCTTCTTTTAGAAACTTTTTTATTGTGTTATGTTACAATGGTATTTAATAATAATATTTTTGTCAAGCTAGACAAGAAATATAAAGGTCAGGCCATTGTTGGTGGACAGGGGTCCTGGTATAGTGAAGGCACAATCTACACCCATATCTTAGATATGGGTAACAATGCAACTGAATTATACCTGTCACTCTGCTCAACTGGACTTGTCCAGTTTGATTATCATCAGTTAATCAGCTATTCTAGTGCTTCTTTGCTTTAACCCTTACCGGGCACCATCCAACCAGCTAATAAAGATTCTATTTTTTCTAGAACAATTGACTTCTGAATTCCAACCAGCTTTGACTAAATCAAATCAAGAAACAGCTCCTTTTGCCCAGAAACCAAACAGGGAATCATTACTTCCCAAATTCTTAAGAAAGTTTTGGCACTTAACCAATGTGACCTAACCTGGAACTAAATTTCTTACCAATTGAAGTTTTCTGTGTCACTGTGATGCAAGAATTCAACACTTCATGAATAAGGGAAATCATGTTGGGGTCAACAAGAAGAAGAGAAAGAGCCCAAGTCTCAGATCACCAAAGCATACCCATTATACTTGATCTCTTATAAAAAGGCTCCAACCAGACTCTGACACAAGTCAGGAATAACCTTCCCATCATGAGATTTAGTTATTGTGCCGCATGATACAACTCTGGATGCACAATAAAGCAACTTCTCTCTTCATATTATCTAATTATGAGGATAACCATTTAAATGACAGCAAGTATTCCTTATATAATTCTTCTCTTGTAGCCACTATCACATAGTGCTTAAAAAATATCCAATTATGTTATAATAATCCTATATTATAAGTTGACAACTTCACTTAATGATTTGGCAAATACAAGAAAATTAGTACGGCCAATGGAAGAAGAAAGAAGATAATCATAAATCTTTATATGTAATTTTTGGCTGTTTTGACAAGGGGCTATGTCTACTATCAAAAACCCATAATAATCTAATGAATCATTTTATAACCATTTCTTTGGTGGATTAATTGACTCTTTGTACTGCTCAAATTCCTCTAATGTGTCTTTCTAAGCCACCAGAATTAAAATAGGGCACATTTCATCAATACCATAATTAAACAAGGACACCAAGCCTTCACTACCCCACCATTTATAAAGAAATTCATCTGGCCAATATAACATGCCACAATATTGGGGATATTATCTGGGAGCTGCACCCACAGTTCTTTGATGATCTATGTTCTGGTATTTAAGACCAAGTTTTTGTCTTTGGCTGGAATATAGTAGCAGGCTATCTGCACAACTTATTTTCCATGTAAAAAAGACATTTAATAACATAAGGGCAAGTTTTTGCCACCTTGGGTCACCAATGTTTATCATCTAATCAAAACAAACACAGACACAGAATAAAAGGGCTATATCTGTTGGCCTTCCAAAAATTCACTTGGCTCAATTTTTGCTACCACCAACCCCCATATATCAGCTCTTCCCACTCAATCCCAGGACAAGACCTCCCAATCTGTCAATGCTGTCACTGGTAACATTTTTCTGTTATGATAAATCAAGGTCCTGAAGTGAATCAAACCCTGATCCCTACTCTCTGTGGCCCAACCAGCCCAGAGGGCCAAGGGGCTGGATGAAGCGTTTTTTGGCTCATATAGATAAGTCACATAATTAAAACCACACCAATGCAAAATCCCGTCAATATCACAAGTAATATCAAGCAAAAACTGAAATGGCCCCAAAAAAGTATTCCAAAGTGGAAAAATAACATATGGTTTCAACAGAGAGCTTTGGCCCCCCAAGGATAAGAATCCCCAAATAATTTCCCAAAGTCCTGAAAATGGCATGTTTCTTGTGTCTCTGTATGCCCGTTTTAACCAGGCTGGTGAAAAGAAGGATCTAGTTGTCTATTATTCAACACCAGCTAATAAAACCTCCCATAACTGATGTTACCCTCCCTTCCCAAGTTCCTGTTGTCCTCCTGCCTTGGTTTTTGGAATCCAAATATTAGGATGAAGCCTGATAGATATATTTATACCATGTCAGGTTGAAGCCAAACCCAATTGTAAACTTAAATAGTAAATATTTATTAACCTTTAGTTTAACAAGATATTACCTTATATTATACTTGTTTTCATCACATCCAAACCAAATTTACAGCCCTGCCACTCCTCTCTTCACACCTGTAGACCCTGCAAGCCCCACATCCAAATTATTCATTTCCCCTTGGTGCTTCCTTTGACTTAATTTATTTTACCAAATATCCTGTAGACCCTGTTTATAAATAGCTCACTTTATAAAACAACTTACTTGCTGATCCTTGGACAAGAACCCAGCAACCCAGGAAATTTGGGTGTGAAGGCTCCTGATATATTGTACAACCCCTCCTCTTCAAGGACAAGTACAACTACTTGCCAGAATATTTAGTCATTATCACCCCTCCTGTCTCTCCCCAGCCCAACTTTCCACAGGATCATGGGATTGGATAATTTTAAATCCACTAACTATTTGGTTTAATGTATATTACACAGACAGATTTGGTGGCCTCCATGGTCACATCTACTAATCCCTAGTCCTTGTTAGAAAATCTCTCTCATATTTCATTAAGTTGACTCCAATACTGTGATGGGCATTACCTACTAGCCCATCAATCTTTCTGTACTTGTCTGCTGCTCCCCACTGTGCACTTGGTATCCTAATAAATTCATATCCCATTTTTTTCTGTGTTATTCTGCTTCATAAGCATCATTCTCCTTCTCCAAATAACAGTCCTCTGCCATTTAATTTTTTGTTTATATGTTTTATAACCATAATATTTTTTTTAATTTGTCTCTTTTGATTTTTTTATTTCAGTTCTCTAAATATTTACCTTATTTCTATTTAACTATACAATGTTAATATGATTTGTATCCTATCAAAATAACAGGTTTATTTTTAACTTTTTAAAAAATCATTATATTGAAATAACATATGATTCAATGTTAAGTTTACTTTACATAAGATAATGATATACTTATTTTGTTCAATAAGTTGTCTTTTATAAAAATCTAAGACTTTTATGATAATATTTAAGCCAATCATAAGCCATGTGAGAAAGTGATTGTTGTTATATAAATGGTCATTTACTAATTAGTTGTGCATGCACACAAATTAATCTGATTGGCTGGTTAATTGCCATTGTGCTCCATTGCGGCTGTGACAAGTTGTTTTTAGACTGATGCTCAATCAGCAACTGTGTTAGCACTAGTCCACAGACAACTTACCACATCTGCAACTGGAGCACAACAGCAAACAACCAACCAATCAGATTAATTAGCACACATGCATTAAAGAATTATTAAATTTAATTTATGTAACAACAATCACTTTCTCACATGGCTTTTGATTGGCTTAAAGTATATTATTAAATTCTTAGGTTTTTTTAAAAGACAACTATTCTAACACAACAAGCATATAATTATCTAATGTAAAGTAAACTAAAAATTAAATCATTTCTATTTCTGTTACAAGGAGCTGATTAAAGAGGTAAAACAATACATTGGGTATGAAAGCATGATATACCACAAAGAAAAAATAAAGATTGAGAATATCTAATAAAAATACACAAATTTTAGAATAATGGTATATTGTAATTAAATAGGAATAAAAGCAAAGAAAAATGGGGGAAAGATCAGAATCAAACATAGTTTGTTTGATTAAAAGATAAAAAGCATAAACAAAGGTAGGTAAAAGGCAATCCTAGAACTTTAGAGGCTACTAAAAACCTTGATTCAGTAAACAGAAAGATCAAGGATATTATTTTCAAAAATATAGACAAATTCAAGACATTCTTAATCACAGGGGCAAAAATGAAAGATTATACCAAAAATCTTAATAGCAAATTGGCTGACATGTCAGAAAAGACAATTAAACATCTTCTCAACGTACAAATGACTGTGGTTGAGGGGATGTAGTTCAAAAACAATCACTGGCTGCACTGTTTGTTTGGGTTGATGTCCCCAAGATTTACAAGCATCTCCAGACAGCAAAACAAGCCCAAAGGAAAGATACAGATATTATTGTCAGCTTTTTTGTACCCAAGATGATCCATCCATAGAAACAACCAAGAAAGAAGTGTCAAATGTAGGTAGCTAAAATATTAATAAAACTTAATGCTCACTTTTTTATAAATAATTGATTTTATTGTAAAAAATGTCCTGAACTTCTATGTCCTGGTAACATTTTTTTATATTATTCTAGCCATTTAGGTCAGAAGCTAGCACTGACTCATCACATGGGCTACAAGTTAGAAAACTTGCTAAACAGGACATTTTTATTAAAAAGATTCCCTCTCTACACTAAATTTAGGAAAAGGCCAACATATTGGGCATTTTTAGCATACAAATAAATATATCTAGTCTGACCAGATCAGGTGGCACTTGGTGAATTTTATGTGCTAACTTTATTATCTTGTTTAAGACATCTTGGATATGCTTCCATTCAATAAAATAAAGAAGATAGAGAAGACTTAAAAGGGTGCTTTCTTTTTCCTGATGAAGCACATATGATCTTAGCTAATGAAGAGCTTCAAGGGTGTAGTGTATAAATTGGATTATGCAACACAACAGCCATAGAAAATAAGAAAACTTCTGGAAAAATTTGGGCTGGTTTGGTTTGGTAATCTGATATGATATCTGCAACTATGAGAATGAGGCTCTATAAAACAAAACACAAAAAAGTTTCAGTATACAAAAAGTTGTGCAAGTTTACAAAGGCCTTTGCTCGACAAAGGATCCATCTTTTTTGTTTACTTTGAGTTCATGTTTTTAATTTAGGATGAGTGCCAGTGTGACAGATCCAGGCCTAACCAGTCCATCCTGCCATTATCCTGCCCATGACTCTTATTGCTGTTACCTTCCTGGGACAAAGCTTCAAGGAGTTTTGCATCCAGGGAGGCAATTTTCTCAGATAACACTTTATTGTCATCCCGCCAACGAGCCATGATTTCAACGCTTTTTTCCTCTTGTGCTCTCAATGCCTCAATTTCACAATTCACCATCTCTTTTACTTGTTGAAAGATTTCATCCCATCCTACCAACAAGTTCCAAGCATCCCAAGCATAAATTTGGCTCCCTTGGACGGGAGTCCCTTCCTTTACAAAGTAATTGGAATACAGCTATTTGAACGCAGCCTTTACTTCTACTAAAGATTTGGCAGGAACAGTCTTAGTGACCTCCAGGCTGGTCCAAGATTCTTCCAATGTACTTGTAGGAACCTCCTTTCTTGTGACAGCGGTTTCCACACAAAGGACACCAAACTTGGCTCTCTCAAATTTTAACAAAGAAGGCATGACAATTGAAAAATAGGTGAGGGGAAAGCGTCAAAACCGGCTTTGAATATATTTTATTAATGTTTAACTGTTTTTGCTTATATACCATTCAGGGCATACACGGCTGAAAACCCCTCTGGTTCTTGAATCATCCAATGATTTGTGTCATGTGGCCTATGAAATTCAAGTCATCCAACATAGATCTTTACCTGAAAGATCACCAACAATTCTCAACCTATGAGAATTGACCTATAATGGGCAGAAGTCACCTGACTCCATTCAACCCAATGTACCAATTTGGCATGGAGCTTCCCCAGCTCCCAGCGCCAAAACCCTGTGGATTGCACATCCTAAACTCAGCTATCAGTCTTCTAACTGGGAACCAGCTAATCAAACCTGAATTCCTAGGCATCCTTGCCTTTATTTAGTTATTTTCACATTTAATGGTTTTTTGTGCCTTTAAAACCCATTAAACTGCTTCAAAACTCAAACCAGGCGCCACTGCAGCGCCCAGCAATTTCCCCAGGCGGCGCCCCAGTGCCTGAGAAAATTTGATAGCGGCGCCTTGGCGCATCTCAAATTCATTAGGTGGCGCGGTGGCACCTCTAACCCAATAAATTTGCCAACGCGGTGCTTTTAACCCAAATTCCAGGGGTTTTCCCTTGGTTAACCTTAACCAAACTTCTTGACCAAGTCAAGGCAAATCTATATAATTAAATCCTCATTAATTATATCCTGTATTTATTAATTAATCTTCCTGATTAACTAACCCATTTTGAGACGCCTAGTCTCCAAGATTGATTTGGCCAATCTTGCCTCAATTCTTTTAGTTGGCTTGACCTAACTAAACATCCATATTCTGTTCTTTTATTAAACATAGATATCCAGTTTCTAGGAACCTTTCCCTCAAGAATTCCAAACAAACCTATCTATATGTAATAAATAGCAAAAACAGAACATCTTTGTATTTTGGAACATTTATTTGGCTAAATGCTCAGCAGTGACTGTAGTACAGTCACAGCCAGTGTAGAAGATCTGGTTGTGGTTTCTACCAGAGATTGACAATTAAAGGCTCTACCTAGACAGGAAGAAAGTTGCCCCCATTTATATTTCAGTTGACCATGATACTCAAGATGTCCTTTTCTGGACAATCATCTATGATTTGCAGCGCTGCCAGAGAAGCTGTTCCTGAGCTCCTCCTCAATTTCCTCCATTTTAAAATCAGTACAGTAGTTTTCAAAGCTATGGCGCCAAGAGAAAAACTGAGAATTAAGCAAAAATAACTATCTGTAGATGAAACCAACTGGGATTTAAATAAAGTGAGATCATATGTAAGAAATTTTTTTAAAAAACCAACAAAGCTAATTTGATTGACAATAGATTTGGTTAGTGTCTATTTTTTGAGATACAATGATTTGATTTATATCTGAGTTTGATTTACTTACATATAAGATTTTTTCTAAAATTATAGTTATTTTTCTAAGGTGCCATAGCTTTTAAAACTACTATAGAAAATAATTCAATCATATGCATCCACTGTATATAGTGTGTAAAGGAGGGATCAGTCATCTTCATTTCCAAGTGGTGGCATAAAGATGCCCCCACTAGAAGAAAAAGCAATGATAATTCTCTACCCATATATAATCTTCTTTTTTATATTATTAATTTTTTAAATCCATTTTACCATTTAAAAGTGAGTAGAAATAAAGTGTTAACCTGAAGCTATATATATATTATATTCATAATTTACAAAAAAATTATTGATTAAATAAACAACACATATATACTGTAAATTCAGAACCTGAACGTAAAAATGCGGGATTGTCAAATCCTTGGTCCAAAATTAAATTACTTTTGTGGGCAATTCAGCTGAGTGAAAAATAAAATATTTAACAAAATCCACCATTTAATTTGACTTTTTTTTGGTTTATTTAAATTGGCAAATTTTGAATCTCTTGAGCAGATAACTCAACTAACAAAAGACAAAACTTAGCAAACAAATGCAGGATACATGAATCAGGAATGCAGGATTCTAATGTACAATTTTTGATTTCCTGTATTTCAAACAAATCATAGACATCATGTGAAAATTAACAAATCTGAAATTGCGGGATTGTCAAATCCAAGAACCAAGTTTCAAATCAAAATTGTGATGAATTTGAAATAAATATAATTTATGGGTGTCTCAAAAAAGATGCTAAAGGATCTAGAGTGGATTTGTGCAAATTCTTTTAGAAAGCACAGGCATTCTCAAAATTCATCCTATTCCATTTTGAGACGGCTAGAATTTAGATCATAATATTCACAAAATTAACATATATAACAATAAAATTGACTAAAATATAGATTTCTCTTCTTGAGTTTAAAATTTTAATAAATTTTAATTATGTTTTCTTCCAACACCAACCAAGTCAACAAGCTGTTCCCTGGCCTTGACAAAATCATGCAGGGCTACGCTGGGTCTCTTAACAGTGAAGCCTCTGTCTATGGCCACTCCCAACCTGCAGGCCCCTCCGCAAGCCCCACCCAGGAGTGTGTTCTTTCTCCTGCAACTTCCAGAATGGCCCTGTTTGCCCACCATGCACAGGCACTGCCAACCCAAGTCCCTTATCAGCAATGGCATCCGGAACCAGCCATTTTAGCCATGGGGTTACCCAGAGAGCCCAGAACCCCAAAACAGCCAATCAATGGTATTGACCAGTTCCCAAGATAGACATGTCTCTCCCCCAGCCAATTAGCCTGCAAGACGCAAAAGAAAATTGATCACCCTGGAGATTATTCTCAAAATGGTTGAAAAGCAAGGGAAGCTTATGTCCCTTGGGGAAATTGCGGCCGCAGTGGGTTTTGCAAAGTCCACTGTGGCTGCAACCCTGCAAGCCCACGCCAACTGTGGCCCACTTGCCAAGAAAACCCCAACTGGTGCTTGTACCTCAACCAAAGGTGAAAAAGCCCACCCTCTCATGATGGCATATTGGAACGTGACCCGTGGATGCCCCTGGTCCAGGTACGTCTCCAGTTGGGACTCCACAGCATCTTCACCAACAAAAGAACAGTGAATTTGTGGATGCACAGAGTTGTGGTTGCTGCTAGAATCTTGTTCAATCAAGTTCTCAGTGGCCCTATTTTGGTGGACATTGACCCCTACAATTCAACCATTATTAATTTTATTAAAGGGAGGAGATGGGGGCCTGTAATGATGTCATCTTCCTATCATACGCCAAGATCTTGGCCAGTATCCAAGGCTTTGGAGAGAAGCACATCCAATCTGACGTGTACAAGCGCGGCCCAATATTGTATTGGTTTGTCAGTGTTTTATTGGCAGTTTTCCCATTGGGCGTCAATTATTACTTGGCAATATCAAACGCTGCAGATGGGTATGCCTGCCAGAAGGAGCTCAAGGACATGCTGGAGGGTGGGCTGCCCAAAATGCCGTGCACACAGTTGTACTGAGTGCGGAGATGGAGCAGCGGGAATAAACTACCCAAGAAATCAAGGCTGTGGGGCATACCTGCTGGTCCTACCCCATCAACTACGCCAACATGCACCTTGCAGATGTAGGTCTCTACAATTTTGGTTCCACTCTCAGGCGCTTAAAGCCTGCCACCTACAATGAACTATGCACCCAAATTGATATGGGTTATGAGCTTTTCCCTTCCACATCTGTCCAGGACTTATTTGACTTCATCATCTTCCATGCAAGTGATAGTGATAAGTCCAGAAAGGACCCCCACCTCCCCCCACGCCACGCCATCTGTTTTGTCAAGCCTGCATATGTGAAGGAAGAAGAATTTGAGCAATTGAAGCAATCTGCTCTTGCTGCCCCTTCCCAGTCAACAAACCCTGGATCACTAACCCCCCATCAAGATCAAGCCACCCGCCTTCCAACTCTGACTCCCAAGCAACCATCCATTCCCTCACCACTATCTCTGATGCTGTCCCTTTCATAGGCGCAGATGAAGGCAATGTCCATTCTGCCCATTCCCTCCCCTTCCCGTCCTTCAATTAGTAAATAAATCTTTTTTTAGGTGACTACTATTAAAATTGATTTTTTCTTTCAGTTCATAATTAATAATATATTTTTTACATTGTTATAAGTTTCTGTGTGTAAAGAATGTTGTACATTTGATGTGGTAGCATATACTTATTTCTGAGGATATTTTCTTCATCATCATTAATAAATTGAAGACAATAAACGTAAATAATGCATTAGAATTTTGCAATTAGACGTCAACTATATATATTTTGATATTATGTGCATAACTCAATGCATTTTATTTAATAAAATTCATTGTAAACGAGGCCTTTTCATTTTAATTTAATTAAATTGACTGTGTTTATATTACAGAGCCATTAACACTTAGTACAAATATTAATAATTAGTGCATTTTACAGCCTGTATATTTACCTATTGGTTTAATTCTGTAAACTTTTCAGTCTGATTTTGCAAGGTAATAATAATGTAATGTGTTAATAGAATATTGTTTATTGTCATTAATTGGCTGATTTTCTTTGCTGTGGTGATTGTGCATTTTTTGATATTTACACACTAGTATCCAATTGGTTGGCTTCATATCCAATTGCACAGGCAATAGCAAAACAAGCCGCCACCCAGTGACTGGATGTGGTTGGGGTGGCAGCTTGTTTTCCTATTGCCTGTGCGATTGGATGTGAAAACAACCAATTGGATACTAGTGCATAAACATCAAAAAATGTACAATTGCCACATCAAAGAAAATCAGCCAATTAATGACAATAAACAATATTCTATTAACACATTACATTATTATTACCTTGCAAAATCTGACTGAAAAGTTTACAGAATTAAACCAATAGGTAAATATACAGGCTGTAAAATGCACTAATTATTAATATTTGTACTAAGTGTTAATGGCTCTGTAATATAAACACAGTCAATTTATTTTAAATTGCAATGAAAAAGGCCTAGTTTACAATGGATTTTATTATACAAAATGCATTAAGTTATGCACATAATATCAAAATATCAAGAGTTGATGTCTAATTGCAATATTCTAATGCAATATTTACGTTTATTGTCTTCAATTTATTAATGATGATGATGAAAATATGTATGCGTCAAAGATAGTACTATAAAAGCCAGTTTTTTGATGGAATTCAAAAAAAATGTCATCAATCTATAACTTAATCAATGAATTAGAAGCTCATCTGCAAAAGGTTGTTGAAATCAAGAAAAACATCAGAGAAATAGTGACAGGAAAGCTAGGGGACAAGGGCCAGCCACTGATCCAGCCAAAAGAAGATGCTCTGAACAAATTGGGAAATATTATAGATGAAAGAAATAAAGAAAAATTACTTAATCTACAGGGAACTATTTTATCAAGTCTAAAGTTCAACAATGCGGGATACAATTTGTGGGAGTTCTGGCAGGGGGCCAAAGAAAACAATGAGAAGATCAGACTAATAGAAGGAATAGAAATTCAAAAGGAAATCAACACCAACAAAGAGGAAACCAACCAAATGGAAACAGATGAAAATGAAACACAAGAAAGAAGCAGAAGCACATCAAGAAATACAGAAGCAACATAAAATGAAAATCAATAAGAAATACAAGTTGCAAGCAGGATAAGGAAGATCAAGCCCAAGAAGAGCACTGAAAAGCATCCAACGCTCATGAAGTTTGCTGATATGGCGCCTGCGGCTGAGGGGGCCACAGGGGAAACAATCAGTAAGACTTTTTATGTTTTACTTATATTTATTTTAGTCATCACCAGGAATGGGGATGAGGTCGCAGAAGTGGCGGCTTTTACGCCAAGTTGGTTTTATGGGGGCTACCAGTCACTGGTGGCCCCTATAAAACAAATAAAAAAATCAAATAAATAAAATAGTTCAACAGAATATGAATACTTTTTTAATAGTGAAGCTCAAATCAGGGAATATTAACCACCCGCAGGGTGCTTGCCATGGATAAGAGAAGCCTACAAATTAGGATCAACAATCAAAATAAAAGAAATGAATGAAATTTGCGGGGTTTGAAACTGAACTTTGATGAATACATATATGAAAGTGTTCAAAGGTTCCCATTCTCAAATATCAACAAATACAAAAAAAGTTTAATAAAAACCAATTTTCAAATAGTAAATGAATATCTTAAATCAGCATTTTTAATATAATTTTTAAGGCTTTATCAAATAAAGTTGGGGATGCAGTCCTCATGAATAGTTTTAAACCTTTAATGATATTGTTTGCCAAGGCCGGGGGCAGATTCAAGTTGGGCACCCCCCAGTACCCTCATCAAATTTAATCAGACTTCCTATATAAATAGATTAATACAAACATTCAAAAAATTGTGCATGTTCTCCAAAAAGTATACCTCGCAAAGAATCCACATCACAGTGTACCTGGGAATCCTGCTCCATTGCATACTGAAAGCAAACATGAAAAATTAGAAGATGTACCTATACAGCTTGATATATGCTGTGTAGCCCTTGACAAACAGATGACACCACAGGGATACAGGACAGTCAAACACGTCCTCTATGATTCATTTGCATTGGCAACACTATACAGGTACTACGTGCCCCCCCAAAAAACCTGCTAATTGATTCCTTCACCTGTCTGCCTTTTATAAGACGTTTGGCCACCACTGGGGTGCTGAGCGCCACTCCCCTAGCAATCAGCGCCAGAGTCATCCACCACATAAAGAAGAGTATGTGGTCCCAATTGAACGCACTAGCAGAAAACTTGATCTCAGGGTATAATTCCCCGGAATAATCACATTCCCCTTGCAATTTGCATTCCCCTAATAAATCATTTTCCCTTGCAAAAAAACTTTTTTATTATTTTTTTTAAACATTAAAATTTAAATACTAAATATTTCACTATTTTAAAATTTTACTTGTAAAATTTTAATAGTAAAATATTTAATATTTTAATATTGAAAAAATCACGATAAAAATAAATTGGTGTATTTTGAATATTTAACCTTTACTATTAAACTTTTAAGATTTTTGATTATATCTTTATTTTAAAGTTTTATTTTTTATTTTAATTTTTAGTAGGTAAATTATAGTATTAATATATCTAAATATATTACAAGATAATACTTAATGTTGCAACCACATCAAATATTTAAAAATAAGTTAAAAATGTTTTTATTTATTATTTATTATCTTGTCAAGGTTGGGTCCATTTATCACAAAGATAAACATGGAGAATTGAATTTATCCACATCATGCAGCCCACTCCACTTATGTTCCAAACACATGATTGTTTAGAACTCAAATTACCTTTCCCTTGTAATATGATTTGATAAACATATTTGATATACTTGAACTGCGTCCTAAGTACAAATTAGTAAGGAATACATAAAAATCATTGGTTGCTGTGTTGTGTAGCTACAGTGGCACTGAAATACCAAGGAGCAGATGATGACATGCAAGGTCCAATTTATGGTTTAGAAAAGTCAAAGTACCAAAATGATTCACAATTATTTAAATAAACTATTTTTTTCTATCTTTTTTATTATTTATTTATTTGTTACCGCAAAAGCCAATAATATCCAGTGCATCATATAAAAATAAATCCTTCTTATCTAGTATAGTTAATTTTACTTACATTTTCTAGTATTCTTAAATGTCTATAATACAATCAAACAGCACATTATTATTTATAAATAATAATTTGAGTCCTAAATAAAAACAAAACAAATAAAACCAGGGCTATTTATCTTATTGGCTCAGAGGCCAGGGCTTTGGGGAGGAAGGATTCTGAGTGCTTGTAAAAAGCTGCCACCACATTGGGTGGCATCACAAATTGGCTGATCTCAAGAATGTTGAAGAGATCCTTGGTGTCCTGAGGGAGGCCTTGTTTCACCTTATTCTTGATCTATTCAAAGACCTACTCAATTGGGTTAAGAAATGGGGAATATGGGGGGAGGAAGAGGAGTCTCATTGGGCAGTCTGCAAGGCGGTGGCTGGCAGAATGGCTATTTTAAACAATTAGCAAGAACTTGGACACAACCAGATCCACTTTGTGGAGCCCAACATTATCAAGCACAACAACATTGGTTGTGCTGCTGTGGTTTATCCAAAGGTACTCCTTGACAGCTCAGAGAAAATTGAGAAAGGTCCTGCTGTTATGGGAGCCTTTAATCATCTGATACTGGTCCAACCCGTGAGGACAAAGAAGCGCAACCATTGAATAGGTCTGGGAACGGACAGCTGCACAATGGGCTACACCGTCCTTGGACCCCTTCTTGACCCACCCATTCCTGGACCTGAGTGAGGAGGAAAACAACAATTTGTTGATATAGAAGAACTGGACATTCCCAGTCTCCTTTAGTGCCAGATATGTCTCGGCATAAATGCGTCAATCCTCAACGGTCTTTTCATTGTTCCTGTTGTACAGAGAAACTTTGAGTACCTTATATGAGAATCCCAAATCAACCATTGTTTTGTATACAAGGGTTTTTGAAACAGAAAGCCCAAACTCTGTGGCAAGCATTGATTGGACAGCAAGTGTGTCCAGGTGGCAATCCCTGGCTACCCATTGCTTAATTGCGTCAATGTGTACAGGCTTGAGGAGTTTTGGCTGTCTTTTTGCCTTGGTGGATTTGGCAATTTGCCTGGTGTTGCCATACTTGGTGTTGATGTTGGCAATGTACCTGGCTGTGACACCAAATTGTGACGCAATATCCCAAACCGCCATTCCCCCGTTTAAGCAGTTGAGGAGAGCTTCACGCTCACTATCCGTCAACCAACGCTGGCCCTTAGCAGGTACCACGGCATCATGGCTACCAGGCTCAGCACAGGGGATGAGGACCTTTGTGTAGAAGGTGGGATCACGCTTGGTTGCGCTGATGCCGTCAATAGTGGCATAAGACACAGGTGCAGATAGCTCCTTGGTTGTGGCCAATGGCTCATAGGAGGTATCAAAGACGCGGGGCAGGAAGTGGCAACTCTTGGGTCAAGTGTGAGGGGCCGGGTGACAACTGGGTACACGGTGGAGGTGTAAGTAACCTCAGTGTTCCCAGTGACCCTGGTGTAGGAGACTTTTGTGGCAGACCTTGAGAGTGGCTTCTGTCTGGGATTCAGGCTGGTTAATCTGGCTTGGGATACAAGAGGTGGTTGACTGGCGCTGACACCTTGGGAGGCCTGTGTATTGGCATGACTCCCCTCGAGTTGTGTTCTGGGTCTGTTCTTGGACCCTCTGGAACGCCCTCGTTGACAGGCTGCCCCGCAGGCTGGTGCAGGAGTGGGTTGGGAATGCACTTGACGGTCCATAAAAATAAAATAAAAAATATATTTTAGATTAAATTTGTATTTAATTGGAGTTATTGGTTTAGTTATGGTTAGTTATTTTCTCTTGAGCTAGCCTTGAATAGTAACAGAATTTCTATATCTGTTATTTGAAGTGAATAATATTGTATACTTTCTGGGTTTGGATGATTTTAAAGTTTAATCACTTTTCATGTCTAATTATGGTTATCAATATTGAATTTTTAGTTTGATTTTTGTTGTGGTGGAGCTTTCTGATTTAGGTTGGTGTTTCCTAGTGTGCTTATTGTACATTCAATTTAATTTCCAGTTCCCGCAATTAATATCTGAGTTTACTAGTGGCATTCAAAAGTGACTTGAAATTTGGTTCTTGGATTTGACAATCCCACAATTTCAAAAAACATAGTAAACTTAATGAAAATGGTTGATGGATTTGAACGCTTCAAATCTGATTCCTATTAATTCATTTTGTCCATAGGAAATATGCAGCTCAACTTGAGCTTTGCAAAGTGTCTATGAGTTCCCACATTTTCAAATATTCAAATAAATATCCAAAAAATCAATTTAATTAAAAAAAGGCTATCCTGCAAAAGTGATTTGAATTTGGACCAAGGATTTGACAATCCTGCATTTTTATGTTCATGTTCTGAATTTACAGTACTATAAGAACATTGTATAGTATCTAATGTTTTGCTTTTAATTTATTTTTGATTAGAGGGTTTTTTATGTGTATAAAAAATTCAGGGTTGATTGCCTGAATAGCCATCACATGTCACAATAAAAAAATTTCTATTTAAAAAAATTATAGTTTATGTTGATGTTAATCTTAGCACTATACTTTATCAACTATGTGATTAACAACTTTTTATTAAGAAATTACTAATAGTAAAATTAAACAAAAATAAAAAACCATATTCTTAATTATTTTATGGTTTTCCTCACAGAGGAGTATATGGTTTGGTATGTAAGTAAAAATTTGTCATTATCTCTTCTGGAATGGTATAGACCCTGACCTGCATCAAATCAAATCAAATCAAATACGGCCTCAGGTCAAGTTTGTATGCCACACTTAATAACTTGATTAAGCCACCTAAAGACCTCTTCAATTGAGTTCAAGAAAAAGGAATAGGCAAAAATAAATAACATGTGCATAAGTGCTGTGGCCAATTGTCACACCTGTCTCAACCAGAGGAAATTTATGATAATATCTGCCATTTTTTGTTCCAACACTAAGAAATATAAAAATATGGATGAAAACTGTGCTAGTGCACCTGAGATGTGCTTGATAATTGAAGGAATAATAATTAGATTCTGTTTTAGGGGTACATTGATCATTTGATACATCCAAATATCTTCTCTGAATAAAGAAAGCCACCATAGAATAGGTGATGGCACAGACTGAAGCACCCCAATATACTCTATATTTGGCACCTCTGGGGACATATTTATATTAATTAACATAGATGTTTTAATATCTGATTTTCCAATATAAAATAATTTGACCCTCTCTTTTTCCTTGAGAGCAGTGTATACCTCTGTAGATTTTTTCAGGTCTCAATATTGGTGGGGCTGTTAAACTTATAAGAAGATACTTCAATTTCTTCCATTAAAACTGCAACCCCCTGACCACACAATAGAAAAAAGAAAATTTAAAGCATTGATTTCAAAAGTGTACTTTATCATAGACTATAATTTTCCAGTTCAAGGGGTAAGTCTTAGTCAATCCACTGATAGATGACCAATTTTCTCCTTGTTGAGTATGGTTGACAGGCTCTTGGTTTTCTTTGAAAAAATGACTAGTATTGTGATACCAGTTGTAAATTTATTGTGAATTTTGGATCTAATCCAACCATACTTGTGGCGTAATTGAGGTCCTCAATGTCCTGTATCAACTTTATAAGAGTAAGATACTTTCTTTTAGGGACTACCTTCTGATACTGCTTTTTAGGTACTTGAAATTTAGGATTCTTCTCAGTGACTGGCACACACAGCATAGGTGCCTTGTTATAGAAGGCTGTGACTTACATCAACACCTGCTGTCCCTCCAAAGTTATATAAAGCTCTGATCCTTCATCATTGTATTGGTTGACATTACTTACATAGGGCTTGCATGTAGTATCAAAAAATGGCTAAAGCCTTTTAATCATGCTTTCTGGAAAAGACTCCTGACAGTATATGTGAGAAATAACAAATTATTGCAATGGTGGAATCTTGCTGAAATTCTGAAGTGTTAATAAAATGAGGAATGAAAATCCAAATTCTGAAAGCATTAATAACAAAAAAGTTATCAACAATAAAATTTAAGAATGGTATACTAAAAGTAGAGACATTGAGAAAAAAACTAAAACAAAAATCAAGGCAAAAATAAAGAAAGCAACAATTTGAGGAAATAAGACTGGGTTTTACAAATAAATAATTCTACAAAGAGGTTCAATCTTTTCCTCAACTTTGGGCTCAGGGGTTGTGTCAATCAGCAAAGGACTTTAAACACCACTAAATTGACACTGCAACTTACAAAAAGCCATACCAACATATAGGTGAGCAAAGTTTTAATTTCCACAGAGGGATTTTGGTCAAAACTGATAGCTAAAAATTTCAAATACTTATGATTTTATTAAACTACTGGGGTAGTTCTTAGCTCCAAATCAGCTCATATGAGTGTTTAGCAGGGAATAATTACATTATCAAGGAAAATTTTAAACTAATTATCTTAATTAAACAAAAATTAGGGTGTCATTTTTTGGTTTCAGGATCAAAAACATCAAATTCCTGAATTATGGGTTTTAAAACTTTAAACAGTTTCTCCTAACTTTTGTTGAAAAATTCACATGTTTAGCCGCAATCCACTTTTGGGTCAATCACTTGATAGATGTCCTTCTATGTTTTAATGCACTATATTGGGCCTAGCTCTTTCATGTTTGGATTTCCAAGAGCAGACAATTCCATATAAGATGTGACCATCATTGACAATAATTGAACTGTGGGGTTCATGTTCACCAGTCCCCAATGTATGTCCTGGGTCATAGGCAGGGGCCAGCTGAAAGGAGTTGACATTCTCTAGTAGGGAACAATTTTTTTCAGAAATATGTATAAGGGTCAAAATAGGCTTTTATTCACTCTCAGAAGGAAGGTCTTCTTATAAATCTTCTGGTATATTGCCAAGGGGTCTGTAAAAAATTGATATGTGCCAATAATTGGAGTCCTCCAGCAATCTCTTGGACTCCTTGCACTTGGTCTTGGTCTTCTGCTTCTTAGTCTTGGACTCCTGCACTTTAGTCTTGTACTGCTGCTCCTTCATCTTGGGGCTCCTGCTCCTTTATCTAGGTCTTTGGCTCCCTTTGTAGTCTTGCGGCCTGTGTACCCACTTTTTCCTACCTAGACAAGTCTATATCAGTCCTAACTAGTCTTTAGTGGCCTTTTTAATCCACTTTATCTGGTCTCTGAAAAGTCTCAGATTGATCCCCCTTTTATAGCTCCTTGTTTTAGTCTTTGTTTCTATCAGATCTCTGTTTTTCCAGGCTTAAACTATCCAGTTTTTAAGCCAATTAAAAACCAGCTTATCCTGCTTCATTCCCTCATTTTTAGGCCTAAACTCTTCAGTTAAAGCCTTTAAAACAGTGATCAAACAAGCTCAATCTTCAGCCAATCAAACACCCAGATTGATCTTTTTTGCCAAAACCTTTACCCAAATGACTTGCTCTTGACCCTGGTTCAAGCCTTGTGCTGTCTTGCCTCAGATAAACACTTGCTCCATGTTTCAAAAAAATTTGTCATAATTCCTGTCACGTTTCTCCGGGTAAAATTGAGTGCTTCCAACTATGTTTTACTTAGGGGAATTTCAAACCCTAATTTCTCAACAGTTCTCAATTTTTTTCAGCGTTTTTCTCAACATTTTGGCCATTTAAACTTGCCTGCTGCTCACTTCTTGCCTTTTTTAGTCATTTTGGCAAAACTCTAGCTTTTGCCCTCAAAGTTTCTTGGTCTTGTTTCTTGCTACTTTGGCTCCTTCTTCCACAATCAATTCCTTATAAGTTTACAGTTTATTTTCTTTAAATCATTTCCTGCTATTCCCTTATTATATGAAATTTATCTTAATATTTTTATCATATCTTTATGGCAGATTACTTAATTATTTTCCTGCTTATTTCTTATTATCAATTTAATCTTCAACAGTCCAGGTCCATTATTTCTGCTTCTTCATCTACTTCTGCTGGTTCTTCCTAACCAACTTACAGTCCTTCAGCTAGTTCTGCTCCACAATCTTCCAGTCCTTCTCTATGAAACACTAAGGTTCCTATCCTTCTCTACAGTACCTGTTACTAATACCTCAGACTCAGGTAATAAGTCTTCTTCAAGTGAGTTAATGCTTAATTGGGCCCCATAAGTGACCAACACTATAGGCCATCAACCATAGACAATCCTCATGTCTTTGCCGTTTTTTACTCACTTGAGTGGTTGTCATGAGCTTTCAATATCAAAGTAACCAAATTTACTTCCCAGGGACTCATCCATTGTCAAGTTCTGCAGCTTCTTCCCCAAGCAGCTGCCCTGATAACTTCCCTGGGAATATACATTCTTATGATGGCTTCAGGACCTCCCCAAAACCTCCAAGAAAACACAGACAAGGACACATTACCAATCTTTTAGGTAAGGTCCCAACTTGCAGACCTTCTTCAAGTGGAAATGGATCTTTTATGATCTACCCTCAGCTCATCCCTTCCTAGTAACTCTTTTTTACCTACTAAACTGTCTCACACTCCAGACCCAGTAGCCAATATTACTTAATAGGTTCAGCACCTATCCAGCATACTAGTAGCCAATGTTACCTGCTAGGCTGCATCACCCATTTTTCCCAGGACCCCTGTTACCTGCTGAGGAGAAGAGCCATTCCCCACCCCTGTAGCCAATAATACATACTGGGTGGAGACAACTAACCAGCACCCTAGCAGCCAATGCTACCTGCTGTTCTGGTTCATCCTCTGCCTCTAGTAGCAGATGTTACCTAATAGGCAGTCCTTTCCTTCCCTAGTAGCCTATATTACCTACTAGGCCCCTACCTGTCAAAAGCCATTAGACTTTCTCTTGACCAAAATTAGCCCTGCCTGAAAAACCACCCAACATGTGGACCTTCACATGAACTCAACTTCTTTTTTGCTCCCTTTTCTGGTAGTGATAGCCTTGGTTGCCTTTTTTGATAGCTTGGACACCTTTGTATTTATGCTCTGCGTTCTCCCAACCTGTGCTACTTGAACTGGTTGTTGTGTCTGTGCAACCTAAACAGTATCCACTGATCTCTTTCCTCCTTCCTTAGCTATTACTTGTGTTGCACTCACTTTATTATTGCAACTGAACCAATGAGAGTTCAGTTCTTGGAATTGGGGAAGACAACAGTCCAATAGAGAAAGGACAGAATAATAAGAATAAGGTATCATTTATTGTAGGGTACTGTGCTTAATATACTATATGGGGAAAGCCACAAGGCCACAAGGGGGTGGCTTAGTGGGAAGTTCCATGTAGAGTTTGGGGCCAAGGAATAACTTGTGCGGGGATCAGCAGGTTGAATTGGCAGCACTCCTAATTAGGATGAAGTGCCCGCCATTTGACATTGCCATCAGATTAATTCATAACATTAGATATGTCAAGGGGCAATTCATTGAGCGCCCCCTGTGTATTGCAAGATACATTAGCAGGCAAGGCTGAAAACTTGGTTGCGACACCTCCCTTTCCCCCTGCTTGTTGTCAGACACCAGGACTGGAGTCTGTGGAAGGTCTGGGAAGGTCTGCACAAACAACCTTTGTGTTGGGATGGCACGGCAGGGGCGCAAGCAATTGTGATGAAGTTTCTTGGTGTTTTCCTGGGCATCCTCTAGTTGATAGGTGTGGTTGTCATAGACGGCAGCTACCTTGAAGGGCCCTAGGTGGTTGGATTTTAATTTGGTAGAATTGGGATTGGGGGGTGTAGACGGGGTCACCTACAGTGTATCTAGCTTTGAGGTGTTTTGTCCCCCCTGCAATCTGCTTGTGTTCAATCTCCTGGGCCTTGGCACGCCATTGGTCTAGGGAGGGAGTTGGCACGGCAACTGTGATAAGTTTGACTCCTTTAAACTTGACTCCCTGGTACTTGACACTTTGTTGAGTACCAGGGAGTTGAGTGCCGCATATGTGCATCTATTAGTATTTTTGGCTTAACCAATTTTAAGCTAATTTTTACTAGTAATTTAGGGGTTTGAAACCAAAAACCAAGGTTGGATTTACTCAAACTCAACTCTGTTTAATAAATTGGTTAGCTAAAATAACAATTTAAGGGGAAATTTATAAGTAAATCACCTAATTGAAATTAAAAATCCTGTGTTCAACACTCTAAACCCCAAAGTGACCAGTTTGATACTTTTTAAGTCAATTTTAATTTTATTAATAAAATACATATGCACTTATATAAAATTTGTTATTTAATATTATATTTTTATTATTAGTGTCCATAGTTGTTGATTAGGCCCCCAAGCACCACTATACTGGATTTAGTGGCATAGACATTAATCAAATACCCCACTTGTTTTACATTATGTCATTCCTGGGTTTTTTGATTAAGTGGTGCCACATAAATTAAGCTCAATTTATTAAGAGATTTCATATGTAATTTATAAAAAACTAAAACTCAACACTTTCTTTGTTTGACTCTATCCACTTGACTCCTGATTGGTTTTGGATTTAACTAATCAAAGGCTCAGAATTAAGGCTAAATTAATATGTGACGTACTATGAGTGTCACTCGACACTCACCCACTTGACACTTTAACTTGGGGATTAGTACAGAGAGCTTCTTAACGTTTTAACCAACACTATGGTAAATAATTAACTCCCAGCTCCTCACAGCATACCCTAATCACTAATAAACACATTTCCACTCATTTACTTTTTTTAACTTATGTTGTATTTTTTTTATCTTTGAGCATACAAAACTGCCTTGCTTTTGGGTTAACTTTTGAACCCAGTTTAAATTTAAGCAAGGTTTATATGTAAAAAACATAGTAAATTTGATGTTTCTGCTCGACTCCAGCATACTCAACAGTGAGAATTCAGCTTTTTCTGGCTGTTCAACAGTGCCAAACTCGACACTTTACTATGTTTTGAATTTTCAACTCTCAATAAAAAAATTCCACATAATAATTTTTTTGCTATTATAATCTACTACTTTTTCTGCTGCTCTCCATATAATTTTCATATATTTTTTTGATCTTCAATTAAACTTTTACATTGATTTAACACTAAGATGTTATGCTGAACCTAACATCTTTGATGCTTCATCACAAAATCACTTACTTTCTATGTTTTAACCTTTATATCTATACTTTGAGTTTCTATTTTGCTTCTATTTACTTTTTTATGTTTTTTATAAATAAACTATATTTGCAACTTTTCATTCAACTTTTGCTTTGCTTTACCTCTTTGTGTTTGCAATATCTTTTCAATCATTTTATTTACAATACTAAACTTTTCTTTAGACAAAATCAAGCAAGAACAGCCAGCAGCCTAAGCGCCAAGCCTCCAAAGGCTCCAAAGAAACTGCATCCACCCCCAAGCATGCCAAGAAGCCAGCAAAGGCAAAGTCTCCAACCCCATCTCCTCCCCCCTCCCCCCTCATCTTCTACATCCCCTTCACCTTCCCCCCCAAAATTCCTCCCCCAATAAATCTGATGGTGATCTTACCAACCACTCATTTTATCACTCAGAGGCTGACTCCAAGCCTACCAAGGAGTGCCGGACCAAGAAGGCAAAGGCTGCTAATGAGCCCACCTCTTCTTCTTGTAAGAAAAAGGAGGCATCCAAGCAGGCCTCAAAGAATCCTTCCCCTCCCCCTTCCAATGGCTCTTCCCCTCCTTCTTCATCTGACCCCCAAGATGAGCCAGAGGATTACTCCAAGAAGTTTAAAGCTTCTGGTCATGTGGCTTGGGATCCACTGGCCATCCACAACATTTGCAATGTGGACAGAGAGTTCAAAGTTCCTAAGCGCTTCCCCTGGTACTTTCTGATCATGTCCATAAAGGGCAGCCCTGGTTACTTTGCCAATAATTATCTCTTTAATTGCAACAACCGAAAGTGGCAGACCAAAAGCAAACACTTCATCTGCAAGGATAAGACTTGCGGGGCCTGGTTGAACACTGAGGGCTAGGAGCAAGTAATGTTGAAGAAGGGGGAGCACACTTGTGACCCCCCAATCATCTAATCACTTGCATACTTAAATGTTACCTTGCTCAGGTTATTCCTATCACTGCCAACCTCTACGCTTCTGATCTGGCCATCAAGGCCCTCCAGCATCTCAAACCCAACAATCTCAAGTTGGTACCAACACAGGAGCAGTTGGTCAAATTCATCAGTGATAAGCGTATTGCTGCAAATCCCCCTCCCCCAAGGCTTCTGACGTCCTCTCTGAGCTCACTCTCACTCATGAGCTTAAGCAGCTTCCTAGTGGGGAGCGCTTCCTGCTTCATGATGACAGGCCTGCAGCCAAGGACCGTACAATCTGCTACTCAACTCAGCAGAAACTGATGGAGTTGAAAAGGGCGTCAATCTGGCTAGTTGATGGTACCTTTGCCACTTTCCCCCAGATGTTCAAGCAGCTCTGGATGGTTCATGCCCAGATTGACATCCGGGTGATTCCATTTGTGTTCTTTCTTTTTCCTGGGGCCACTGAGGCCATTTATACCCGCGTGTTCTCCATTCTCCGCCAAGAACTTGCCATCTTCCTCCTACCAATGATGATGAATCCAAGAAGACTCCCCCACACACCCGCGCCAACCCACCTGCCTCTGACAAGGACCAGGCCACCCTGGACTCAGAGGAAAAGGCGAGGCTAAGAGCTCTTGGGCCTTGCATGTGCATCATAGACTTTGAGCCTGCTCAGTTCAATACATTCAAGCAGCTGTTTAGTGGGGAGGTGCAGGGGGGCCGCTTCCACTTCCGCCAAGCAGTTGCTTGTAACGTGCAGGCCCACACAGAGCTTAGTAGGTTGAGCTGGAGGGATACTTTGGACACCTGCAGATTTGTGCTGGCACAATTTAGTGCCTTGGCTTTTTTAAAGCCAGAGCACACTGCAATGGGGTTTGAGGTGCTCTCAAAGTATCCCTATATAGTGAAGCACCCAGAGTTCAAGCCTTTCCTTGAGTACTTTGAGCCCCAGTGGATTGGGAAGGTTGTCACGCAGAGGCAAGGCAAGGCCTGTGCCAAGGCCAGCTGGAATGTGTACCGGGCGGCAGTGAATGGTGAGCTCAAGACCACCTCAGTGCTAGAGGCTTACCATAAACACCTCAAGGCCAACTTTGGGCTCCACCCCAAATCCAATAAGTTCTTTTCCCTCTTGCAGCACGAGCAGGAGAAGACCATCTCCAAGCTGTGTGACTTGGCCAACTGCGTCCCCCCACCAAGCCAACCACCCGCTGTACCCTCTTCACCAAGGCAATCCAGGGTGCGGCTAAGCACAAATACAAGGCCTCTGAGCTTAAGCAGCAGCTTGAGCTTATTGCCACTGCCCTCCTGGAAGGGGCCAAAATGAAACGGGAAAAGAAGGAGGAGGAATAAACTTGCTTGCTTGCTCAGCTATATGATTTTTACTTTTAACTTTTTTAACTTAATTAGATAGCAGTAATTATTTTATGTATACATAGTAAGTTTTAGATGAATATTTATAGTTGAAAGTAAGTGAAATATCTAAATTTTGTTAATTTCCAAATAAAACATATGATATTCACAGTTGTGCTTTTATGAACTATATCAAATAAATGTTAATATTTCTTTATATTTTGCGTAACTTCTTTTGTTGTGTTTTTGTTTATTTTTGTCTCATTGGAATTTTAATTTTTATGGTAATAAAAAATATTTTTATAATGAAGAGTGTAAATTACATAGTAAAATGAGAAATAGCTGCTTATTTCTCCTTATTTCTATTAATTAAGGTACTGTTTTTATTGCATTTCTGCTCTCTGGGGTCACTTTAGTATACTATAGCTGTATAGATTAATTTTTTATATTAAAATTTTTCAGTACATCAAGATCCGTTAATTAAAAAAAGTGTCAAGTACCAGGGAGTCAACTTTAAGGGAGTCAAACTTTTTCACAGTTGCTGTTGGCACTAGGGGGGCTTGTTAGGAACCTTGGACCATAGTTTCCCCTGTTCAACCCCTTTCAGATTATCAGGTGTCCCAAAGGCCAGGGTGTTAGGGCTGAACCCAGTGCCCCTGTTGATTCTTGCTCGCAGGATCAGTAGGGCAGTGGGAAGGTGTTCAGTCCACGCAGTGTTAGGGTGCTCTTGTGAGAGCTTGGCAATCAGTTGGACCAGGGAGCCATTTAACCATTCCATGCGTCCATTGGCTTGCGGATGATAGGGGGTTGTGACTATATGTTGGTGCGCGTTCTTGACGCAGTAAGCCTTCACAGCGTGCCCAACAAGTTCTGGCCCACCATCTGTGATGAGACGTTTGGGTTGCCCAAAGCGAGCCACAATCTCCTTGCCAATAAAGCGGATAACAGTGGTGGTGGTGTGGTTGGTTGTGGCCCAGTCCACTGGCCAACAAGTGAAGTAGTCAATGGCGGTGATAATATACTTCTTACCCAGTCTGTCTTTGGGAAGCAGTCCCACAATGTTGAGGGCCCACTGTTCAAAGGTTTCCATGGCCTTGATGGGTAGGAAAGGCTTGGGAGGTGCAGGTTTGAACTTATTCTTTTCACATAACACACACGTCTCAAGGAGGTCCAAGATGTCTTGGTGCATGCGCAGCCAACAGACCTTATATTTCATAATCTCAAAGAGGTTACCCCTCTTATGTGACCCAAGGTTTGGTGGTAGTGCAAGATGGTGTCCCCTTGTTGTGTGGTGGAATCGTATGATGTCTTCTCACCTGTCTCTGCCCAGTGGCAGACATTACCAGCATTGATGGTGAATTGACTTTTGTTGTCCTTCAGCTTAGAGATGGTGACCAAGTTAAGGCCCTTGTAGTGGGTTGCCTCAGGGCGCAGGTAGAGCATGGGCCAATCTGGGTCCAAACTGTTGTCCCTAGTGATGGATACTATGTAGAGTTGTGAGAGAGCGTCAGCTGTGACAAGTTCCTTTCCAGGCTTGTATTCAATGCATAATTGATAGAGGGATAGGCGCTCAACCCACCCTTCCTGGCGGTGTGTCAAATGAGACTGTGTTAAAGTATTGAAGTGACTTATGGTCCGTCAGAACGCAGGGTGGGAAGGTTGCACCTTCCAGGTAACAATGCCACTTCACAACGCAGTGTACAATGGCTGCCAGCTCCTTATCATGGATGGGGTAACATTGTTCCAAGTCAGTGAGCTTCCTGGATTCATATGCTATGGGAAGGAAAACACCATTTTCAGTTTCTACCCTTAGCACGCCCCCAATGGCCCTGTCAGAGGTGTCAGTCTCAAGTTTGTACTATTGGTTTTGGTTGGGGAACTGCAGTACTGGTGCTGTTGTGAGCCTTTGCTTCAACGTCTCAAAGGCTTGATCTCTGGTGGGGGTCCAATGGAAGCGCTGTTTGGTATTGAGGAGCTCAGTGAGAGGTGCAATTAGCTCCCTGTAATTGGGGATGAACTTGCGTACATAGGCAACCATTCCTAAGAATGTCCACACCTGGCTTACATCAGTGGGGGGGCATGCTAGTGATTGCCTTGATTTTGGCAGGGTCAGGCTTTATCCCTTGGGCAGAGATGGTGTGCCCAAAGAATAACAGCTCTAACTTGAGAAACTCACATTTGGAGGGTTTAGCTTTTAGCTGGTTTCCCCAAAGGGTGTTGAGGACAGCACAGAGGTGTTGGAGGTGCGTGGTTTGATCTTGACTGAAGACAATAATGTTGTCAAGGTACACCACCACACACTTTCCAATCAATTCCTCAAAGGCTTTGTTCATCAACATGGCAAAGGTGGAGGTAGCGTTGGTCATTCCAAAGCTCATGACATGACACTCAAATGACCCATAGTGTGTGTGGAAGTCAGTTTTTTCCTCATCCCCTGGTGCAATGCAGACCTGGTTGTACCCCGCGGTGAGATCAATCTTGCTAAAGATCTTTGCGCCTGTGAGTGTATCAAACAGGTCGTCAATCAGCGGCAGGGGGTTTTATTTTTAACTGCCACCTCATTTAGAGCGCGGTAGTCTGTTACCAGGCAAAGGGACCCGTCCTTCTTGGCTACAAAGAAGACCGCCGCCCCGTATGAAGAGAGCGAGGGGTGAATGAAGCCCTTATCAAGCGCGTCCACAAGGTGCTGGCAGAGGGTCTCGTCTTCCTTTGGTGTGAGACAGTATAATGATTGTGCTTTAGGTAACAATCCTTGAAGTTGTACAGCGTGCTGGATCACCCGGGGTGGAGGTAGTTGTTTGAGTGTTTCACTGAGTACGTCCTTGTACTCCTTGAGGAGTGCAGCTAGCGCTGGTGGTGGTGGTGTTGACAAGGGAGGGATTTCAGATGGTTCTGCACAGATATTTTTGACTGAGCATTGATTAAAGTCTAGTTCCCCCCCTTGAAATCATATGTGCATGTTTCTCTCATTCTGACAAACACAGTGTTGTGTAGTAGTTTGCTCATTTCTGTGGGGTAGATCTGGAACCCCACCCCGTTCCTATGGAGGGTGATGACAGAGGTATCCCAGTCAATGTAGGGGAAGTTAAACTGGAGCCAGTTGAGGCCAGTGATTACATTGTGGCTGAGGCCTGCCATGATTGGCCCAGAGAGCTTAACCTGGACGTTTCCCATCTTTATGGAGAAGGGCACTGTCTTGTGGGTGATGGCAACTCTGCGGGAATCAGCTACATGTACTGCTTTGAATTTGCTGGGTACTCAATCTAATTCCTGGGAGTCAGCAAACGCTTGATCTACCATGGTGTGATTGGCCCTGGTATCTACCAGTAGCTTGTGGGTGTTCCCACAAAAACAGAAGGGATAGGAAAAGCGTGTTACTTTATTTGAGGAGTGTGCGGCTTGCAGCACGGGATCATCACTGTGAACCTGAAAGACGTGATGACTGTACTACAGTCACTGCTGAGCGTTTAGCCAAATAAATGCTCCAAAATATAAAGATGTTCTGTTTTTGCTGTTTATTACATATAGATAGGTTTGTTTGGAATTCTTGAGGAAAAAAGTTTCTAGAAACTGGATATCTATGTTTAATAAAAGAACAGAATATGGATGTTTAGTTAGGTTAGGCTAACTAAAAGAATTGAGGCAAGATTGGCCAAATCAATCTTGGAGACTAGGTGTCTCAAAATGGGTTAGTTAATCAAAAAGATTAATTAATAATACAGGATATAATTAATGAGGATTTAATTATATAGATTTGCCTTGACTTGGTCAAGAAGTTTGGTTAAGGTTAACCATGGGAAAACACCTGAAATTTGGGTTAAAAGCGCTGCATCAGCATTTTTATTGGGTTAGAGGCGACGCTGCGCCGCCTAATGAATTTGAGATGCGCCAAGGCGCTGCTATCAAATTTTCTCAGGCGTTGGGGCGCCATGGCACTTCCTGGGAAAATTGCTGGGCGCTGCAATGGCACCTGGTTCAAGTTTTGAAGCAGTTTAATGGGTTTTAAAGGCAAAAAACCATTAAATGCAAAAATAACTAAATAAAGGCAAGGATGCCTAGGAATTCAGGTTTGATTAGCTGGTTCCCAGTTGGAACACTGATAGCTGAGTTTAGGATGTGAAATCCACAGGGTTTTGGCAATGGGAGCTGGGGAAGCTCCATGTCAAATTGATACATTGGGTTGAATGGATTCAGGTGACTTCTCCCATTGTAGGTCAATTCTCATAGGTTGAGAATTGTTTGTGATCTTTCAGGTAAAGATCTATGTTGGATGACTTGAATGTCATAGGCCACATGACACAAATCATTGGTTGATTCAAGAACCAGAGGGGCTATCAGCCGTGTATGCCCTGAATGGTATATAAGCGAAAACAGTTAAACATTGATAAAATATATTCAAAGCCGGTTTTGACGCTTTCCCCTCACCTATTTTTCAATTGCCATGCCTTCTTTGTTAAAATTTGAGAGAGCCAAGTTTAGTGTCCTTTGTGTGGAAACTGCTGTCACAATAAAGGAGGTTCCTACAAGTACATTGGAAGAAGCTTGGACCAGCCTGGAGGTCACTAAGACTGTTCCTGCTGAATCTTTAGTAGAAGTAAAGGCTGCGTTCAAATAGCTGTATTCCAATTACTTTGCAAAGGAAGGGACTCCCGTCCAAGGGAACCAAATTTATGCTTGGGATGCTTGGAACTTGTTGGTAGGATGGGATGAAATATTGCAACAAGTAAAAGAGATGGTGAATTGTGAAATTGAGGCGTTGAGAGCACAAGAGGAAAAAATTGTTGAAATCATGGCTCTTTAGCAGGATGACAATAAAGTGTTATCTGAGAAAATTGCCTCCCTGGAGGCAAAGCTCCTCAAAGTTTTGTTCCAGGAAGGTAACAGTAATAAGAGTCAAGGGCAGGATAATGGCAGGATGGACTGGTTAGGCCTGGATCCGTCACAGACGTCCAGAGTTTTGACCTCATGAAGATTGTAGTCACGGGAGTTCTTTGCAGGCAAGGGCTGAGAGGACAGGTCGGTTGGGGTTGTAAGGCCTCTTGTTGCTACAACCCCCAGGCTTTTCCCTGATCATTGATTAGCACTAGCTGGAGCTCTCCCTTGCAGGGGCGCTTAGTTGTACCTTCTTGTTGACAAGGTTGGCAACAGCCCACTTGACATTGGCCATTGTTAGCTGCAGAATGTGGTTGGGGCGGAGCATTGTGTTGTGCGGCGGAAGCCCATTGAAGCCTGGTTATTGGCCTCTACAATGGCTTTATAGCAGTTGTCAATAGAGGTGCAGCAGCCAACAGGAACCCACTTGCAGATATGGGGTTTCACCCATTTATAATGTGAGTGAGCAACATGGTGTTCCCATCAGTCACTGCTTTGGGGGCGGCAGCAAGGGCTTATTGCCACGCAGCGAGATACTCAGGGACGGAACCAGTCTGCTTGATGGCTAAGAGGGGAGTCCCCAAGATGATGAGAGAGAAGGTTTTACTATATTAGGACTTTGCGGCGTCTTGAAATGTTGCCCAGGTGATGTCAAACTCCTGGCTGGCCCAGTTGGTGAACCACACAGCGGCGGGCCCTGTAAGGCAGCCAGATGTAGTGGCAACCCACATGGACTCGGGAACCTGACAGATACAAAGGCGCATTTTGGTGGATTGGAGCCAACTGACAATGTCAGCTCTTTTGACACCGCCAGTGAAGGCCTCTAGTTGAAGGTTGAGCATATGTTGGGATAGGTCCAACTGTGGCAGCGTGACACTGGCGTCACGCTGCCTGAGGCAGAGCCAATTGTATACACTGGTGAGAAATAGCTGATCTTGGTAGATGACATAACCTTCAGGAAAATCCCCCTTGGGGATTGGAAGGAACATCTCTTGTTGTGGAGTAGCCATGTGGCCGTACTATTTCCTTTCTTGGGGGGAATTTTGTTTTTAAAATAGGTTATAACCTACTTCTGCTACCACTGTTACAACTGAACCAATGAGAGTTCAGTTCTTGGAATTGGGGAAGACAACAGTCCAATAGGAAAGGACATAATAATAAGAATAAGGTATTGTTTATTGTAGGGTACTGTGCTTAATATACTATATGGGGAAGGCCACTGGGCCACAAGGGAGTGGCATGGTGGCATGTTCCATGTAAGGTTTGGAGCCAAAGAATAACTTGTGCAGGGATCAGCAGGTCAAATTGGCAGCGCTCCTAATTAGGATGAAGTGCCCGCCATTTGACATTGCCATCAGATTAATTCATAACATTAGATACGTCAAGGGGCGACTCATCAAGCACCCCCTGTGTATTGTAAGATATGTTAGCAGGCAAGGCTGGAAACTTGGTTGCAACATTATTTTTTACTCATGGGTTACCCCTGACCACAGCGCACACAGATTGCATTAGTGTTTTGATGTTGTGTTTCTTCCTTTTTATGATGCAATAAAATTTCAAAGCAAGCTAAATTAAGCTCCAACTCTATGTTTATGGTTTTTAACTGAATATGCTTATATAATTATAATATACACTGCCCAGCTTCCTGTCTAAAGATTTTTATGACTTAATTCTCTGTTTTAGTTGTAAAAAACCCACTTTAGAGTCATAAAATTAATTTTAGCAAAGTTTTCCCATATTTTATGTCATATTGAAACACTCAAAACAATTTTTATAATTTAAATTTTATATCCTGTGTATTATTCTAGATATCTAGGTATTATTATTGATTAAATCCAATTAAACACAATAACTGATATTTTTTACTCATTGAGTTGCTTTAGTGGTTTATTTTTGGATTAAGTTATCACTCACTAGACCTGAGTGTATTTTGTCACCTATTTACATAGTAAATATATGGGATATTATTTTTCTTGTTATGCCTAGGTGCCAGATTTATTATTTTATAACTTAATCACATTATCCATATTCAAATTACTCAGAAAGCTTAAAACACAATCAATCCCAAATTTTTAATTGATCTTGGGCTTAGATTATTTTTTTTAAAAAAAAATAAGTCATCAAAATAGTTTTGAAAATTGCAACTTATAGTATTACTGAAAATATCTTAAGTGCTACTACAAACTACACTCCAAAAATATATATGATGAGTTGCATTGGAGAGTAATAGCAGCTCCAAAGTTATAAATGCTATTACCCCATCTTTGGCTCATCATAAATATTCTTAGTTTGTTTCAGAAAATAAAGGTTGTTGTTTTTGAAAGACTGATAACTCTATTTAAAATACACCCTCTAGTAAGCTGCCATACTTCATGAACTTGCCCCAATACATCACTAGTATCTTCTGATATTTTTGTTTCTCTGGTATCATCACATGATTTCAAATTATAAGTTATCTCAGAATATTCTGATAAACTTTCAAATGTTAGAGGTGAAGTATATAACTTCCCTTCTTTCATCAAATATGAAAGATTAATGCACAGATTTTTAACTTTTCAAGCTCACTTTTTATAGGCCTAACTTTTCTTCCATAAATATAAAATAATGACTTTTGAGAAATATTTGAGCCTGATAGCACTGATTTATATACTTCTTTTCTTTTTTCTTCTTGCTCAAAAATATTTTTAATATCATTAATATTGTTAATATAAAGCTCATTTACTTTTTCTTTAAAATTTTTGATATTACACCAAAGTGACCATCAACAATATTTTTCCATGACATTCAACAAAACAATTATATTTTATAGAACCCTTAATATATTTAGGTGCCTCTTTAAATAAGTAATATAAAAATTTATATGATCTATAATGATTTCTATTATCAGTCCATCACTTTTATATTTTTTATTTTTTAAATCTATCTAATTTAAGAAGACTTATTAGACATTAACCTGAAAATAAAGAATCATGTGATAATATTTGAGACAAAAAATCATGATATTCATATTTAATTTTATTATTTTCTTTAAAAACTAATGCAAACACTAATAATGAGATATGTTTTTTTTGAATAAAAACAATTATTGGTCTAAATTGGACCACTTCCAACCTTTAAGTTTTCTTTATAATCTATATCTACAACACAAGACTCATCATCTAATTTGTTAATATCTTTTTTATATTCCCTATTTTGATGAACCTTAAAGTCTTGGTGCTGATTAATAGTCTTTAAGTCATTGTCTATAGATTCTGGTAATGGTAAGTTTTTACTTTCACATTCTTCCTTCTTTTTTTAGTGAATTTTTTAAATTACAAATATTGCACATATTGGTTTGTTTTTTACTTTTTATTATATTTTTAGGAATTAATTTATAGTAAGTAGAAATTGAAACTGAAAATTCATTTTTTATTTTCATATTTTCATATATTTCTTTTTTTGTTTTAAGTAGAGAGTATTTTATTGCAGTTGAGTATTCACTCATTTCTTTTTCAATATCTTTATAAATTTTTTCAGGCACTTTTTTGTAAACTAGCTTGTTTTAAAAGAATTTTCCAGCAATTTTTTAATTTTTTTTGATTATTTCTTTTTTTGATGAATAGTTCTTAATTTTTGGCTTTTTTTATTTAAGCTTACATTTTTATTTTTATTTATTTTTCTTGAGTATTCAAACTCACTTTTGGTTATATTAAACCCCATATAATTAAGCTCTTTTAAAGAGTATCTGGAAGTAACCAGAGATTGCAAGGCTGAGAGATGCTTTTGGGGAGAAGATTTCAGGAGATTCTTAAAGTTTTCAATAAAACTCATTGCTTTTTTGATTTTGAATAGTTGGAAGGAATTGAGATCTCCCAAATTCAGTTTGAGTAAGGAAGTGCTTGATGAAAGTATCAAGATCATCACAGCAATGAAGAGGAATGCCTCTTTTAACCTTTTGCAATTCTTTCTCTTTTTGTTGAAGCTCCCAAGGAAAAAAGGGTAACATGGCAGAAGTAAATTTAACTGAAGACATGATAGTATTTTGAATCTGTAATTAGGTCAGATCTCTTAAATGTGCCTTAATGATGGAGTAGCTCTGATCAGAGTGTGGCCTTTGAATGAGGTCTTTTGGATTAGAAGCTTTGTGGTGCTTTAGTTCTTATAGACCAAGCTAAATGACACCATTCTGAAAGAAATGGTGTGATAGCTTTTACTATAGTTTGAACTTGAATTTATGTTTGTAGAATTAATTAAATACCCGGTTTTTATGCACAAGTAATTCATGTGAAGCAGCTAAGCATCATTATTACATTATTTCATCTTTGTAATCAATGCAAATCAATTAAAATGATGTATTCACTTAACTGTAACTCTTCTGTATATTTTTAAAATGATAAAATATTAAAGAATTCCATTTAAAGAATGCTTAATTTGAGGTTTGAAGCTCACTTGAACCTTAAAATTAATCTAAACAGTGATAAAAACACCCTAACTTCAAACTATCATAAAATCCTAAATAATTGAGCTTTTTGAAAAAAAAACAAAAATAAAGCCCTCAATCTTATCTTTAAATTTGTTAAATAAAAAGTATATATTGATTAATAAAAAACTAACTTTTTTAGCTTAAAGCAATCTCTTATATTTTATTATCAAAATAATATAATAAAATATGACATATGCTCTTTTAAATTACTTTTGCTTTAATATTCTATATAGTATACATACTAATATTTTAACACCAATAGAAAGATAAGATTTTTAGCTTCATTTTGGTAGATTACAGTGTGAAAAATTACTAAATATTTGTTGAGTTGTCACTGTTTTAAATATAAACATTTGTAATTTGATTTTTTCAAAATTGAACTGTGTTATGCTGCAATTTGAGCAGCATGTTATTAGAAAATGGCCTAATTCCTAAAATAATGACCCATATATACACCAAAGAAAAACTCAAATCATTTTGTTTGGGATTCAATGTATTCTGTACTTTATTTAAAATATATTTTCTTTTTTATTTTCTTGCTGCCATGCTGAGCCATTTTTTATAGTAATACCCTAAATTCCTGTTAACAGAGGGCATATTTTACACCTTTACTTGAAGGTTGCCTAAACCTTTGTCCATTTTTTAATCTGAGTTAATTTTCTTTTGGCCATAGCTTTGAAAACCACTGTAAATACATGGGTATATAAGAAATTATGATTAATCTTTTATTCTCAATTTCATAAAAATGATAGAAAGGGAAATATGTGAGATGTATAAAACAACACTTTTATCAGGTAATTTTTACTTATTATCATGGCGGGGGATACAGATCAATTAGACCTGTTCCCCTTCATGCTAAGCCTGATCTTTAAAAAAGTTCTTTGATGTCAGTGAAGGTCAGATCAGAGCTGTAGCAAAGAGGAGTCAACACTATTAACCTCTGTGATGTCCTCTTTCTTGGGACAGGATAATTTGTATTTGTTTTTACTGATATGATGTTTGTTGCCATCACTGCCGTTGCCATTAGTGTTATTAAGCCATTGAAGCTTCTTCTATTTTTGGGCTTATGTGTATTGTTGTTATTGTTACCATTAATACAGCAATTTTCAGGGCAGTTAAGATGGACATCTAAGATCAGAATAAATAGCATGGAAGTTCTAAAGAAAAAAATCTTAAGTGAAGCAGATTATACTGTTAATTAATACAAATTCTTGATTTTTATTCTTTTTTGTATAAGACCTTAGTTTGGTTAAATCTGGCTTTGATGCATCTGTCTCAACAGCTATTAAAAGTAAATCATCATTGTCATTATGTGTGACATATTTCATATTTTGACACTTTTCAGTATGTTTTGCCTCAGCAAAGAGTGCTGATATGGAGGTTTTGGCTTCATACAGATAAAAAGTGTAGCAATATATAGTTTAATAAAGCTAATGACTTAAATACAGGTGTGAATATGTCTTCTTTGGCTGGAATTTTAATCTTGTGTCAAATTTCTTGGAATTTATTGGAGTACATGACATCAGTTGTATTTTGAGGGGGGTTGCTAAGTTTTATTGTGACTTTCTAAAGAGTTTATTAAATTTGGAAGTAGAATGAAATATTAGCTCTGAAAGTTTCCAAGCTATTGATATGGGTGTTATTTTGAGAGCTCATCCAAGTGGCAAATCAGTTTTTATCAGTATTGAAGAGATAATTGCTAGCCTATTGAAACAAAATGGGTTTGGGGTATTAGCTGGTACAGATTTTAGCTGATGTGTTGCTGATCCAGTTTAGAAATTGTCTTTGTTTTTAATAAATAGTTTGTTTATGACAATATACTTGACAGAAGAAAATTCACCTGTGAGAGGTGTAGCAGTAGGGTTCAGGATAAAATTGTGTTGTATTATTCTTGTTGTGCTTTGGGCATAAAATAAGCTTCAAATACAGTGTGCCCTATGTGGATATTATCATTAATTTTGTAGGAGAAAAAAGATATCCTTCCTGGTATCCAAGGATGGTACTTGGTTTAGAACATGTATGATAGTAAAGAGGTATTTATGTTTAACTATCAAGTTGTGCTCTACTATATTGAAATAGGAGAGAACTCAGCAGGAAGTCTTTATGGCAAAAGACTTGTAGTTCAAGCTAAGTGGGAGTTAGCAGCCTGGGCATGGTGACTAGGTAAAGCATATTAATTTGTTTCCCTGTGTTGGGATAATGTAAATGTAAATCTTCCTAAATGATTGGAATATGGCACTTGAAGCTTAAAGGAAAAGTGCAAAATCATAATATAGATAAGCTTAAACTTTATTTGGAAAGGTAGTTTTTAAATACCACAAGATTTGATTGATGTATCATTAGTGGAGACACCAATATAGTGTACCACAGTAGAGGTGCAGCTAACTCACTAATTGATCTTGATACATACTTGGGTAAACAGAACACCTCAAAGAAAAAGCAAAAACCCTCAATTTTGTGACTATTATCAAGAACCGAACCTACTGTTTTCCAATTGATAATACCTCCAAATCTGGGGGCAAAACATTGGAATTTTTTTGATTGTGGTTAGAAAGTTCTGCTACCAGTTACAACGAGTTGACCTACAGAGGATAGGCTGGAAGCAAAGTGAGAGGTGAATATTTTTATTGAATAATTGAATTAGCTTTTAATCCAAAAACGTTGTGATATGATTCTATTAGTGTTCAAGGATTGAATATGAGAGAGGGAGGTAGTCTGGCAAATCATTATTGACTGAGCTATCTTATTAGCAAAAGAGGGGATGAGGTTATCCAAATGGAAGTTGGGATGTTCAAAAAAACCCTCCATAGTTTAAAAATTTTAGATTTATGTTAAGTAGCACATTTCTATATAGCTCTTTTAGGATAGATTTTCACCAGTTTTTACAATTTGATATACATTAAAAAATATTATTTGACTAAGAAAGTTTTAGCTTTTTGAAATAAGAAAATGCAATTGGCAGAAAAAATGGCTATTGATAGTTGTTGAACAACTTTTGTTATTGCTGGTATGTTCAAAGCTATAGATAGATGTTAGCCTTGCCAATGTACTCTACCTAATCCTATCCAAGAGCACTACAGACTAAAATAGAATAGAACTTCAAAGATAATTACATTTATTGATACTGGAGTACAATCTAGCCAGCAGCTGCAATCTATCCAAGTGTAACTAAAAACTTGTTGTTATCCTTTCAGGAGGCTGTATCAATATATACTGCAACAACCCTTCTTCTTGTCCTTTCAGACAGTTCTCAGTGGCTACCTTTGCAATAGGTCCATCTTTGCTAGCTGCACCTATCCTGATTGGCTGTCCTTGACACATGTGTTGCTACTGGCCTTTGCAGGCGTACATGGCACTTCAGCTACAGCCTACGCTCTTCTTGAGCTAGCCTACTGTCATTTATTGATTGGCTGTATCTTAAACACCTATTATTGCGCTAGAAAACTACGCCATATTTAGTTGACACTTATAAATGTCCAAAATCTGACTTTCAACATTGAAAGGTGGATTTTTAGTATTCCATTTGTAGGGCCTAATCAGTGATCCTTTTCTGGCTGGCAAGTCTTCTGCTTATTAATGCAACGGGTCAAATTAGAGAATATACACTGTATAATAGCAGACTTGATCCAGTATTGACCCGTAAATTATCTGCTGTGTAATGCTGACCCAAACCAATAAGAAACCAAATTATACGCCGTGTAGCTCTGACCCAAACTTGGTATTTCCTGATCTTTTGCATATCACTTGTTTGATATGAGCATAAAAGCCCATCAGGCAGTGTGGGGCTGGGTTGATACAACGTCCAGTAGGGTGGATTGGGAGGTGAGTTATAGGTGATCTTTAGCTTATATGGCGTAGAATCAATGATAATCACTATGTTGGCTAACTTTTTACAGCGTATAGTTGTTACATCAATTATAATAAATCAAGTAATATACAGTATACAATCAGTACACATTGGAATGATGATCAGTGATAATAAGGCGTATAATTGCAACATCTATTATAATAAACTAACAATTACACAGTGTGTAACTGCCATATCTATTATAATAAATTAATGATTATACAGCGTATAATTACTACACTTGATTAAATGATAACCAAGTGATAATATAGTGTGTAACTGATTAAGATCTGTGTGCAATGATTAGCCTGATCATTTGTGGTCAATCAGCCTAATCTTACATTTTCCCCTTCTGACCATAATAGGGAGGGTAATAGGAGAATCAGGCATATAGCTTTCTCAACAGCATCTTCCTGTCTTAGCACCAAGGAGGAGTAGCAGGAGTTCCTGGCAACCATGTCGGAGGAGCTTTGTCAGGAGTTCTATTGCCAGAGTAAGGAGGCATGTTGTCTCCAGTTCCACGGTTGGCATTTGTTATGGGCTCACAAGAACAATACTCATTCAGAGTTGTCCTTGGCCACCACTGTGATGACCAATCCTTTTCAGCGTCCCCACAGCCCCATCTTTGAGGAGGAAGTTTGTTCAAGAGGGTCATCCTCCTTTGGTGGTGGGGGCTTCTCCAGTAGACCCAGCGTTTGGCAGGCCTGGGCTGTGGTACCTTGGTTGCCTGTTGTGCTGTATTCTCCTGACCCTACTCTTTTGGGTAGTGTTATCCTCTCGTACAACCCTGACCACGCGGACTTTGAGGTCAACATCCTCTTCCAAGGGTACAAGTTCCTGAGTGAGTTCCTCTTTGTCCTCCTGTCCTGCAAGCAAGGAGTGGATGTTCACTCCTGTCTTCTCCATGTGGAGCAATATAATTCTCCTGCTGTTTGTTCTGTTGCCCTCTGGGAGCTGGCTTGGCCTCTAGAGGGGGTCTTGGTAGAGCTTTTGCTCTCTAATGTGGATTTGTATGCCAAATACACGTGGGTAATTGACTTTAACTGTGCAGTGGTGCAGGTCTGGTCTCGTGCGTGGGGGCCTAGTCCCAATTCCACCTGGCAGAGGGGACTTTGCCGAGCTGACAACCAGCACAACTGGCTGGCTAATGTAATTAACGTTACCTTGGAGAGATTATAGGCTGGGGATCCTTCCCAGTATCTCCCCCAAATGGCTTTGTTAGGTAACCTATTCCTGATCCCAAAACCTTTGCTTCCTTGTGGTTCCTTGGGTCAAATGCAGGCCATCTTGGAGTACTACCGTTGTGAAGTGTTGCGCCGTCAGCAGGGTCTTCCGGTTGATTATCCCTTGGAAGGGTTCATTGTGAAGTGCTTGGTGTTGGAAGTGTGCTTCCCCATTGAGTGTGGTCTGGGTTGTCTCGTAGGGGGGAGCTGGCCTTGAGTGCACCCATTATGCACTGGGAACGGCTGTCCCCTGAGGCACAACATATGTGGCTTCAAAACGTTTTTGTTCTTTACCAGGTGGTGGCCACCTACGCTTTTGGTGACTATGTGGAGGCTACCACACACCATGTCCCTGAGGAGCCTGAGGAGGGCACTTGCCAATAAAGATTCATAGGACTAAGTCCTCTTTTGATATAATGCGCTCTATATATTTTTATATTATATATCTTTTTACTTATTTATATCTTTTAATATTTTTTCTTGTATGGATTACATGATTTGTATATATTACTTATTGTTATTTTCTTTCATGATAAGTTCAGATGGTGTTTAAGTAGGCCCTTCCTTTGGGGTGCGGAATGGGCGTAGAAACTTTGCATGTACGCGGTTGAATATGCGTCCACCATCCTTATCCTTGATGGTGTAGGCGTCAGGTGAGGTTTTCTTTATGAGCTCAAAGGGGCCTACCTATAGCTTGTCTAGTTTGTGGGATCTACCCGCTCCTCTGGTGTTGCAGTATGTGACCCCATCTCCTACCTCAAAAGAGGGCAATGGGACCCTATTAGCGGAGTCCCTTTCAAATCTGGCTTAGGTCTTGATAGCTGTGTTGCTAAAAGCAGATGCCTGCAATTTAATGAGGGTGTCGGCCAGTTGTCCTAGGTACTGATCATAGGAAAGTTGCCCAGGATTGCCTGAGGCTGAGTATAGGACAGGTGGAATGGCAGGGTGTCAACCATACTTCAGTTGAAAAGGGGAGCACCAGTGGTGGAATGCAACAAAATTTTGTACGCAAACACTGCTGCTCCTAAGTATGTTTCCCATGAGGATGTACACAATGAAGCCAATTTCTGGAGGATCTGGGTTAGGGTACCATTGACGCGTTCCACTATACCATTGGTTTTAGGATGGTTTGGAGTGGAGAGTACTCTGCGGACTCCCATGAGGTTGTTCACTCTCAATATCACTGAGGCCTTAAAATTAGTCCCGTTATCTGAGAGTAGGAACTGGGGGCAGCTATGACAAAGTATAATGGCATCCAAGAAAAATTTTGCAGTGTAAGGGGCATCTACTTTCCTGAGAGGCCAGGCTTCCACTCACTTAGTTAGGTGATCTATAGCCACTATCACATAACAAAAGCCAGGGCCGCTACATGGGAGTGGTTCCACTACGTCCATTGACACAGTATGCCAGGCAAAATGGGGTTGCACCATTTGGTAAGTTGTGCTTTTCTGTAGTGGCTTATTCCCTTGGCACTTGATGCAGCAGTTTATTGTCTCCTGAATGTCGAAATTCATTGTCTCCCAGAAGTAGGTGCAAGACAGGATCTCTTTAGTCTTCCAAAAGGCACCATGACCTGTTGCTCTATGAGCGGCTGTAACAATGCTAGTTCTTTTTGAGGGAGGAGGAAATATGTGTTCCTTACCATACACTAGCTTGTACAGCACACCATTGTGTAGTGCTGTATCCTTCTGAAGGTCCTGTAGGATATGCTGTACTTTCTTGGGCTTGTTTCTAAACTTCCCAGTCATAATTTTCTGGTACAGCTGATCCGCCAATGGGCTCACTAGGGCAACAGTGGGTAAACGGGATAGGCAGTCTGCGTTCTGGTGCTTGCTGCCAGGGCGGTGAAGGTTCTTGTAGTCCAAGGCCTGTAGTTTCAAGGCTCATCAAGCAAGTTGGCCTTCTGGTTCCATGAGGCTCTGGAGCCAAGCTAGGGACGTGTGGTCTGTGACCACTGTGAACCATACACCATGGATGTAGAACCAAAATGCTTACATGTGTAGATGACTGCCAGGCATTTGCGCTCTGTCACCATATAGTTTCATTTGTGGATGTTTAGTGTCCTATTGGCATAGAATACAGGGTGTTTGAGTCCCTTTTTATCAAGTTGGGATAGTACAACCCCAACTGCAGTAAGTGAGGCGTTGGTATGGATCACAAATGGTCTGTTAAAGTCTAGGTACATCAGAACAGGGTCGCTTGACAAGGCCAAGCGTAACTTGTCAAAGGCTCCTTGGCATTGTTTACTCCCTAAAAAGTCAACTCCCAACTTCAGCAAGTGGAAGAGAGGTTCTCTAATTGCTGCAAAGTGGGGGACAAAATGTTGATAATAACCAAGCATTCCTAAGAATACTTGTACGTCACGTTTTGACTCAGGTTGCTTCATCTTAGATATGGCTTTGGTTTTTGCGGGTTGGGGACGCAGGCTGTGGCTATCTATAACAAAGCCCAGGTATTCCAACTGGTCCTTGAAGAACTGGCATTTGTGCGGCTTTATCTTAAGATTGGCGGCCACTAGCCTCTTGAAAACCTCTTCCAGGTGAGCTAGATGCTCAGTGAAGGTCCTGGAGAAAACATTGATGTTGTCCAAGTATACTAGAACACAGGAGAGTTTAAGGCTGCCAATGATGGTGTCTATTGCACGCTGAAAGGTTACAGGAGCATTGCACAGCCCTTATGGCATCCTTGTTGGTTGGAATAGTCCTTGTGAGGTTATGATGGCATATTTTTCTTGTTCTTCAGGGGGTAGTTAAATCTGCCAGTAGCCCAATATGAGGTCCATGGCAGAGAAGTACTTGGCACCCCCGAGGTGTCTAATGTGTCATCTATACGAGGTAAGGGGTAGGAGTCCTTTTTGGTGACCTTGTTGAGGCGTTGATAGTTGATGACAACTTGGTTAGAGCCATCTTTCTTCTTGACAATCAGGATAGGAGATGCCCAAGGACTTTTGGATGGGACCAACATGCCTTGTTTCAGCAGTTTGCTGACTTCTTCTGAGACAACTTCTTTGTTTTCTTTCAATTGTTGTATGGGGCACATGCGGATTGGAGGAGTGGTTCCTGTATTGATGTGATGGGCTACTCCTCCAGCACAACCCAGATCATGATTGCTTTCCGCAAAGATTGAGCGGTACTTTTCAAACAACAAAGATGCCCGAGCTTGCTCCTCAGGACCAAGGGAGGAAAGGTCAGCTAAGGGGGTAGTAAGGTGGACTGCTGGTCCAGGTTTGTCTGGTATACCCATTTCCTCAAATGTACCAAATCCCTTAATCTTTTATAGTTCCTCCATGGGGTAGAAGAGTAAGAAGCCTACCACTTGGTCTTTCTTGATAGAAAGCATCTTCTTTATGAGGTTGGCCAAGAGAACATGTATCTTCTGCTGGCTTGGGGTAACAATGCCTGGCACAATGCACAGCTCAAAGCAAGAATGACCCCAGGGTTTGATGACCTCTGCATATAGCCCTTCAGGGATAACCATGGACAACCCAGTCTCTGCAATCTTCTGGTGTCCAGGCTCCAGGGAAAAGGCAGACCTGGTTCTCAGCAGAATACCCTTATGTTCCAGAATCTGTGTAGGAGGTTTACGCCTGTGTTTTCTGGCAAGTTTATGTTCTACAGGGACAATTCTGTTGGTGTGAGCCAGATTGACAAATTTTCAGGGCCTGGGAGCTGTGTCTTGACCTTCCTTACTGAAGAACAAGGGTAAGGTCTTACCAAGGATTTTGAAGGTGGCAAGACCCCAATGTGACATGGCACCATATTCCACCAGGAAGGAGGTGCATATGAGGAAATTGTAGGTGTTGTTTGGCAAAACAACTGCAGGGGCAGACACTGCAATGGAGCCAAATTGCATTGGTAGTGCGCTGTATGCTCCCACAGAGTATGTGGGTTCCTTGCCAGCTGTACCAAAGGGTGATCTATAGTCCACATCTGGGGCTATATCCAATTTCTTCACCATCTTAGAGGAGATGATATTAAATGGAGCGCCACTATCCATATGGCTCAAATGCTATGTTTGTTAACCAATATGTCAATGTAGGTACAATCAATATAAGAGTCATTGAGGCTTTTTAATGTGTATATACCATTCTCCTCATTTCTCTTCAAGGTGCAGAGCGAACTTTTGCAGACATCAGGGTATACAGACTTAAGTTCCTCCAGGGAGAAAGCTACTTGGATTGACTTTAAGTTTGGGGTGTTGTTGGAGCATGGTGAGCGACAATTTTCCCTGGCATCCTGTAACTGGGCTGCATATGGCTTCAAGACTTCAGCCAGGGCAGCCTCTTCTTGCTTGACTTTGCTTTGGGATTGGGTAGTCACTGCATACAGGTTGTTGGCTACAACCATATGGATTGCGTCTTTGTGTAGCTCATCAGGACAGTGGTCTTTGGGGCCAGGTTCAATGGGAACGTTGAGGGATTTGGTGGAGGTAGAATTTCCCTCTTCTACTCTGCCTTGGCTTTTTCCTTGGTTGTGCTAGCGGAATGGGATTGTACCACATGCACCTTCTTGGAGTTGGTTGGACACTTTGATTTACAGTGTCCTGCTGTGTTACAGGCAATGCAGTAAGGACCCTTCACATCAGGAGAGTGTGCAGAGGACTTAGCAGAGTCCTCTTTCTGGAAGTGTGGTTTATTGTAGGTTGGCTTAGGCTGCTTGGACTTGGGTTGGTTGAGAGGATCAAACTTTTTGGCATGACTACAGAGGCAGTCCATGATTTTGACATGTCCTTGCCTTTGGCGTAGGCAAGGGCCATTGCTTGATGAAGCTCTTTGTACAGGTGAGTGGCCTGCTTCACAGCAGCGTGGATATCAAAGGTGGAGACCGTAACAGAGCCAAGGAGCACCAGCACATCATGGTAGAATTGTCCCTCAAATTCCTGCAGAGTTTTGCCTGGAGCAAACTTTATGGCGCCAAACTTGGACTTCCTGGTGAAGAGGATATCCTCTCCACCAAACTCCTCCAGCACAGCCTGTCTAGCCTCTTGATACGTCCAGTCAGTTGCAGGTAGGCGTGGCATTACTAAGTTGACGCTGATTGTGTCTAATGTGGTGATGAGTGTGGTTGCCTTTTGGTGGTTGCTAGCGCCCCTCATTGCCATCTCAAAGAGTCTCAAGAAGAAATGTAAGTTCCCTTGTTTATCAAATTTTGGGAGGTTCAGAGGTTTGAATTGTTCATTCACAGCTGTAGGCTCGGTGGACTGGCGGGGGGGAGGTGGTTGACTGCCTATCTGCTGTATAGCTACTCCTAGCCCTAGGTGTGGCCTTTGGCGTGAAAGGCTCTCTAGAGGGAAGGGTTGTGAATACCTCAGGAATCCCCCTGTTTAGCTGTTCCCCTTCCTCCTCAGAGGTGTCAGCGGCGTCTTCATAGCAGTCTGTACAAATTGAGAATGATGTTTGCCAGCTGCTTGAGATGCATTTGCAGCCTTTTGTTTCCAGTAGCTGGATCTGAGCTTCCATTCTAGCCAGGCAGTTGTGGACATTGCTGTTGTCTATCTGCAGGCTTTTTTGGCGGAGCTCAGACTCTACGCTTGCGGCAGTTTTAGAAAGATATGACACACATCTCTCAGGGTTGTCTGCTCTGTTTGCAGAGCCATTATGGTCTCATGCGCTCTAGCAAACTCCTCTTCATATCCATTGATTGCACTCTCAAAGGTTGCTACTTTAGTCTCTAGTGTTGAAATCTTTGCACTGTATGGGCAAGATAGCGGCTTTGGCGTGGATGAGAGGGATACTTAACTTGGCTGTTGACTTTTGCTTTTAGTCTCTTGAAGTTGTCCAGAACGTTTTTTTCAAACTGGTGAAGCCGTGAGCCAAGCTGCTCTACTTCTTTGTCCAGGGAGATCATGTTCTGATCCACGGTGGCTATGTCATCCTCCATTCTCACGCTGAACTTGTCTGACTCAGCACAGAACTTGTGCACGTCCTGCAGCCATGCCAGAGAAGCTCCACGAGCATCCATTGCTTCATGTACCATGACCCTGAACTTTGTGTTTAAGATGTTGATCAGTTCATCAATATGTGCATGTGCATTCCCCTCATGGACTGATTAGCCAGGACCACGGCATACATCTCCAAAAACAAGGCGTTGGCCATGACCCATTGCTCAGCCCAGTTGCAGCAACAGGAGAGGAGGGCGTTGCCCAGGGACAAAAGCTCAAGATTATGGCAGGCGGCAACTAGCTGAAGTTGTTTCACAGAGGGCTGGACAATTCCAGCAAGGTACTCTACAGCGTGATCTCCACCAGCAATGCGCTCCTGAAGAGCTTGGAATGATGTGTTACAGTAGAGCCAGTAGAGTTGCCAGCAAGTTTCCTGGTCCCGGTAGTGGAAGAATATGCTTAGATTCTGGTCAGGGCAATCAGAGGGATGGAGGCGGAACCCACCAAGTAAAGTCTTGGCCAGCTCAACAATCTGCATGCAATTGTATGAACCAACCAAGGCGGGACCCTCAGGGACAGAGGGAAATGGGGCCACAACCAAAGGGATGGTTGTGGGAGGGTAAACAACCACTGGGTTGCTCACAGAAAAAACAGGAGCACTCTCACTGTCTGATGATTCTATCTTGTACCCATGCTTGTCAATAAAGCTGGGCAGAGGCAGGGCCAAGGACAATCCTTGGTAGGCATGTCAGGAAGCCAGTTGTAGGTAGAGGCATTGGGCGGCTTGGGGTGAGGTGCAGTCAAGCTGGCGGGTAGGGCCCACCATAGAATGGGTGCTAACCTGATAATATAAGATACAGATTGCCCGAGTAAGGACCAGGGTCTGGAGTTGGGGACCGCAGAATCCACCAAACTGGCCAAAGTAATGTATAGTACTCCAAAAAGTTGGGTAGAGGTGGTCTCAACTGCGGAGGTAGGTTCCAGCGGGCGGTCTGGTTGTGGGGTTAAGGGAGGAGTCATAGGAACAAAGTAGGCAGGAAGATAATTGTACTTGTCTTTGAACAATCTTGGCAGTCTTTTGTACCACTTTTCTTCTCGTCTTATGTATTGCAGTTTCTCTAGTCCTGGCCAAGGGGTCAGCAATGAGAACAGTCTTCAAGCTGTACTCTGAATAGGCTGGGTTGGGGGGTATTCAGTAAAATACACAGGTCCAAAGGGGGCTCCTGGGGGACAGTATAATGCCTGGGGCAGTTTGGCAGATTGTTCTTGGGGGAGTGCAGCGGCCTAGTGGTCTACTTGACTGGAATTAAGATGGAAGATCACTAAGACTAGATAGGGTAAGATTTGTATAAACCAAAGGTTCATAAAATTTATTATCAAAAATGACAATGTGGTCTTCCCCATACCGCCAGGATTTTTTATACCATGGGACTTTGCTTCTTTGATCTTTGCAGGGTGCAGGTTTGCAGACAAGGCACTAGTGGGGCGTGGGTCTTGGCTTAGGGTCTTGAGGGAAGGAGATCCAGGTGGTGCCTGTTCTGGTGAGTAGAAGTGGCAATGCTTTGTTCTGCTGTCACTGTTCATTATGTTACCTGAGTAGTTCAATTACACTACCCTTTTGGGTCAGCAGGCTTGCAGTAGCTGGTGGTCATTGGCAGAGTTAAGAATAGGTTTCATTTTAACCTCCTTAAGGCAAGCTGCAACCGCTGCATAGGTTTGGGTCTTTGGTGGCTCAAGGTTCTTGTCAATCTAATGACCATTTGGGGAATTGTCCTTAGGAGACTGGCGGGTCTTGGAGTAAATTGTTAACTCGGGTATGCAATTTAGCAAGTGGGTGGGTTCTTGTCCAGTTTGCGTGACTTGAGTAGTCTTTGGAGGGTCCTCTGTAGTAAGCCAGCGGATTGCAGAGTAATTTACGGTTTGAGTCTGTGATTTAACAGATTGGCGGGTCCTGGACTGGTCTGGAGGGTTTGATCTGCCTTCTGGGGACTGGGGTTCAACTCTTGGGTTTTTAATACAAGTATTGAAATGTCAATCATGACATCATCCCCTTCCTTCCCAGGGGTCCCTTCCTTCCTGGCCTTCTTCAAGGTATTGTTGAATTGCTAGTTGGGCATTGGGTAGGTTGCTTACTGGTTCCCAGGTGCTTTCCTTGGGTGGTTATTCCTTCCACTTGAAGTAGTACTGGAGGGTCATAGTGGGTACGGTCTCCATGAACATATTCAACTTTGTATTCTTCAGAGAGTCCTACTTGGATGGGAGGGGGGTCAGTCTTGAGTTTCTGGTGTGGGAGGGAGTTTCCCTCTTTCTTGAATAAAAGCGCATGGTATAAGACGTTATGTATTTTCCATGAGGGGGTAATTCTAGTTCAAATGCAACTTCACCTACTAGTTTGGTGATCTTGTAGGGGCCACTTCTTCTGTGGGCTAACTTCCAACAGGGAGCAGTCAGAGGCACATTTTGAGAGTCCAGATAGACTTTGTCCCCTACCTTCAACGGTTTCCCAGGAATCCTCTTTTTGTTGGCAAAAGCCTTATAAGTCTGGACAGTGCAGGTCAGGTTCTTAAGACAGGTTTTTGGGGTGTTGTGTATCTGTTCAATCCAGGTTTTCCTGGCGGGTTATTTCCTTACTACCAATACTGGGATCCCAAGATGGGTCAAACCCATAGTTAGCCTTGAAGGGGGACATTCCTGTGGAGGCGTAGTCTTTGCTGTTGTAGACATACTGTGCCATGGGTAGCATCTTGACCCAGTTATCTTGGTCAGTGTTGGCATAGCATCATAGGTTTTGTTCAAGTATTTGGTCTACTCATTCAGTCTGGCTTTTGTTCTGTGGGTGGTAGAAGGTTGATACACAGCGCTTTACCCCTAAGCCCTTCATCACCTGAGTCCAGTATTTGGAGGTGAATTGTGGTCCTCTATCAGTGATAATTTCTGCCAGAGTGCCGTGTTGAGTTAGGATGCAGTTGTGGAAATGTCTAGCTGTCTCCGCAGCAGTGCAGTGGTTGGTGGTAGGGACAAAATAGGACATCTTAGTAAACATATCTACCATGACCAGGATGGCGTTAAACGCATTGGAGGGGGGAAGCTCTACAATATAGTTCATTGACACAGACTGCCAGGGCCCCGCGGGTATGTCTAGTGGTCTTAGCAGGCCTTCAGGTTTTGGTTCTTCCACATGTCTCACAGCCTTTGATGTAGGCGGCCACATCTTTGTCCAGTTAGGGCCAAGCGTAATTCTTCTTGATTCCTTGGAGTGTCTTGAGTCTGCCAGGGTGGCAGCCATCTCTGAGTTGTGGTAGTCAATGAGTACTTTGGTCCTTGTTTTGCCTTCTGGTACATAGATCCGGTTGTGTAGTAGCAGGGTGGATCCTTTCAGCAAGAATCCTTTCTTGTGGTGGCGGCTCTCTGGGTCTGAGATCAAGTCAGCAACAAGGTCTGCTAAGTATTTGTCTTGTTTCTGCGCCTCAATTACGTCAGGTTTGCGGGCCATGATCTTCATGTACATCAGTTGGATGCCTAGGCTGGCCGGATCAAGGAGTACATGTGTGTTGTGGTCCTTGGTTTCTATAGAGGAAGGCATCAGATCAGCTCTTCTACTCATGGCGTCAGGTACTACGTTCACCTTCCCAGGCTTGTAGTCAATGATCAAGGTATAGTCAGCCAGTTCCAAGGCCCATCTGGCCTGTCTCTGGTTTAGCTGTCTGAGTTTAAAGAAGTAAACCAAGTTCTTGTGGTCGGTTAGGACCTTTACTGGGAATTCAGCACCACATAGGTACTGGCGCCAATGTTTCAGGGTCTTCATTATTTCAAGCATCTCCTTTTAGTAGATTGGGTAGTTTCCTTCAGCAGGCAGCATCTTCTTGGAGTAATATGCTACAGGATGTAGCATACCATCCCCTCCTTCCTGAAGAAGGACCCTGCCCACCGCAAATTTGGACACGTCATTTTCCAGTAAAAATGGCTTGGATGGTTTGGGCATGGCCAGGACGGGGGCAGAGGTGAAAGAAAGTTTCAAGGTCTCAAATGCTGATGTGCACTTGTCAGTCCAAGCAAAGGTAACCTTGTCAGAGCAAAGGCAGGTCAGAGGCAAGGTAATCAGAGAAAAAATTTGGATGAAATCCCTGCAATATTTTGCCAGGCCCAAAAAACTTCTTACATCTTTCCTGCATTTGGGCACCGGCCAAGATGTTACTGCTTCTACTTTGTCCTGTTCCATGGCAAACCTGCCGGTCTTCACAAAGTTTCCCAGGAACTCAACTTCAGACTGGAAGAATTCACACTTTTTAAGCTTAGCATGTAAGTTTGCCTGGGAGAGTTTTTCTAGTATAAGGTCCAGGTGGTGCAGGTGTTCCTCGTGGGTCTTGCTGTAAATGAGGATGTTGTTGAGATAGGCCACATAGAACTGGTTGAGGTATTCACCCAATACAGTGTTTATCATGCGCTGGAAGGTGCTGGGGGCGTTGCATAGTCCAAATGGCATCACCAGGTATTCATATAGTCCATACCTGGTCTTGAACGCCTGTTTTTATTTGTTGCCCTCTTTGATTCGGATTTGGTTGAACACACTCTTAGGTCAATTTTTGAGTACACCTGGGCTTCAGTTAGTACGTCGCAAAGGTTGTTGACATTGGGGATGGGGTAGCAGTTCTTCACAGTGATATCATTCAGCTTCTTGTAGTTCACGCAGGGACGCATTCCACTGTCCTTCTTCCCTACAAACAGCATCAGTGACAAGCAGGGGGCCTTCAATACTTGGATGAAACCCTTTTTTGTCATATCCTCCAAGTAAGCTTTCAAGGCTGCTTGTTCTTGGTGGTTGCAACTATAGATGGGGCTGTGGTGTGGTTGGGTACCTGGTAGTAGGTCTATAGCGTAGTAGTAGATTGAGTGGCTGGGTAGTTTGGTGGCCTCTTCTTTGCTAAATATGTGGTCCCACTTCTGCAGGGGAATAGGTAGTGTCCCAACACTGGGTTCTATCTTTATGGTTAAGAGTCTGTTGGTTGGGGTTCTTCCGGGACTCATACAAAACAGAATGGTGTCACAAGATTCAGGTCATCCTAAGGTGGTGGTCTGCTCACAATAGTTTAGAATCAGACCATGTCTGTTGGACCATGAGTCCCCCAGTACTAGAGGATGAGGCAATCCCGGCAAGAGGATCAAGGGAGTTGGATACATGTTCTGTCCAATTGTCAAGGGAAGTTCCTGTTTGCACTTGTACCCAGTGTCCAGGGAACTGTTTCCCATGGTTACTTGTAGGTTGCGCTCTGAAGCTGTTAGTCCTAGTTCTTTTACCAGGTTGGCGTCAATGAAGCTTTCATTGGCTCCTGTGTCAATAAAGGCCTCTATCTGGCGCTTGATTCCCATACAGTCTATGGTCACTTGGATGAATTTATAAGATTGCGCAGAGGTGTTTATTTGTGCCAAGGATACAGGAGGTGTATTCTTCTTAGGGCATGCTCTGGTTAGGTGCCCAGCCTCATGGCAGTAGAAACATAACCCATCTCAATAGTGGTGTTGTAACTCTTTAGGGGACATTCCAGGTTGATTGGGCGTCATGGTCCTGCCGGCTCGGGCAGGATTCACGTTCTGTCCTTCTTTTTTAGACTCAGGCCTTTGCATAGGGGCAGTAATTCCTCTAGGATCAGTGTAGGCGGGTGGTGCTTCAACAGGTATTTCATGGCTGAATTAACTCTCTTTCTGAAGATAATGGCAGATAATTCATCTTCAAGTTGGGTGTGCATTTTCAGTTTAAGGAACTTGTCAATATAGGCTTGGATAGGGCGGTTTGCTTGCCAGATCTCTAACATAGAGTTCAGCGCATAGTATCTGGTGTCTTGGTCATTGCCAGTGCTCATGAGTTCAGCCTCAAATTTTGAATAGTCAAGGCAAAATTCAACATCTTTGGTGGTGGCTTTCCCAAACCAATCCAGTGCGTCTCCTGATAACATGGCAGCCACCCCCAAGACTTTCTCAGTGTCACTGGGGTATGCGTTAGTGTTGGTTTGGAAGTGGAGGCGGAGGACTGGCATGGCTCGGCAAGCTTCTTCTAAGGTGAGTTTGCCCATCTGGGGCATATCCACCTTGGTCATGGTTGTGGTCTGGTTCACTATCACATTTTGCACTTGTGATGTGGCTGGGTTCTGGGGTTCTTCACCAGGTGCAGGGTCTTTCAATTCTTTGATGGGTTGATTCTTCATCAATGGGAGTATCAGGGAGGTAAGTGCCTTATGGGTGTAATAAGTGATTATCACAAAAAAGAGCATACAAGTTGCCCCAAATGTTAATAACATATTGGGGCCCAGGTTACCGTGTTTTTAAAAGATTGTCATAATGTCAGGAAGCCAGCCATAGGTAGAGGCATTGGGTGGCTTGGGGTGAGGTGCAGTCAAGCCGGCGGGTAGGGCCCACCATAGAATGGGTGCTAACTTGATAATATAAGATACAGATCGCCTGAGTAAGGACCAGGGTCCGGAGTTGGGGACTGCGGAATCCACCAAAACGGTCAAAGTAATGTATAGTACTCCAAACAGTTGGGTAGAGGTGGTCTCAGCTGCGGCAGTAGGTTTCAGCGGGCGGTCTGGTTGTGGGGTTAAGGGAGGAGTCATAGGAACAAAGTAGGCAGGCAGATAATTGTACTTGTCTTTGAACAATCTTGGCGGTCTTTTGTACCACTTTTCTTCTCATCCTATGTATTTGGTTTCTCTAGTCCTGGCCAAGGGGTTGGCAATGAGGACAGTCTCAAAGCTGTACTCTGAATAGGCTGGGTTGGGGGGTATTCAGTAAAATACACAGGTCCAAAGGGGGCTCCTGGTGGATGGTATAATGCCTGGGGCAATTTGGCAGATTGTTCTCGGGGGAGTGTGACGGCCTGGCAGTCTACTTGACTGGAATTAAGATGGAAGATCACTAAGATTAGATAGGGTAAGATTTGTTCAAACCAAAGGTTCATAAACTTTATTATCAAAAATGACAATGTGGTCTTCCCCATACCGCCAGGATTTTTTATACCATGGGACTTTGCTTCTTTGATCTTTGTAGGGTGCAGGTTTGCAGGCAAGGCACTAGTGGGGCGTGGGTCTTGGCTTAGGGTCTTGAGGGCAGGAGATCCAGGTGGTGCCTGTTCTGGTGAGTAGAAGTGGCAATGCTTTGTTCTGCTGTCACTGTTCATTATGTTACCTGAGTAGTTCAATTACACTACCCTTTTGGGTCAGCAGGCTTGCAGTAGCTGGTGGTCATTGGCAGAGTTAAGAATAGGTTTCATTTTAACCTCCTTAAGGCAAGCTGCAACCACTGCATAGGTTTGTGTCTTTGGTGGCTCAAGGTTAGCACCAATCTGATGACCATTTGGGGAATTGTCCTTGGGAGACTGGCAGGTCTCGGAGTAACTTGTTAACTCAGGTATGCAATTTAGCAAGTGGGTGGGTTCTTGTCCACTTTGCGTGGCTTGAGTAGTCTTTGGAGGGTCCTCAGTAGTAAGCCTGTGGATTGCAGAGTAATTTACTGGTTTGAGTCTGTGATTTAACGGATTGGCGGGTCCTGGACTGGTCTGGAGGATTTGATCTGCCTTCTGGGGACTGGGGTTCAACTCTTGGGTTTTCAATACAAGTATTGAAATGTCATTTATGACAAGGCGGGGGCAGTTTCCTGTGGCATTGGCAGAGGCTCAATTTTGAGTGGGCACCAATGTTGAGAAACTTGGGTTATTGCTGGTATGCTCAAAGCTACAGATAGATGTTAGCTTTGCCAATGTACTCTACCTAATCCTATGCAAGAGCACTACAGACTACAATAGAATAGAACTTTGAAGATAATTACGTTTATTGATACTAGAGTACAATCTAGCCAGTGGCTGCAATCTATCCAGGTGTAACTAAAAACTTGTTATAATCCTTTCATGTGTCTGTATCAATATATACTGCAACAACCCTTGTTCTTGTCCTTTCAGACAGTTCTCAGTGGCTACCTTTGCAATAGGTCCATCTTTGCTAGCTGCACCTATCCTGATTGGCTATCCTTGGCACTTGTGTTGCTACTGGCCTTTGCAGGAGTACTGTGACAGAAATCACTGGATAATATGAAGATGTTTCTAAATGATGGGGAATTACCACCCAAATCCACATAGAATTGATGATTAACCACCAATGCAGCTTTAAATATCTTTTTGTGAAATTTGCAATTGTAACTCCAGGATTAATTAGAAAAATCAGTCCTAACCAGAGTAAACCAAGATAAACAACCTGGGAAAGAATTAATGCATCTTCAGCGTAGAATTCTGGGCATTGAGAAGTGACACAATTTTCATCTTCAAGAATGGGGGTGGAGCTACAAAATTGGCTGGCATGAAATTAACATTTTGCAGCGCCAACAACAAAGTTCCAGATGCTGGGCCTCATCTTCCTGAAATGATTCTATTCAGAATCAGATTGTACAAGATATACCGCAACAACCTGAGCAGAGAATGCATTTTTAAAATTTAAAATTAGAACTTGGGATAATTGATTTTTATTGAGTAAATTTAGGAGGACTCAACTCTTAGAGTTGAAACAGAGAAAATTATTCAATATAAATCATAAAAAATTGACTAAGCAAATCACCTGAGTCTTGATCTTCTATTCCTTCTGCATCTTCAAGTAAGTATCTAGTCCATGTTGCAAAGAACCCTTGCGTGACCAGTTTCTGACAACCATGCTGATTGATAAGCTTATATTGGGTGACCCTCATATTACGTCAATTTATCAACGTCAGTATGCAAGGGGGAGCTGGTTTCATCTGACAGACTGGAGCAGCTGTGACCCATTTTCAATTGACCGTTTGGTTTATATCCGTTACCTCGGTCAATTTTGATACAGGTTTTCTGGCCTTCCGTGCCTTCTTACTTGGACAAACAATACCCGGCATTATGGAACCTACCATGACAAGTACATGGCCTTTCAGCTACAGCCTACGCTCTTCTTGAGCTAGCCTACTGTCATTTATTGATTGGCTGTATCTTATACACCAATTATTGCGCTGAAAACTACGCCATATTTAGTTGATGCTTATGAATGGTCCTTAATCTGTCTTCCAAAATTGGAAGGTGGAATTTTGGTATTCCATTTGTAGGGCTTAATCAGTGAAACTTTTCTGGCTGGTGAGTCTTCTGCTTATTAATGCAAAGGATAAAATTAGGGATTATACACTGTATAATAGCAGACTCAATCCAATATCAAACCATAAATTATCTGCAGTGTAATGCTGACCCAAACCAATAAGAAACCAGATTATATGCTGTGTAGCTCTGACCCAAATTTGGTATTTCCTGATCTTTTTTATATCACTTGTTTGATATAAGCATAAAAGCCTATCAGGCAGTGTGGGGCTGGGTTGATACAATGTCCAGTAGGGTGGATTGGGAGGTGAGTGATAAGTGACCTTTAGGTTATACGGCGTAGAATCAATGATAATCACTATGTTGGCTAACATTTATATGGCATATAATTGTTACATCAATTATAATAAAGCAAGTAATATACAGTATACAATCAGTACACATTGGAATGATGATCAGTGATAATAAGGCGTATAATTGCAACATCTACTATAATAAACTAACAATTACACAGTGTGTAACTGCCATATCTATTATAGTAAATTAATGATTATACAGTATATAATTACTACACTTGATTAAATGATAACCAAGTGATAATATGGCGTGTAACTGATTAAGATCTGCGTGAGATGATTAGCCTGATCATTTGTGGTTAATCAGCCTAATCTCACAATAGTTTGGTTACCTTTGAAATAAAATTTATGAGAGTTGCAACCAAAATGAAAACTTCATTTGCAACATTACCATAAGAATCCGTACCAAGACTTTTATCAACTATTATTAAGAAAGCTTATTTAAATTTAAAGAGATGGAAAAGCTAAAGCCACACCTATTCCAAATCAAATCCCTCAATTATTATGATGGTCATTATTTAATTAATCAGATGTCTAGGACTTACTTACAGTTCTATGGCCATCAATATTTTATTTTAAGTTTAAAAATAATTCTTACTAGGCTTCATGTTTTGATAAAAAGTTAATGTTTTGAGGCTAAGGATGGTTGAAGCCTAATTGCTAAAAGTCATTGAAGATAGCTTGAGGGAACCATTATAACTGATATTTATATATATTGCTGTGGCATCAAAGACTGTTGCATATTATATATGTGTTCCTCTGAGAATCAGTAACAAATCCACTAATAATACTATCTTGAATCTGGATTTGATTTAGGTTGTTATCAGTAACAGTTTTAATTTTAGTTAATACTCGACTCCATATTTTTCTACAAAAAATATATATTCTAAATTAAACTTCATTTTGAATGGATGTGATCCAAAAAGTCAAACCTTGGTTAGAGCTAGGATATGATTATGTTTGCATCTTTTTAAAAAACCGATTGTTTTAGCATTTATATCTGGTGCAAGAAATTAGGGTGCAATTACAGCCAAGCTCCAGACCACATGAGGGTTTAGTCTTAGGAAGTGATTATTAACTCTGCTCCTGTATGGTGAGAATCATAAGCGCACGCATAATGTAGCAGTTTATAGATCAATTCTATTTTTCTCCAATTAAAAAAATTAATTTGATTCTATTTTCGGAGCGCTTTGCTTGGCAAATGTAGAGCTGGAGTAGTGGGACCAGCATGAAAATTAGTTTAGGATTTATTAAAGGTTGCCTGTTTCAATGTAGCATATGACTTCGTGATGCATTTTATGGGATGTAGGTTGAAATGGCTGTGCATAGTTGGCACCAATCAGAAATAGTTGGTGTGGTGCGGGAGGGCAGAGAATCTGTTGGATGGGAACTCTTATCTGATGTTTAAGGATTAAGAAATTACAAGTTCATGTATGTTTCACATGAGTGATTGGATGGATGGTAAATGTGTCCAAATGCTTGGTGGAGAAAATATAAGCGCATTGAAATAAGCTACATTGTGAGTGCTTTATTGTTTGTACAAGAATACACGGAAATATATTTTTAATTTAAAGCATGAGTGAGGAATACCTGCAAGTTAAAAATATCTTTCCAGCTGCAAGTTAACGATATCAACATCAGAAATCTGCAGACGGGATATATAATAGCACATGGTTCATCTCCAAAGTCATCAAACATGCAACAATCAAAAATTATCATTGCTTTCTGTACGCTTCTGGTACAAGGTGCTTCCTTACAAAGCAACAACTCCTTGATGCGTCGAGGTGCCTATGTGAAATCACCTGCTGCTTCTGCCCGTGTCAATATAGCACCTGCCTTTGGTTCTAAACCAGCTGCTGAACCATCTGCACCAGCCAACAGCAAAGCATTAGCCAAGGCTTCTAAAGCAGAAAAAAGTAAAGCACCTTCTGGAGCAAAGGAAGGTAAATACAACCCTGAAAGATCTGCACCTGCTGGTGATGCTGCTGAAGAAGCAAAAAAGCTCACTAACACAAATAAGTGCAATATCAAAAACAAAGATGGTACCAAAGGAGAATGTGGTTCCAAGGGAGCTAATAGTGCCAAGGGAGAATGTGCTACCAAGAAAACTTATGGTTACAATGGAGTTAATTGTATCAAGAGTGAATATGGTGCCAATAGAGCTGATAGTGCCCTGAGAACATATGGTACCAAGAGAGCATATAAGGCCAAGGCAGCATACAGTACCAAGAAAGCATATAGTTCCAAGAGATCATACAGTGCTAAGAGAGTTTCAAGTACCAAGAGAGTATCTAGTGCCAAGACAGCATATGGTACTAAGAGAGCATATAGGGCCAAGGAAGCTTACAGTAACAAGAAAGCATATAGTGCCAAGAGATCACACAGTGCTAAGAGAGCTTCCAGTACCAAGAGTGAATCTAGTGCTAAGAGAGTGCATGGTACCAAGAGAGCATATAGGTCCAAGGCAGCTTACAGTAATAAGAAAACATATAGTGCCAAGAGATCACACAGTTCTAAGAGAGCTTCCAGTACCAATAGAGCATATGGTGCTAATGGAGTTTATGGTGCTAAAAGCTCATATAGTTCCAAGGGTGCATATGATGCCAATAGAGCTGATGGTTCCCTGAAAGCATATGGTGCCAAATGATCATATGGCTCAATTTTTGAGTATTAGCCATTTTTAATATACACACTTTCCAATTCATATCTCAATGCAATTTGATTTTGAAAAATAGTTTATTAAAACTTCAAACTTGAAATATATATAATGATAAGTGAAATATATATATTTTATCCTTAAACTATCAATAATCTTAATAATCTTATTTTTCTAATGGTGAAAATTGTTGCCAAATAATAAATACTGTAAGATTAGACTAATTGACCACAAATGATCAGGATAATCATTGCACACAGATCTTTATTAGTTACATGCCATATTATCACTAGGTTATCATTTTATTAAGCGTAGTGATTATATGCTGTATAATGACCAGTTTATTATAATTGATATAGCAGCTATACTCCGTATAATGACCAGTTTATTATAATTGATATGGCAGTTATACTCTGTATAATGACCAGTTTATTATAATTGATATGACAGTTATACTCCAATTAATAACTAGTTTATTATAAATGATTAACAATTATACACCGTATAATTGTTGGCCAATATAGTGATTATCATTGATTATACAGTGTATAATCACTGGATCATCAATTGTATATCTCTCATTCCATCCTAATGGATGTTGTATCAACTCAGTCCCACCAGTCTAAAGGGTGTATATGAATATATCAAACATGTGATGTGCAAATGGCTAGTAAATACCAAGTTTGCATCAGCATTACACAGCAGATATTTGGTTCCTTATAGGTTCAGGTCATTATTACATGGAGGATAACCCACAAGTCAATATTAGTTTGATTCAACTATCATAAAGCGTATAATCCTCAATTAAACCTGTAATATTAATTAGCAGAAGGCTTGACAGCCAGAAAAGAATAACTGATTAAGCCCTAGAAATGGAAAACTGGAAAACCAGGATTCTACCTTCTAATGTAGGAGGATAGAATTGAGACCATTTCTAAGTGTAACCAAATACAACATAGCTTCCTAGTGTTATTAATTGGCTGTATCTTTATACGTCTATTATAACTGCCAGTAGGCTAGCTCAGGAAGAGTGTAAGCTGTAGCTGAAGTGCCATGAACGCCTTGTTAAGGCCAGTAGCAACACACGTGCCAAAGTCAGCCAATCATGATAAGCGCAGCTAGCAAAGATGGATCTATTGCAAAGGTAGCCACTGAGAAATGTCTGAAAGGACAAGAAGAAGGGTTGTTGCAGTATATATTGATACAGACACATGAAAGGATGATAACAAGTTCTTAATTACACCTGAATAGATTACAGCTGCTGGCTAGATTGTACTCCAGTCCCAATAAATGTAATTATATTCAAAGTTCTATTCTATTGTAGTCTGTAGTGCTCTTGCATAGAATTAGGTATAGTACATTGGCAAGGCTAACATATATCTGTAATTTTGAACATACCAACAATACCCAAGTTGCTCAACATTGGTGCTCACTCAAAATTGAGCATCTGCCAATGCCCACAGAAACTGTCCCTGTTTGCCAAGGATTGTCCTTGGCCCTGCCTCTGCTCAGCTTTGCCAATAAACATGGGTATAAAATCAAATCATCTAACAGTGAGAGTCCTCCTGTCTTTTCTGTGAGAAACCTCACGGTTGTTCACCCTCCCACAACTGTCTCTTTGATTGTGGCTCCTCTGCCCTCTGTTCCTGAGAGCCCTGCCTTGGTTAGTTCCTACAATTGCACCAGATTGTAGAACTAGCTGAAGCTCTCCTTTCTGGTTTCTGCCTCTGTCCTTCAGAACTCCCTGAATAGACCCCTAGTATCTTCTTTATTATTGAGATCAGGAGTCTTGTTGGCAGCTCTACTGGCTATACTGTAATGCTTCTTTCTAGGCCCTCCATGAGTGCCTTTCTGAGGGAGAACACACTGTGAAATACCTCACTGGCTTTGTACAGCCTTCTGCTAAACAGCTCCAACTTGTCATCACATGCCAGAATCTTGAGCTGTCTTCCCTGGTTGATGCCCTCCTCTCTTGCTGTTGTGATTGGGCTGAGCAGTGGGTCACAGCCAACACCTCCTTTTTGGAGCTGTGTGATGTGGTCCTATCTAATCAGTCCATGGGGGAACGTCCATGCTTGGATTAATGAACTGACTGACATCCTGAATAAAAAGGTCAGAACTATAGTATACAAAGCTATGATTGCTCTTGGGACCTCCTCAGCATGGCTCCAGGTTGTTCACAAGTTCTGTGCAGATCAGATAAGTTCAGTACCCAGGTTGCAGACAACCTAGTGTCAGGAATTCCTTTCCTGACTCTCTGTTAATTATGAATAATTGGTTAGTGGATAGCAAGACAAAGTCACAAAACCACAACATTGTTAACTCTATGTGCCCTTTCAGGCCTTTGCATAACAAGAATTGAACCTGGGACTCTAGTTATGAAGATAACATTAGTATGAAACCAGCCAACTCATTTAGATTACCTATCTATTATCCATCTATTTAATTCTAATTCAAATTCAAAAATCACTTTGATAGCAAAAAAGTTAATAAAAAGATGAATAACATCACTTACTGCTTGTGTTTTGATTGGCTGCTTTGAGCCAGTTTCACAATTGCTGACCCGCTCTCTATGCTTTGGGGCAAGGCTCTGTATATCAAGATATGTGATCTTCTGGCCTCATACCACTTAATTAGTTTAATCTTGTAAGATCTTTGTGGCTCCTGTCATTGCATCAAAATTGTATGCCCATTATTAAGCAACAATGTATCAACCACTTGAAACAGGTAAGCTTTACATGATATACTCATAAAAATCCCCTTTCATTTCCAAAAGATCCACTCAAATATTTTAGCCTTGATTATAAGGCTATAGAAGTGCCCATTTCTTATTCACTTCAATTGTTCCAACAATAAAGAATATTTCTTATCCTATCTTGCAACATCTATTTCTTAGTAACTCCATTTGAGGCCATGAAGGGAATTTATTTCCTACTATGGTTTCTAGCCTCCCTTTTACAACTGTAAAAGGTCTTGAGAATCCCACTCCCACCATCAACTGGCAAAACTTTTCTCCCAACAATGCCCATCAGAAGGAGTCCTTGGCCAATGGATGGTTAAATTATTCCTCTGGTCATTAGGGAAGAAAGTCCCACTATGGCCGCCATTCTACTCTTCCACCTGCCAAACCCTTGTTGGTACATCCCCACACACCATTCTATCTTTTGATGTACATGGTAGGATATTATCTTTTGGGTCGTTTCAGCTCCCTAATGTGAAGGTTTGCATACTTGGGACACTTAGGCCATCTTGCCATGATCACTGTGCCCATTGGTTCAGCCATTGCAGGGCTTAATTTAGGGGCCTTGGCTCACCAAATTGGGGGCTTGTTCCCCTTAAAGAAGGTCCCTGACACCTAGCTGCCATCATTAAAATGTCATCTCTTTAGACAAGGAGGTGGAACAGCTTGGTTCCAGACTCCATGCATTTGAGAAGTACATACTAGAGGACTTCCAGAGACTGGAGGACAGAGTGAACAGCCAAACAAAGATATCCCACACTTCCACGCCCAAGCAGTTGTCATGACCAAATACTATCAGAGTAAAAGGACTGGAAAAAAGGTGGAAAACCTCAAAGCCACAATTTGATGATATGAGGAGGAGTTTTCCAGAGCACACAAAAAAATAATGGCTTTACAGATGGAACACACAATAAGGAATAATGTCATCTCCTGTTTTTCAAGACCACAGTGAGTGTAGAGTCCAAGCTTTGCCAGCAAAACCTTCAAATAGATAATCTGAACTCCCAAGAACGCCTGGCAAGACTGGAAGTACAAATAAACCTACTGGAATCAAAAGGTTGCAAAAGCATTCCATACAGCTGCCATATCTCATCATCCATGCCAACTGATCACTATGAGGATGTGGATGACCTTTCAGAGTGTTGAGCAACTTGTGTTATTGCTGGTATGCTCAAAGCTACAGATAGATGTTAGCCTTGCCAATGTACTCTACCTAATCCTATCCAAGAGCACTACAGACTACAATAGAATAGAACTTTGAAGATAATTACTTTATTGATACTAGAGTACAATCTAGCCAGCAGCTGCAATCTATCCAGGTGTAACTATGAACTTTTTTCATCCTTTCAGGTGTCTATATCAATATATACTGCAACAACTCTTGTTCTTGTCCTTTCAGACAGTTCTTGGTGGCTACCTTGTAATAGGTCCATCTTTGCTAGCTACGCCTATCCTGATTGGCTGTCCTTGACACATGATATGCTACTGGCCTTAGCAGGCGTACATGGCACTTCAACTACAGCCTACGCTCTTCTTGAGCTAGCCTACTGTCATTTATCAATTGGCTGTATCTTACACGCCTATTATTGCGCTGGGAAACTACACTGTATTTAGTTGATGCTTAGAAATTATCCCTGTTCAGCCCTCCTACATTGGAAGGTAAAATTCCGTTATTCCATTTGCAGGGCTTAATCAGTGATCCTTTTCTGGTTTGCAAACCTTCTGCTTATTAATGCAACAAGTTGAATTGTGGATTATACACCTTATAATAGCAGACTTGATCTATTAGTGACTCAGAGGATTATCTGCCATGTAATGCTGACCCTAACTGATAAGGAACCCAATTATACGTTGTGTAACTCTGACCCAAACTTGGTATTTCCTGATCTTTTGCATATCACTTGTTTGCATGATCATATACACCCATCAGACAGTGTGGGGCTCGGTTGATACAACGTCCAGTAGGGTGGATTGGGAGGTGAGTGATAGGTGATCTGAAGGTTATACGGCGTAGAAGCAATGATAATCACTATGTTGACTAACGTTTATATGGCGTATAAAGTTACATCAATTATAATAAAGCAAGTAATATACAGTGTACAATCAGTACACATTGGAATGATGATAAGTGATAATACAGTGTATAATTGTAACATCTATTATAATAAACTAACAATTACACAGCGTGTAACTACCATATCTATTATAATATATTGGTGATTATAGGTGTATAATTACTACATTTGATTAAATGATAACCAAATGATAATACAGCGTGTAACTAATTAAGATCTGCATGCAATAATTAACCTGATTATTTGTGATCAATCAGCCTAATCTCACATTTCCCCCCTCTTGACCATAAATAGGGAGGGTAATAGGAGAATTTGGTATATGGCTTTCTCAACAGCATCTTCTTGTCTTAGCACCAAGGAGGAGTACCAGGAGTTCCTGGCAACCATGTCTGTGGAGCGTTGTCAGGAGTTCAATTGCCAGAGTAAGGAGGCACGCTGTCTCCAGTTCTATGGTTGGTGTTTGTTACAAGCACACAAGAATGACACTCACTCAGAGTTGTCCTTGGCCACCACCATGGTGACCAATCCTTTCCAGCGTCCCCACAGCCCCATCCTGGAGCAGGAAGTTGTTCCAGAGAGTCATCCTTTTTTGGTGGTGGGGGCTTCTTCAGTGGACCCAGCTGTTTGGAGGGCCCAGGCTGTGGTACCTCGGTCACTTGTTGTTTCATATGCTCCCAATCCTACTCTTTTGGGTAGTGTGGTCCTCTCTTACAACCCAGACCACGCAGACTTTGAGGTCAACAGCCTCTTCCAGGGGTACAAGTTCCTAAGTGGGTTCCTCTTTGTCCTCCTTTCCCGTGATCAAGGGGTGGATGTTCACTCCTGTCTTTGCCATGCGGAGCAGTATCACCCTCCTGCCATTTGTCTGTTGCCCTCCGGGAGCTGGCTTGGCCTCTAGAGGGGGTCTTGGTAGAGCCGTTGCGCTCCAACATGGCTTTGTATGGCAAGTACGCACGGGTAATTGACTTCAACTGTGCGGTGGTGCGGGTCTGGTCCTGTGCTTGGGGGCCCAGTCCCAACTCTACTCACCAGTGGGGTCTTTGGCGTACAGATAATCAGCACAATTGGCTGGCGGCAGCCATCAACTTAACCTTGGAAAAGCTGAAGACTGGGGATCCTGCCCAGTATCTCCCTCATATGGCTTTGCTGGGGAATCTTTTCTTAGTGCCAAAGCCTTCACTTCCTTGAGGTTCCTTGGCCCAGATACAGGCCATCTTGGAGTTTTACCAATGCAAAGTGCTGCACCGCCTACAGGGTCTTCTGGCTGATTACCCCTCCAAGGGGTTTATAGTGAAGTGTCTGGTGTTGGGGGCGTGCTTTCCCATTGAGTGTGGCCTAGGTTGCCTAGCCAATGGGGAGCTGGCCCTGTCAGTGCCCATTATGCGCTGGGAGAGGCTCTCTCCCAAGGCGCAGCGTATGTGGCTCCAAAATGTTGTTGTCCTCTACCAGGTGGTGGCCACCCACGTTTTTGTGACTATGTGGAGGCTACCACCAACAATGTCCCTGAGGAGCCTGAGGAGGATGCTCACCAATAAACATTCATAGGACTAAGTGCTCTCTCTATCTTTTGTACTTTTTATATTTTATTTTATATTCTATATCTTTTTAAATTTCTATATCTCTTTGTATTTTCCCTATCATGAATCATATGATGTGCCTATATTACTTATGTTATTTTTTATGGCGAGTTCAGATAGTGTTTAATTAGGCCCTTTCTTTGGGGTGCGGAATGGGTGAAGGAACTTTGCATGTACGCAGTTGAATATGCGTCCACTATCCTTATCCTTGATGGTGTAGGTGTCAGGTGAGGTCTTCTCTTTGATCTCAAAAGGACCTACCCATAGTTTTTCTAATTTGTGGGATCTACCCGCTCCTCTGGTGTTGCAGTATACAACCCCCTCCCCTACCCCAAAAGAGGGCAATGTGGCTCTATTAGCGGAGTAAGCTTTTGCAGACACCAGGGTATGCAGACTTGAGCTCCTCCAAAGGGAAAGCCACTTGTATAGACTTTAAGTTTGGGGTATTGTTGGAACATGGTGAGTGGCGGTTGTCTCTGGCGTCCTGTATCTGAGCTGCATATGGTTTTGATACTTCAGCCAGGGCGGCCTCTTCAAGCTTGGCTTTACTTTGGGACTGTCTTGTCACAGCATGGAGATTGTTGGCTACAACCATGTGGATTGCGTCTTCATGCAGCTCATCAGGACAGTGGTCTTTGGGGCCAGGTTTGATGGGGATGTTGAGGGATTTGGCGGAGATAGAATTTCCCTCTTCTACTCCGCCTTTGCTTTTCCCTCAGTTGTGCCAGCGGGGTGGGATTTTACCACGTGCACCTTCTTGGCGTTGGATGGGCACTTTGATTTCCAATGCCTGGCAGGGTTGCAGGCAAAGCAGTAAGGGCCCTTCACGTCAGGAGGATGTGCGGAGGGCTTATAGGAGTCCTCCTTCTGAAAGCGTGGTTTCTTGTAGGCTGGCTTAGGCTGCTTGGACTTGGGGTGGTTGGGAAGACTAAACGTCTTGGCATGACTTTAGAGGCAGTCCATAATTTCCAACACGTCTTTGCCTTTGGCGTAGGTGGGGGCCATTGCTCTGTGGAGCTCTTTTTTACAGATGGGTGGCCTGCTTCATTGCAGCGCAGATATCAAAGGTGGAGACCGTAACAGAGCCAAGGAGCACCAGCGCATCATGGTAGAATTGTTCCGCAAATTCCTGCAGAGTTTTGCCTGGGGCAAACTTTATTGCTCCAAACTCAGATTTCCTGGTGAAGAGGATATCCTCACCACCAAACTCTTCCAGCACTGCCTGTCTAGCCTCTTGATATGTTCAGTCAGTTGTGGGTAGACATGGCATTACTAGATTGACGCTGGTTACATCCAGTGTGATGATGAGTGTGGTTGCCTTTTTATGGTCATTGGCGCCTCTCATGGCCATCTTGAACAGTCTCAAGAAGGAATGTACATTTTCTTGCTTGTCAAACTTGGGGAGGTTCAGAGGCTTGAACTGATCATTTACAACTGTAGTCTTGGGAGGATAGCGGGGGAGGCGGTTGATTGGCTATCTGCTGTATAGCTACACCTAGCCCTAGGTGTTGCCTTTGGCGTGAAGGGTTCTCTTGAAGGAAGGGTTGTGAAGACCTTGGGAATCCCCCTGTTTGGTGATTTCCCTTTCTCTTCAGAGGTGTTGGCAGCGTGCTCATAGTGGTCCATACGCATTGAGAATGAAGTCTGACAGCTGCTCAAGATGCAATTGCAGCCTTTTGTTACCAATAGCTGCATATGGGCTTCCATTCTAGCCAGGCAATTGTGAACATTGTTGTTGTCTATCTGCCGGCTTTTCTGATGGAGCTCAGACTCTACGGTTGTGGTTGTTTTAGAAAGGCGTGACATGGCGTCTCTCAGGGTAAGCTGTTCCATTTGTAGTGCCATGATAGTCTCATGTGCTCTGGCAAATCCTCTATGTATCCTTGGATTGTGCTCTCCAATGTCGCTATTCTGGTCTCAAGTGTACAAATCTTTGCACTGTATGGGCAAGGTAGCAGCTTTGGTGTAGATGAGCAGGACGCCTTTGCTTGGTTGTCAACTCTTGCTTCCAGTCTCTGGAAGTCGTCCAGAATGTACTTTTCAAATTGGGGAAGTCGTGAGCCAAGCTGCTCTACTTCTTTGTCCAGGGCAATAACTTTTTGATCCAAGGTGGTTATGTTGTCTGCCATTCTTACGCTGAATTTGTCCAACTTGGCATGGAACTTGTGGACGTCCTTCAGCCAAGCTAGAGAGGCTCCATGTGCATCCATTGCTTCATGGACCATGACTCTGATATTTGAGTTCAATGTGTTAATCAGTTCATCAATACATGCATGTACATTCCCCCATGGACTGATTAGCCAGGACCACAGCAAACATCTTCAAAAAGGAGGCGTTAGCCGTGGCCCATTGCTCAGCCCAGTTGCAGCGACAGGAGAGGAGGGCGTCACCAAGGGACAAAAGTTTGAGGTTCTGGCGGGCAGCAACAAGTTGGAGTTGTTTCACATAGGGCTGGACAAAGCAAGCAAGGTACTCTACGGCGTGATCACCACTAGCAAGGCGTTCCTGGAGAGCCTGGAATAAAGCGTTACAATAGAGAGGGTAAAGTTGCCAGCAAGATTCCTGGTCCCAGTAGTGGAAGAATATGCTCATATTCTGGTCAGGGCAATCAGAGGGACAGAGGCGGAATCCACGAAGTAAGGTCTCAGCCAGCTCAACAATCTGCGTGTGATTGTATGAACCAACCCAGGCAGGACCCTCAGGGACAGAGGCCATTGGAGCCAGCCCAAAGGGACAGTTGCAAGGGGATGAACAACTACAGGGTTGCTCACAGAAAAGATAGGAGCACACTCACTGTCTGATGATTCCATCTCATACCCATGCTTGTCAATAAAGCTGGGCGGAGGCAGTGCCAAGGACAATCCTTGGCGGGCGGGGGCAGTTTCCTGTGGCATTGGCACAGGCTCAATTTTGAGTGAGCACCAATGTTAAGCAACTTGTGTTATTTCTAGCATGTTCAAAGCTACAGATAGATGTTATCCTTGTCAATGTACTCTACCTAATTCTATGAAAGAGCACTACAGACTACAATATAATAGAACTTTGAATATAATTACGTTTATTGATACTGGAGTACAATCTTGCCAGCAGCTGCAATCTATCCAGGTTTAACTATGAACTTGTTTATATTCTTTTATGTGTCTATATCAATATATACTGCAACAACCCTTGTTTTTGTCCTTTCAGACAGTTCTTGGTGGCTACCTTTACAATAGGTCCATCTTTGCTAGCTGTACCTATCCTGATTGGCTGTCCTTGGCACATGTGTTGCTACTGGCCTTAAAAAGGCGTCCATGGCACTTCAACTACAGCCTACGCTCTTCTTGAGCTAGCCTACTGTCATTTATTGATTGGCTGTATCTTACACGCCTATTATTGCGCTGGGAAACTACGCCGTATTCAGTTGGTGCTTAGAAATTGTCCCTGTTCAGCCCTCCTACATTGGAAGGTAGAATTCCAGTATTCCATTTGCAGGGCTTAATCAGTGATCCTTTTCTGGTTGGCAAACCTTCTTCTTATTAATGCAACAAGTCAAATTAGGGATTATACACTGTATAATAGCAGACTCAATCCATTAGTGACTCAGAGGATTACCCGCCGTGTAATGCTGACCCAAACCAATAAGGAACCCAATTATACGGCGTGTAACTCTGACCCGAACTTGGTATTTCCTGATCTTTTGCATGTCACTTGTTTGCATGATCATATACGTCCATCAGGTAGTGTGGGGCTGGGTTGATACAACGTCCAGTAGGGTGGATTAGGAGGTGAATGATAGGTGATCTGAAGGTTATACGGCGTAAAAGCAATGATAATCACTATGTTGACTAACGTTTATATGGCGTATAAAGTTACATCAATTATAATAAAGCAAGTAATATACAGTGTACAATAAGTACACATTGGAATGATGATCAGTGATAATACAGTGTATAATTGTAACATCTATTATAATAAACTAACAATTACACGGTGTGTAACTACCATATCTATTATAATATATTGGTGATTATACGGCATATAATTACTACATTTGATTAAATGATAATCAAACAATTATACAGCATGTAACTAAATAAGATCTGCGTGCAATGATTAACCTGATCATTTGTAGTCAATCAACCTAATCTCACACAGAGAAAGAAGACAAACATCCAATAGACGGAATCATGATGCATTAACTATACTTTCAAGTATGGAGCCCTTTACGCCTAAAGCAACTCCTAGGGCTAGACGCAGTTACATGGCAGACAGACAGTCAACTGCTTCTCCACATCAGCCTGCCAAGCCTGTAGTCACTAATGAATGATTCAAACCTATTAAACTTCCAAATTTCAACAAACAAGGGAGCATACACTCCTTCCTTAGACTCTTTGAGATGGCCATGAGGGGTGCCAGCAACCATCAGAAGGAAACAACCTTCATTATCACCCTTGATGCATTAAGTGTCAATCTTGTTATGCCACAGTTACCTGCTACTGAATGGACCTACCAAGAGGCAAAACAAGCAGTGTTAGAAGAGCTTGATGGAGAGGATATCCTTTTCACCAGGAAATCTGAATTTGGAGCTATAAAGTTCACTCCAGGGGAAACACTGCAGGAATTCATGGAACGTTTTTATCATGATGTGTTAGTGCTCCTGGGTTCTGGCACAGTTTTCACACTTGTCATCTGTGCTGCTATGAAACAGGCAACCCATCCCTACAAGGAATTAAACCAAGCAACACTCTTGTCTTAGCCAAGGACAAGGACATGTCAGATATTGTAGACTGTCTATGTAGCCATGCAGAAACATCTGGTCCCCCAATAGACCTGAGCCCAAGCAGCCAAAGAAAGTTCATAAGAAACTACAATATCAGAAAGAGGAAATTGCAAAACCTAGCGCCCATCTTCCCAAAGTGAAGGGCCCTTATTGCATTATCTGCAATACTGCAGGGCATTAAAAATTAAAATTCCCAAACAATCTCAAGAAAATATACATAGTACAAATCCACTACACTGCTGCTAACAAGGGAAGATCAAAGGCGGAGTAGAAGAGGAAAATTCTACCTCTACCAAAGCTTCCAACCTTCCTATCAAACCTTGCCCCAAAGTGAAATGCCCTGAAGACCTACAGGAAAATGCAATACACATGGTTGTAGCCAATAACCTTTAAACAGTGAATATTTATTATCAATATAACGCCCACCAAGAAGAGGTTGCCCTGGCCAAAGTTTCAAAACCTTATGCTGTCCAGATCCAGGACACCAGGGAAAACCACTGTTCACCATGTTCAAATGATACCCCAAACCTAAAGTCAATCCAAGTAGTGTTTCCCCTTGAGGAGCTAAGTTCCACATACCCTAAGGCTTGCAAAAGCCTGCTCTGCACCTTGGAGAGCAATGAAGAAAATGAGATATACACATCAAAAAGCCTCAATGACTCTTATATTGATTGCACATACATTAACATCTTGGTTAACAAGCATCACATTTGAGCAATTGTGGATAGTGGTGCCCTGTTCAACATCATCTCCACAAAGATGATGAAGAAACTGGGTATAGCACCAGATGTAGACTACAGATCACCATTTGGTACATCTGGTAAGGAGCCCACTTACTCTATGGGAGCATATAGTGCACTACCTATGTGATTTGGTTCTATTGCAGTATCTGCTCCAGAAGTTGTGCTGCCAAATGACACCTATGATTTCCTCATAGTTTCTTCTTCCTGGTGAAATATAGGGCTATGAAACATTGTGGTCTGGCTACCTTCAAAATCCTGGGACAAATTCTGCCCTTGTCCTTTAGTCAGGAAGGGCAAAACACCACACCCAAGCTTGTAAGTTTGTCAATTTGGCCTACACCAACAGAACTGTCCCTGTTGAATACAAACTTGATGGAAAACACAGGTGGAAACCCCCTACACAAATCCTGGAGCATAAGGGTATACTGCTAAGGACCATATCTTCATTTTTCTTGGAACCTAGGCATTAAAAGATTGTCAAGACTGGGTTGTCTGTGGTTGTCCCTGAAGGACTCTATGAGAAAGTCATCAAGCCCTGGGGCCGTTCCCACTTTGAACCATGTATTTTACCAGGCATTGTTACCCCTGGACAGCAAGAGATCCATGTCCTCTTGGCTAATCTCACAAAGAAGAAACTTTCTATCAATAAAGGCCAGGTGGTAGGCTTCTTACACTTCTACCCCATGGAGGAACTATCCAAGGTTAATGAATTTGGCACATTTGAGGAAATGGGTATACCAGACAACCCTGAGCCAGTGTCAAGGATTCCTTCCCTGACTCTTTTAATTGTATTAACCATAGTAATAATACAGCACAGACACAACAACACAGCCACCAAGTTTTAAGCACCAGTTTGTTTGATATGGTTGATTGGAACAGGAATCAAACCTGTAACCTTCAAGAAACACCAATTGTTAGTTTAAAATCAACTAGTCAACTTACTTTAGCTATTTATAATCATTATATTGAATCAATTTTCTCTTTTGCACCTTTAATCAAGTTTGAAAAGGTTAGCAAGTTAAGCAATAACATCACTTATTGCTTGGCAGCTGATTGGCTGCTTTGGATCATCTTGACGGCCACAGATCTATCAGAAGAAGATGAAACTAAGGCTCCACTCTTTAATTCACTTGATGTTTATTATGAAGACCGCTTTAATTACCAAGATCTTGTGGCTTATCTTCACTCTTTCTCTGTTAAAAATATGTTTATATTACACATACAGTCAAGAATCCATGCCCATCTATTCCAGGTAGTAGTTTCAGCCATAATATTTATGCAAATTATTGGAAAATCCCTCTCATCTCCCCCACTATCCACTTAAATTTCCCAGCCTCTATTTTTAAGCTAGTTAAGTGTAACAACTTTATCAAACTTAGTTGTTCCAACAATAAATATTTTATTCTATACCTGCTACTCATCCTCCTTCTGATAACTTATTTTTGAAGCCATGATAGGAATTTTATTCCTGTTCTGGTTTCTAGCTTCCTTCTTGCAGTGGTTTCAACCCTGGAGAACCCAACACCTACAACTGACTGGTACAACTCTTCCCCAGATGACGCCCATCAAAAGGAATCCCTCACCCACGGATGGTTCAAGTACCCCTCCAGCCATTGAGGACGTAAATTCCATTATGGTTATTTGTTCAATCCACCTCCTGCCAAACCTGCTCTAGTTAGACCTTACGCTTCTTTTTACCTCTTGATGTATGTGGTGGGATACTACCTACTTGGTTGTTTCAGTTCTATGTTCAGGAGATTTGCTTACCTGGGACACCTTGCAATAATCACGGTTCCTATCAGTTTGGTAATAGCAGGGTTTAATGTAGGGGCCTTGGCCCACCAACTAGGGAGCTTGTTCCCTGCAAAGTGGGTCCCTGACAGCCAGCAGTCCATCTGACAACACCCCTAGCAGACTTTTCCTCCCTTGTCCCAGAGAAAAAAGCTCAGACATCATTGTTGTTTGAAAAGTACCATTCATCTTTGCCGAAAGCAATCATGACCTGGGTTGTGCTGAAGGAGTAACCCACCACATTAATACAGGGTTCAACCCTTCAATTTGCATGTGCCCCATACAATGATCAAAAGCAAACAAGGAAGTTGTCTCTGAAGAAGCCATTCAGTTGCTGAAACAAGGCATGTTGGTTATATCCAAAAGTCCTTAGGTGTTCCCTATTCTGATTGTCAAGAAGAAAGATGGCTCTAACCAAGTTGTCATCAACTATCAACACCTCAACAAGGTCACCAAAAAGGACTCCTACCCCTTACCTCGCATAGATGACACATTAGACTGCCTCAGGGGTGCCAAGTATTTCTCCTCTATGAACCTCATATTGGGTTATTATCAGATCAAACTTCCCCCTGAGGAGCAGGAAAAATGCGCCATCATAACCTTGCAAGGACTATTCCAACCAATGAGAATGCCACAAGTACTGTGTAATGCTCCTACAACCTTCCAGCAAGCAATGAACACCATCCTTGATGACCTTAAGCTCTCCTGTGTCTTAGTGTACTTGGACAACATATTTATAAGACTTTCACTGATCATCTAACTCACTTGGAGGAAGTCTTCAAGAGGCTAGCGGCTGTCAATCTTAAGATAAAGCCGTGTCAAATGCCAGTTCTTCAAAGACCAGCTGGAATACCTGAGCTTTGTCATAGATATTCACAGCCTGCTCCCCCATCCTGCAAAAACTGAAGCCATCTCTAAGATGAAGCAACCTAAGTCAAAACAAGACATAAAGGTCTTCCTGGCCTTAGTTGGTTACTATCAGCGCTTTATCCCCCACTTTGCAGCCATTGGAGAACCTATCTTCCACTTTCTGAAACCAGGAGTTGTCTTTATATGGAGTAAGTAATGTCAGGGAGCCTTTGGCAAACTATGCTTGGCATTGTCATGCAACCCTGTCCTGATGTACCCAGACTTTGACAGACCCTTTGAGCTTCATACTGACGCCTCAATTACAGCAGTTGGGGCTGTACTATCCCAACTTTACAACAAAAGACTCAAACACCCTGTGGTATACGCTAGTAGAATGCTAAAGATTTGTGAATGCAACTACACAGTGACAGAGCGCAAATGTCTGGCAGTCATCTACACATGTAAGCATTTTGGTTCTACATCCATGGTGTACAGTTCACAGTGGTCACAGACCACACATCTCTAGTTTGGCTCCAGAGTCTCAAGGAACCAGAAGGCCTACTTGCTTGTTGGGCACTGAAACTACAGGCCTTGGACTACAAAATCCTCTATTTCCCTGGCATAAAGCACCAGAATGCAGACTGCCTATCATTCTTACCTACTGTGGCCTTAGTGAGCCCATTAGGCAATTAACTGTGCTGCAAGATGATGACCAGAGAGTTTAATGACAAGCCCAAGAAAGTGCAGCACATCCTAAAAGTCCTTCAAAATGATACAGTACTGCACAATGGTGTTATATACAAGTTGTTGGATGGCAAGGAACACATATTCCCTCCTCCCTATGAAAAGACTAGTATTGTCACAGCCGCTCAAAAGATAATGGGACATGGAGTCTTTTGGAAAACTAAGGAAATCTTGTCTTGCACCTACTTCTGGGAAGCAATGAATTTTATAATTCAAGAGACAATTGATGCTGCACTAAATGCCAAGGTTATAAGCCACTACAGAAAAGCACAACTTACTGGATGTTGCAACCCCTTTTTCCTGACATACTGTGTCAATGGATGTAGTGGTATCACTTCCACGTAGTGGCCCTGGTTTTTCTATGATAGTTGCTATAGATCACCTCACTAAGTGGATAGAAGCCTGGCCTCTCAGGAAGGTAGATGCTCCTTCTACTGCAAAATTTGTCTTGGAGCCATTATACTACGCCATGGCTGTCCACAGTTCCTACTCTCAGATAATGGGACTAACTTTATAGCCTTGGTGATATAAAGAGTGAACAATCTCATGGGAGTTTGTGGGGTACTCTCCATTCCATATTACCCTGAAACCAATGGGATGGTGAAGCGCACCAACATACCCTAACCCAGATCCTCTGGAAATTAGCGTCATCATGTACATCTTCCTGGGAAACCTACTTAGGAGCAGCAGTATTTGTGTACAACATTTTGCTTCACTCAACCACAGGAGCGTCTCTGTTTCAACTAATGTATAGCTGTCACCCTGCCATTCTGCCTGTCCTATACTCAGCCACAGGCGACCCTGGACAACTTTCCTACAACCAGTTTCTAGGTTGACTAGCTGACACCCTCATCAAATTGCAGGTATATGCTTTTACCAACACAGCTATTAAGACCCAAGCCAGATTTTAGAGGGACTCCACTAATAGGCCCCATTGCCCTCTTTTGAGGTAGGGGCAAGGGCAGCATTCTGCAACACTTGAGGCGCAGGTAATCCCAAAAACTAGAAAACTATGAGTAGGCTCTTTTGAGATCATTGAGAAAACCTCACCTGACGCCTACACCATCAAGGATAAGGATAGTAGATGCATATTCAACTGCGTACATACAAAGTTCTTATACCCATTCTCCCCCCCCCAAATGAAGGGCCTAATTAAACACCTTCTTGATCTTATCATAAAAAAATAATAAGCACAAAATAGCAACTTATATTTATAAAAGGATAAGCATAAAATAATAAAAAAGTGTTATATTGAAAAAAGACTTAGTCCTATGAATTTTTATTGATGAGAATCCTCCTCAGGCTCCTCAGGGATATTGTGGGTGGTAGCCTCCACATAGTCACCAAAAGCGTGGGTGGCCACCACCTGGTAGAGGACAACAACGTTTTGGAGCCACATACGCTGCGCCTTGGGAGAGAGCCGCTCCCAGCGCATAATGGGCACTAACAGGGCCAGCTCCCCATTGGCTAGGCAACCTAGGCCACACTCAATGGGAAAGCACGCCCCCAACACCAGACACTTCACTATAAACCCCTTGGAGGGGTAATCAGCCAGAAGACCCCGTAGGCGGTGCAGCACTTTGCATTGGTAAAACTCCAAGATGGCCTGTATCTGGGCCAAGGAACCTCAAGGAAGTGAAGGCTTTGGCACTAAGAAAAGATTCCCCAGCAAAGCCATATGAGGGAGATACTGGGCAGGATCCCCAGTCTTCAGCTTTTCCAAGGTTAAGTTGATGGCTGCCGCCAGCCAATTGTGCTGATTATCTGTACGCCAAAGACCCCACTGGTGAGTAGAGTTGGGACTGGGCCCCCAAGAACAGGACCAGACCCACACTGCCGCATGGTTGAAGTCAATTACCTGTGCATACTTGGCATACAAAGCCACATTGGAGCCCAACGGCTCTACCAAGACCCCTCTAGAGGCCAAGCCAGCTCCTGGAGGGCAACGGAACAAACAGCAGGAGGGTGATACTGCTCCACATGGCAAAGACAGGAGTGAACATCCTCCCCCTGCTCATGAGACAGGAGGACAGATAGGAACTCACTTAAGAAATAGTAATCCTAATAGAGACTGTTGACCTTGAAGTCCGCATGATCAGGGTCATATGTGAGTACATCACTACCCAACAAGGTAGGATTGAGAGTATACAGCGCTGTAGGCAAACAGGGCACTACAGCACTTGCCTGCCATGAAGCTGGTACCATGTACAAGGCTCTATTGGCACCCTCAATCACCAAAGGAGGACAATTCTCCTGCTCAACCTCCTGCTCTAAGATTGGGCTATATGGGCGCTGGAAAGGGTTGGTCACCACAGTAGTGGCCAAAGATAGCTCCAAACAAGTATCATTCTTGTGAGTGCACAGCAAAAACCAACTGTAGAACTGGAGGCAACGTGCCTCCTTGCTTTGGCAATTAAACTCCAGCTGACGCTCCTCTGATATGATTGCCAGAGACTCCTGATAATCTTCTTTAGTGCTGAGACAGAAAGACATAGTAGAGAAAGCCATTATGCCTGACTCTCTTCTTACCATCCCTATTTATGGTCAAGAGGGGGGAAATGTGATATTAGGCTGATTGACCACAAATGATCAGGCTAATCATTACACACAGATTTTTATCATTAACACATTATATTATCACTAGGTTATCATTATATTTAGTGTAGTGATTATACTCTGTATAATGACCAGTTTATTATAATTGATATGGCAGTTATACTCTGTATAATGACCAGTTTATTATAATTGATATGGCAGTTATACTCTGTATAATGACCAGTTTATTATAATTGATATGACAGTTATACTCCGTATAATGACCAGTTTGTTTGAATAGATATGACAATTATACACAGTGTATTCATTAGATACTACTATATTAAGTGCAGTGATTATATGCTGTATAATCACTAGTTTATTATAAATGATTAACAAATATACACCATATAATTGTTGGCCAATATAGTGATTATCATTGATTACACAGTGTGTAATCACTGGATCATCAATTGTATATCTCTCATTCCATCCTAATGGATGTTGTATCAACTCAGTCCCACCAGCCTGAAGGACATATATGAATATATCAAACATGTTATGTGCAAATGGCTAGTAAATACCAAGTTTGCATCAACATTACATGGCAGATATTTGATTTTCTTATAGGTTCAGGTCAGTATTACACAGAGTATAACCCACGAGTCAATATTGGATTGAGTCAGCTATTATACAGTGTATAATCCTCAATTCAACCCTTTATTTTAATAAGCAGAAGGCTTGCCAGCCAGAAAAGGATCACTAATTAAGCCATAGAAATTGAAAACTGTAATACTGGAATTCTACCTTCCAGTGTAGGAGAATAGAATTGAGATCATTTCTAAGTGTCAACCAAATACAACATAGCTTCCTAGTGTTATAATAGACGCGTAAAGATACAGCCAATTGATAACTGTCAGTAGGCTGGCTCAGGAAGAGTGTAGGCTGTAGCTGATGTGCCATGAACGCCTTGTTAAGGCCAGTAGCAACACACGTGACAAGGACAGCCAATCAGGATAGGCGCAGCTAGCAAAGATGGACCTATTGCAAAGGTAGCCACTGAGAACTGTCTGAAAGGACAAGAAGAAGGGGTGCAATACGTTAATTCAAAAACGCCAGAGCAAATTACGCCATCCTGAATTTTTTTTGAGATGGTGTTGTGATTTACATCAGCAAAACTAAAATAAAACTTAATAAATTTTATTAAATAGTTATTTTTTACATATTGGTTTCTAATACAGCATCTCAAAAAACTGCATCACAGAAACGCTATCTCAAATCAAAATAAAAAGAGTGTTATCCAATTAAGATTTTTTATTATAAAAACACTTAATAAATATCCTAAAATACGCCATCAAAAAAAACTGCAACACAAAAACGCTATCTCAAATCAAAATAAAAAGTCTGTTATCAAAATAAGGTTACCAAAAATTTGTTAATTCAACTGCAAATCTAGCCAGCTTTAAGCGCTGTGGCGCCAACTTGGGATAGTCCTGGGCGCCGCTGCACCGCCTTACAAACATCTTTTATGCTGCAGCGGCGTCTTACTATTAAATCTAGTGCTGCGGTGGCGCAAAATTTCAATCCCCAACATAAAAACTCCACTAATTAACAATATTTCCATAAGCACTAAATTTAGAAGATAATTAGAACAAATAAAATCTTAATATAATAAAAAATAAGAACTAAAAAATAATAGAAATAATAAAAAAGAGGATAGGCAAAGCAAGTTTATTGCAATAAAAGGCAGGCTGTGTGGGATTAGTCCCTTGTGTTGCAGGTGCCTCCACGCTGCTGAGCAGAAGATGTGGCAGGAGGAGAGGACTGGCGGTTGGCGGGGCGGAAATGCTTGGCGGTGTGCTGGATGGTAATCACTGGGCACTCATGGGTGGGCATCATGTAGTGGTTGTTGTCCAGGCGCACGTGAGCCAGGATCACCAGAATTTGGGCCCAGGCCAACTGGAAGTTGTGCAACATAGAAGACCAGTTGCACAGGGGAAGGCGGATCTGACTGACTGGCACCAAACAGCCCCAACCACTACAAGCAGAGAACGCAGCACCTATGGTGAAGCAGTCCATCAACACATCTTCCATGTAGGAATATGATAGCGGTAGGGGGGCATGGTGTTGATAAGCCAGGGAGCGGTAATGCTCCAGGAAACAAACTAGCGTACCCAGGCTGGACAGGCTGGTAACTTTTGGGAGGATACCACATAAAGTAGCAAGTTGCAGCAGCCAAAGAAAGGTAGAGGGAAGCATTGCCAGTGGTAATGGCTTGAAGATACACCTTGAACATGGTGGAGAAGCAACAGTTAGTGTTGGCTTAGATGGGCAAGTCCAAGGTCTGATGGAAGCTGGGATCTGCTGCAAGCTCAAGAGCCCAAACCCAAGCCACCTTGTCAATATACTCATTTCAGACAGCAATGGTATGTGCATGTTGTGCAGAAATCTCACTGGGGGACAGGGTAGCTGACTGCAGCCCTAGATGCACCTCAGTGGCCAAACAGGAGGCATCATACCGGCCGTGGTATAGCTCCCCTGCCCAAATTGGGTCAATGTATCCTCGTCGGAGTGTAGTGCCTGTACAAAGCTATACATTGTCCTTGTGGTGGCAGATCCCAAACTTGCTAAAGATGTTGGGGTAGTCCACCACCACAAGGTCGTAGTTGCAGTGGGCGCGGAGCATTGAAGATGGGGTAGGGGGAGGCGCGCCAGTGGAAGGAAGGCGTTGAGGAAATGGGTGCTGAGCACCAGAAGGATTGCCGCTGGGGGCGCACTGCTGACAGGAAGAGGCTCCTCAAACATGGAGTCCTCATCAGGGAAATCCCCAGCACTAGATTTTGGCGCATTACTATGCTCAGAGGCCGCCACAGTGGTTGTGCAGTCCTGTTCGCAAAACTGGGAGTCACTGGCCCAAAGCCAATTCAAGAAAGCAATACAAACTGAGCGCGGCATTTTTCAAAAAGTGCGCTGCTCCGCTTTGTCCATTGAAGCCATCATTTTGTTGTAGGCTTGGCGCATGTTGGTGTTGCTGTTGTTGTTGGTGTTGGGATTCATCTTGGAAAGAAAGAAAGTAGTGTTTGGTCAAATGGGGGGGATATGTCAGAAATTTTGACCAAGCAATGATGCCAATTATGACGGAGCTCATGGATTAGGATTACAGCAGCCAACTCCATAAATTAGCAGTATAAAATCAATTATGCCAATTATGACAGAGCTCACAGAATATTATTACTGCAACCTCATTGTCATAAATTTATAATAAAAAAATTATATATATTCAATTGGCAGTAGATTTTGGATCATTACTGCAGAATATCCAATAGCATGCGCCGCCGCGCTGTCTCTATCATACATAAAGCGCCACCATGCCACCCAAAAAAGCTCCAGGCGCCGCCTTGCAAATATTTTGGATGCTATGGCGCTGCTCTACTTTTACATCAAGCGCCGCTGTGGTGCTATTTTTGAATCCCCAAAATGGTTATCTAATTATTAATCATATTTCTAAGCACTAGTCTCAATATTATAATCAAAAAAAGATATTTTGGATTGGTAGTAGATTTATAATTGTAAAGACAAAATCCAACCTACTGAAAAGCGGCGCCGTGGCGCCTGAAGTTTTAATTAGCTGGTGCTGCGGCGCCTAAGCTTTAAATAAAATGGCGTGGCGGCGTGTTCTTTGATTTTTTTATCATTATATCTTACTTTTATGTGATTAATCCAAGCCTTTCCCTTATTAATTGGGAATAAAATATGGTATTAATTTAAGACCTACATAATAAATTAACCCAAATTAGTGCCACTTTGATAGTACTACCCCTCTGCAACACAGTCATTCAAAAATCCATGTTTAATATGCTAGCCTTATTCCTTATCATAGTGTGAACTTTGCTATTTGGGTTTCAATAATACAATGTTTTACTAGTGATTTTATTTAGTAATGAGGGTATTTCTGTTGTGCAAAATGTACCTATTACAAAATCTACTAAGCAACTAAGCGTCCAATAGGAGTGGCACCCACCAATATGGCACTAAGAATTAACCTGTTTTAGCATGTGGTGTCATAGGATGCTATAAAGAGCACGCTATCACAAATTGACTATTTTTTACTTTTACCAAAGTACAGTTCAGCGCCAAATCTCAATTAAATAAAAATGTAAAAAAACTGTCTGAAACTTTGCATTTATGTATTTTTTATCTCCTCTAAACAACTGGGTACTTTTTAGCCCCAGTTGTATAAGCTAGTTTTAAAAATATTCAAGTTTTACTCCTTGGCCCAGTTGAGGTAGCTCCATCAGAAGTTTGTTAATTTAATATAAAAAATGGTCAAAAACACTATATTTTTGAGCTACAGCATCTCAATTACGTCATCTTGAAAAAGCCATTTCACTTACAAGTTTTCAGTCAAAACTCACAGTTTTACATACTTACACTACTAATAAATTTTTAATTTTTAAAGAATAAAAAACATAATAATTTTGATGGTATATAATTCAAGAGTTTCTCTACAATTCCATGTAAAAATATTGACTACTTTTATATTTAACACATTCTCATTTTTCTCTTTAAAAATTCTCTCCAAATTTGAACTTTTCTGACGCTAATTTGCTCTTAGATGCCTCCCAAGCCTACCACATACACTACCCCCAAGGCTCCCAAGAGCACGGCTGCTCCTGCTCAGGCAAAAAAGACCAAGGCTACCCTCTCCAAGCAGACTCCTAAAGAAAAACGCCTGTCAAGACCCCCACACCTTCCCCCAAGCCTGAGGCTGATAGCCCCACCCTACTCTCCCTTTGTCTACTCCCCCTCTGATCTCCAGGAGGAGCACATTCACTCCAATGATGAAGATGAGAATTAAAGAGTCTCTGAAAGCAACTCTGGTGACCATGGTTTCACAGCCTCAGAGGAGGAGCTATCCTAGAGTGGGACCTACATGCAGTTGCCAATATCTGCAATGTCAACAGGAAATTTATAGTTCCAGCTATTTTTCCTGACTTGTTTCCCATTATGACCAAGAAGGGGGTGCTGGCTTTGTCAAGGACAGCTTCCTTTTCATATGCAATGACCAGAAAAAAATATGGCAAACCATCACTACAAATGTGATAGTCCAGGTTGCCCTGCATGATTAACTATAATTGGGTTTACCCAAGTCAAGGAGCTCATCATTGAGCATGACTGTTTGGGCTCTGATATGATTCTTTACTATCTTATGCGCTGGTACCTTTGCCAAGCCATTCCTTTCAACAAGGACTTGAATTCAACTGAGCTGGTAACTCATGCTCTACTTTACCTGAATAAGGATCAGAGAGAGGAGGTTGGAGAAAAGACCAGACTCCAACAGTATGTGACTGATCAAAGGTCAATTGATGCCAATATTGGCGTCAGCACTAGAAGTATCAAAGAGCTTGTACTTTTGGAAGTCCAGAAGACTACCATGCTTGGAAAGCCCTTTTTGCTACATGACAACAGGCAAGGTTCACAAAACCGTATTTTGTGCTTTTCAACACAAGAGGATCTTGTACGCCTTTAAAAGTGTGATACCTGGTTTGCCAATGGGACTTTTGCCTCTTGTACTAAGCTATTTTATCAGCTTTGGGCCATCCATGGTCAGGTCAATGAACATACAATCCCCTTTGTCTTCTGCTTTCTCTCTAATAAAAGGGAAGAGACTTACATCCACGCCTTGAATATACTCAAGCAAAAACTGGATACCATTTTTCCCACGCTTGAAGAAGAGCCAACCGAGAAAAGGGGCCACAAGAAGAAGGTCAGCCCAGAGGCTACCCAAGAGCAACAGGCCATAACCAAAAAAATTCCTGAGTCCCTTCCTTACCATACCACATTGATGGTTGACTTCAAGGCTGCACAGGCCAACACTTTTATCAAGGTATTTAGGAGCAGGCCCCAAGGCTGCTTCTTTCACTACCACCAGGCTCTGCTCAAGAACCTGATGAAAAAGACAGCCCTCAATAAGCTGGTATACAAAGATGGTACAAAGGAGGCCAGAAAGATATTCAATTGCTTTGCTGCTCTGGCCATGGTCAGAAAGGAAGAGGTTAACCTTTTTTACAACAAGCTTCTCAATAACAATTACATTCTTGGGAACCAAGAAGCCTTTGCTCCTTTCATACAGTATTTTGAGCACCAGTGGGTAGGTGTATTCCAGGGACATTGCCGCATCTGCAAGGGCAGCAACTCAATTAACTGGAACTGCTATAAGCAGGTCAAAGCTGGCGTAACTAAGACCACCTTCTCACTTGAAGGTTGGCATAACCAATTTTCCTGCCTGGTTAAGGCAAAAAAGCCTATGTTCAATATAATCATCAAGAAGCTGAAGGTTCAGCATGCACACAGGGATCAGCTATATTCCCAGGCCATCAAAGGCAAAGCTTTTATAGTCAAGCATGCTGGCCAGCAGGTCAAGTTTGCAAGTGTTACAAAAGCGGCTTTGGCCTATTACACCAGAGAGGGCTGCCTTACCCATCTCAAAGGCATTGCCACGGCCCTTGGATCTAATGTATAATCCACTTTTTTAAAAATAAACTTCTTTTTTTCAAATATTTGATTTTAACTTTATTTTTAGTATATACATGTTAAATATAGAGTTAAAATTTAATACAAAAGTATCACCGTTTTTAGGATGTGTTGACTTTGGAGCTTTGCACACTATAGTTAGTATTAAATGACCCCACATTTTTATTGCAGATTTAGAATTCTTAGATAATTTTGAGTCTAGTCAAATATTTTTTTATAGTTTTTGAAATGTTTTTTGGGCTTTTATCAATATTTCAAGTTATATGGCGCAGTTTAGCCATAAATCCAAGATGGCGTTTTTCTAGATGGCGTTTTTGGACACATTTTTGAGATGTCGTCTTTCTAGATGGTGTTTTTGAGATGGTGTTTTCAAGATAGTGTCATTCAAATTGATGTATTGCACCAAAGAAGGGTTGTTGCAGTATATATTGATACAGACACAGGAAAAGATGATAACAAGTTCTTAGTTACACCTGGATAGATTGCAGCTGCTGGCTAGATTGTACTCCAGTCCTAATAAACACAATTATCTTCAAAGTTCTATTCTATTGTAGTCTGTAGTGCTCTTGCATAGGGTTAGGTAGAGTACATTGGCAAGGCCAACATCTAATGGTAGCTTTGAACATACCAGCAATAACCCAAGTTGTTTAACATATACTAAACATTAAATGAAAAGAAAATTAAAATTCATAATATATTTTTTATTATATTTTTGATAATTATTAAAATACATTTTTCAAACTAAAAATATTTAGATTTTTGCAACATTAATATATATAAAAGTGAGTCTGTCTGGATGTCTGTCTGTAATTTCACCTTGAGTGGGCTTGAGCTGTAAGGGATTTGACTGAATTGATTTTTACTTAAATTTGATTTTAAAAGTTGATTGTTAAGCCAAAAGCTCAATTTGGCTCATCCTTACATTCAATCCCTTACATGCATCTTTGAAATTACACAGATTAAATTCAGTGGAGTGTGGTCTAAATCATGTTGAACTATATATAAGCCACTTGAACTTTAATAAATTTGTATTTGATTACTTGAATTTTAAATTAGTAGCTAACCCCATTCAATCATATCAAAGTGGCTGATCTGTATAGATTACCTGACTCTAGAATGGGTGTATTAAAATTAGAAAGGAAGCAGCAATGTTTAAGATCCTTTTATATGATTGGATGTTTAAACACTGCTGATGAATGAATTGACCGATGAAAAGAGAGCTTGATTAGTTTTAAATATATTTAATTGAAAAAGATAAATAAATTATAGTTTAAGTACAGGATGGTTGGCTTGGAAATTTTGAATCTATCTATTCCAAAGTGAAATAATAGATTATTCCACTTGGATGCATCAGCTGATCCAAGTGGTTGCATATTTTTATAGAACAAACCTTGCTTGCCACAGCTTCATCCCAAAAGAACATCAGTGGAGTAAACTGGCTATGATAAAATTATGATTCAATATTTTAATTTTCATGAAATTTTTAGGACGTAGATCAAATTTTCAGATGATTCTGATCAAAAAGGTACCAAACATGATAGCTCTAGCTGCTCTAGATGTTGAGTTATATAGTTAAGTGCTTTTATCGGGCCTTTTCATAATCAAAGGCTCGACTTGATATGATATTATCTAAATTTACTTTTAATGCACACTAAAAAACTAGAATCAATGTATCTCAGTGAATACTAAGCCGATTTTGATGTCCAATAGCTTACTTTAAAGCTGCAGATCAGCTTTACATTTTTAAAGTGATTGAAAAAGTAAATTACTAAATTTTAAAATAATTAGTTTAGCCTTACTAAACTTAATAGTGATACTACACGTATTTAGGTTTTTTATTTATGCTTATAATATATAAATTTAAATAAATATAATTGAAATTACCTTTTAATAAAGTAATTAAATAAAAATTTAATTAAACATGCAATAAGTAATCCAAGCCTAAAAATATAATAAAATATATTCAATTGATTTATTAAATTCAACTTTAATTCTGTCCTTGGATGGTGCAACCACCTAGTTTTTTGTATTTATCTTTTAAATATACTGAAGATAAGATCAATAGTTTGTTTTAATGCTTTATTTTGTTTAAAATACTAAATTCTTAATAATTTATTTTAGTTTGATGTTAGAACATTTAATGTATTACTTTATATTAATTTTGAGGTTCAAGTTAGATTTAGATACTAAAATTAAGAGCTTTAGATAGAATATTTTAATATTTTATTAGTTTAAAATTATATAAAAGGTTACAATTGAGTAAACTAATCATTATAATTGATTTGCATTGATTACAAAGAGGATGACATGTATATTGATGCTTAGCTTTCAATATGTGTTACCTTTTGTTTAAAGCTATTGTTGCAACCAAGTTTGATAACTTTCCTGACAACATATCTTACAACATACAGGCACACTTAATAAGTTGCCCCACAATATATTAAACAACATTCTTCTTCCTTTCACAAATGTTGAAGTACAGAAAAATACTTACTAATAATGAGAAAAGCTAATTCCAGTCAAATGCATTTGATAAGCTATTTTAAATCCTAACCATATAAGGATCCTGCCACAAAAGCCGCCCTTTTTGTCCCTGTGACTACTCCTTACAGTTATTAGCTATTGATTTCAAATCTATCTATTACTGCATCTTAAATATATGTCTTTCCCTATTGGACCTTTGTATTCCCTCATTTGATTACTCAACTATATCTGGTTCAGTTGCAACACTGCTATATAATTCATAATAGAAATAGAAATTCAAATTTAAACTTTATTAAAAGATAACACAATATTTCTCCAAATTGTGTCCTTTAGCTTAAGATATAAGAAAAACGTAATACATAGAATTTACACCAACCATCTTCACAATTGATTGCATCCATGTTACCAGTAATTATTTCAAGGTATTTTAACCAAACACTTAAAAAATCAGTCCTAAGATTTTATATTATAAACTTTTATATTTTCCTTTACCATGCTACCCTTTTTCTACTTAAGAGTGTCAACAAAAAGTAATAATTATAAAGCTAAAAAGATCATTTCCTTTTTCTGGGATTTATCTTAATTCCTTCCTAAATCACTTCTGCACTCAAGCTGAATTTGAAAGAACAGTGTTAATTTTGGATAGTCAAGATCAGAAGTTAAATGAAATAGCTTCCAACTTGAATGATATTCTGAATTCTTTTACTTAAAAAAATCTTCCAGCTTTGTAATCTCTAGTTACTTCATTTTAATCTTTAAGAGAATTTAATGATACAGTAGTTTTTAATGCTGTGTCACTAATAAAAATCAACTCATCTGTAATTGAAATAAGCTCAGGCTTAAATATAATCTAAACTGTACATGTTCCATACTGCAAATAATTTGGATCTTTTTGATGAACTGGAAAATGGCCAAACAATATTCACATAAAATGTAACAAAAATCAAAAATTAGACAGCACATTCTTAAACCACAAACAAAAAAACTTGGTACAACAAGTAGAATATGTTAATATTTCTCTGGAATTTATTATAATTAAAGCAATATGCTGATAAGGTACCAAAAAAAATTAAAAAAAAAACAGAGAAAAGGATAAAATCTTTTTCACAAAAATAAATTAAACAATTTCATATACAATGTTTTATGTTTTTATTAAAAAATAAAATAAAAAACAATCTATCATGCAATCAACGGCTATCCAATTTGAAAAGATATTTTTTCCTTTAATTTCACAGGATCTTTATTTGTGCATGTAGGTTTTAAGACCTATATAAATTGGGACCCATTCTTAAAATAGAATTCAGACTATTAAAATTTAAACCTCTTATTTTAGAAACTTTTTTATTGCATTATGTTACAATGGTCTTTACTAATAATATTTTTTTTGTCAAGCTAGACAAGAAATATAAAGATCAGGCCATTGTTGGTGGACAGGGGTCTTGGTATAGTGAAGATGCAAACTACACCCATATCTTAGATATGGGTAACAATGAGACTGAACTATACCTGTCACTCTGCTCAACTGGACTTGTCCAGTTTGATTATTATCAGTTAATCAGCTATTTTAGTGTTCCTTTGCTTTACCCCTTACAGGGCACCATCCAACCAGCTAATAAAGATTCTATCTTTTCTAGAACAATTGACTTCTTAGTTCCAACTAGTTTTGACTAAATCAAATCAAGAAACAGCTCCTTTTGCCCAGCAACCAAACAGGGAATCATCACTTCCCAAATTCTTAAGAAAGTTTTAGCACTTAACCAATGTGACCTAACCTGGAACTAAATTTCTTACCAATTGAAGTTTTCTGTGTCACTGTGATGCAAGAATTCAACACTTAATGAATAAGGGAAGTCATGTTGGGGTCATCAAGAAGCAGAGAAAGAGCCCAAGTCTCAGATCACCAAAGCATACCCATTATACTTGATCTCTTATAAAAAGACTCCAAACTTCCTCTGATACAAGTCAGGAATAACCTTCCCATCATGAGATTTAGTTATTGTGCCGCATGATACAACTCTGGATGCACAATAAAGCAACTTCTCTCTTCATATTATCTAATTATGAGGATAACCATTTAAATGACAGCAAGTATTCCTTATATAATTCTTCTCTTGTAGCCACTATCACATAGTGCTTAAAAAATATCCAGTTATGTTATAATAATCCTATATTATAAGTTGACAACTTCACTTAATGATTTTGGCAAATACAAGAAAATTAGTACGGTCAATGGAAGAAGAAAGAAGATAATCATGAATCTTTATATGTGATTTTTGGCTGTTTTGAAAAGGGGCTATGTCTACTATCAAAAACCCATAATAAGCTAATGAATCATATTATAGCCATTTCTTTGGTGGATTACTTGACTCTTGGTACTGCTCAAATTCCTCCTATTGTGTCTTTCTAAGCCACCATAATTAAAATAGAGCACATTTCATCAATACCATAATTGAACAAGGACACCAAGCCTTCACTACCCCACCATTCATGAAGAAATTCATCTGGCCAATATAACATGCCACAATATTGGAGATAGCATCTTGGAGCTGCACCCACAGTTCTTTGATGATTTGTGTTATGGTATTCAAGACCAAGTTTTTGTTTTTTGCTGGAATATAGTAGCAGGCTATCTGCACAACTTATTTTCCATATAAAAAAGGCATTTAATCACATAAGGGCAAGTGTTTGCCACCTTGGGTTACCAATGTTTATCATCTAATCAAAAAAATACAGACAAGGAATATAAGGGCTATATCTGTTGGCCTTCCAAAAATTCACTTGGCTCAATTTTTGCTACCACCAACCCCCATATATCAGCTCTTCCCAATCAATCTCAGGACAAGACCTCCCAATGTGTCACTTCTGTCACTGGTGACATTTTTTTGTTAATGATAAATCAAGGTCCTGAAGTGAATCAAACTGTGATCCCTACTTTCTGCGGCCCAATCAGCCCAGAGCTCCAAGGGGCTGGATGAAGCGTTTTTTTTGGCTCATATAGATAAATCACATAATTAAAACCACACTGTTAAAACTGCAGGCTCAACCTGCCAGCAAGTTTCCAACTAAGCGGGTTTGTGACCTGCAATCCAATTACCCGGTCACTCAAAGCCATACTAGGAAGTCAACTCAAATTACCAAATCCAACAACACAAACAGATGATGATCCTTTATGGTGAATACCTTGTTTTGGCGCTTGAATCATTACCAGGATCAAGCCACCCCCTTCTTCCATCCAACTGTGTGATCAAATATCATGTTCCTGTCATCCTTGATTCACATTGACTATATAATCACTATCTCACAATAAAGATTATTACCTAGCTTCTAAATATTTTTCCCCTTGTAACTTTGCTAAAACAGCACAGTTACAACATATATAGTACAGGTAGGTTCTCCATCCTACCTTATATTGAAAAATTCCACCTGTTGCCTGCACGCACCGCAGCCAATAAATCCTTGACAGAATTATGTCTGGCCTACCACCTGACTGGACTCCGTACACTCCTGGTACTGAGATACCCAATGGCTTTGTCCTGTACCAAAACACGGTGATTACACTGCCTGCCTTCAACGCCATGTCTGCACAAGGTTTCTTTCAGGCTCCCTCCTTGATCCTGCAACCAACCAACAAAGGCGCCATGCCCGCCTACGTAGCGCAAAGGCTACAGAGTGCCACCTTGGAACTTTTTGCCAGGGCCAACAACAATAACACTGCCGCATGGATCCAGTCTGACCAGAGCAAGATGGCCCAGATGGAATGTCCACAGCAAGTTTGGATTTCAGAAATTTCCATTTTCCTGACCCATGACGCTGGCACCTGATGCAACAAGTGGCATAAGGAGCACACCAACAAGAACTGGGATACCTTCAAGCAAGACTTCCTGGCAAGATTTGTGCTCAAGGATACAGCTCTCATGATAATACACCAAGTAAAGAACCTAACCCAGACAGGCACTGTGAAGGAACTCACCTGCGCCTACAAGGAACTCCAACTTTGTGCACCATCCAACATGGCCTTTGACACCCCAGCTACACACCTCATGTACTACAACGCCCTCAAGTTGCATGTGATGAGGCATGTAAACCTGGACCAGGTGACCAACCTGCAAATCTTGTACCATGAAGCGGAGAAAGCAGAGTAAACCTCCAACACACTTCAAAAGGGCACAAACTGGGAAACAAGAAAGACCCAAGGACTCCCATCCAGGCAGGCGCTCCACTCAACCACCCCCTGGAGGCAACAGGAATAACACCAACCACAAACCCACAGATTTGAATAGACATGGAAATGGAAACAATGGCCAGTCAAACCATACCCATTTTTGTGTCACTGTCATGCAAGGCAATCAAGACAAGGGAAAAGCCTGGGGAGAGCACTAAGCAAGCCAAGCTCTTCCCACACAACTCCTGACTTGCCTAATGATGAGTACCAACCCAAGGACGTGGACCAATGCCCAATGATCCAAGTGCCCTCAGAGGACCTGGTACTGTACACCATTGCCAGACATCCCAATAAACTGATGTCCTACCCTTTCTGCTTTTGCAGTTACACAGGCTCAGCACTCCTGGATTTGGGCGCAGATTGAACCCTAGTCAACAGTAGCTTTGTGGAAAAGTTCAAGCTGGCCACTAATCCTTCTCGGATTAAAAACATGGTCCTGGCTGATGAACACCACATTGCTGTGACAAGGGAAACTTCCCCATTCTCTGTCATGCTTGAGAACCTCCACTCTACCATCCAAGGTCCCGTCATTGACTTCCCAAAGTTTGATATTGTGCTGGGACTGTACTGGCTACAAAGGAATAATCACCACATAGACTGGGCAACCTCAGTACTAACCATCAAGCGTGAGGGTGTCAACCACCAGATCTACCCTGACTCTGTGGACCAACTTCTACACAACCACGTCTTTGTACACATCACAGAGACCCTGGACAAAAAGAAAACCTGAAGGCAATTAACTAGGACTCCTGTCAGTACAAGATCATACACTTCAAGGATCACCAGGATACCTCCACGCCTCAGGACTGTGAAATTGTGGCCCGCCATCCAGAAATCTTCAAGGAAGCGCTACATGGGCTTCCCCCTGAGAAGCACATTCAGCACTCTATCCAACTCAAGGGGGCTTTATCCAAGGCACGCCCTATTTACATGCTGATCCCAAATAAAGACAACACCTTACGCGCCTACCTCAAAGAGGCATTGGAAAAAGGACTTAACTGCCACTCACAGTCTCCCTTTGGGGATGCCATATTCTTTGTGGCCAAGAAGGACAGTACATTACATCTGGTCAGAGACTACTGAGTCCTAAACAAAGATAACATCAAGAATTGTTATCCACTATCACTGATTGACGACCTCTTTGATGCCTTGGGAGGAGCCACAGTCTTCCCCAAGATCAATCTGACAGCAGGCTACAACCAGATTTGTATCAAGGAGGAAGACATCCCCAAAACAGCCTTCCACACTAAATATGGCTCCTACAAATGTGTGAGCTCAACTTTGGCATGACAAATGCCACATTCACCTTCATAACCTTCATGAACAAAGTATTTGCGCCCCACATAGGCAAACATGCCCTAGTGTACTGTTGCAACTGAGTTTCTAGACTTGCCCACTATTGTATCTTACAATACACAGGGGGCACTTGATGAGCCGCCTCTTGACGTGTCTAATGTTATGGATTAATCTGATGGCAGTATCAAATGGCAGGTACTTCATCCTAATTAGGAGCGTTGCTAATTTGACCTGCTGATTGCTGCTCAAGTATTTCTTGGCTCTGAACCCTACATGGAACTCCCCACTATGCCACCCCCTTGTGGCCTTGTGGCTTCCCCATATAGTATATTAATCACAATATTCTAAAATAAACGACACCTTATTCTTATTACTCTGTCCTTTCCTATTGGACTGTTGTCTTTCCCAATTCCAAGTACTGAACTCTCATTGGTTCAGTTGCAACAGTGGTAGCACAGGTAGGTTTATGACCTATCTTAAAAACAAAATTCCCCCAAGAAAGGACAGAGTACGGGCCGCATGGCTACTCCACAACAAGAGACATTCCTTCCAATCCCCAAGGGGGACATTCCCAAAGGTTATCTCATCTATCAAGATCAGCTAGTTCTCACCAGTGTATACAATTGGCTCCGCCTTGGGCAGCGTGACGCTAGCGTCACCTGCCACAGTCAGACCTGTCTCAACGTATGCTCAACCTCCAACTAGAGTCCTTCACTGGCAGTGTCAAAGGAGCCAACATTGTCAGTTGGCTCCAGTCCACCAAAACACGCCTTTGTATCTGTCAGGTCCTGGAGTCCATGTGGGTTGCCACTGCATCTGGCCGCCTTACAGGGCCTGCCGCGGTGTGGTTCACCAACTGGGCCAGCCAGGAGTTTGACATCACCTGGGCAAAATTTCAAGACGCTGCCAAGTCCTAATATAGTGAAACTTTCTCTCCCATTGTCTTGGGGACTCCCCTCTTAGCCATCAAGCAGACTGGTTCTGTCCCCAAGTATCTCGCCGCGTGGCAACAAGTTCTTGCTGCTGCCCTCAAAGCAGTGACAAATGGGAAAGTCATGTTGCTCACCCTCATTGTTAATGGGTTATAACCCCATATTTGCAAGTGGGTTCCCGTCAGCTGCTGCGCCTCTATTAACAACTGCTATAAAGCCATCATAGAGGACAATAACCAGGCTTTAATGGGCTTCTGCCGCACCAACAATGCTCCACCTCAACCACGTCCTGCACCTAACAATGGCCAAGGTCAAGTGGGCCGTTGCCAACCTTGTCAACAAGAAAGTGCAACTAAACGTCCCTGCAAGGGGGAGCTCCAGCTAGCGCTAATTGAGGACCAGGGAAAAGCCTGGGGGTTTTAGCAACAAGAGGCCTTACAACCCCAACTGACCTGTCCTCTCAGCCCTTGCCTGCAAAGAACTCCCGCAACTACAATCTTCATGAGGTTGTAACTCTAGACAGCTTTTAGGTCCATAGCAATGACCCTGTGTTGCAAGCCGCCCACTCTTCAAATAAAATAACACGCTTGTCCTATCCCTTCTGTTTCCGTGGGAACACCCACAAGCTACTGGTAGATACCAGGGCCAATCACATCATGGTAGATCAAGCGTCTGCTGACTCTCAGCAATTAGATTGAGTACCCAGCAAATTCAAAGCAGTACATGTAGCTGATTCCTGCAGAGTTGCCATCACCCACAAGACAGTGCCCTTCTATGTAAGGATGGGAAACGTCCAGGTTAAGCTCTCTGGGCCAATCATGGCAGGCCTCAGCCACAATGTAATCACTGGCCTCAATTGGCTCCGGCATAACTGTCCCTACATCAACTGAGATACCTCTGTCATCACCCTCAATAGAAACGGGGTGGGGTTCCAGATTTACCTCATGGAAATGAACAAGCTAGTACATGACACTGTGTTTGTCAGAATGACAGAGACAGGCTCATACGGTTTCAAGGGGGGAGACTAGACTTTAACCAATGTTCAGTCAAAGTTATCTGTGCAGAACCACCTGCAGACCCTCCCTTGTCATCAACACCACCACCAGTGCTAGCTGCACTCCTCAAGGAGTACAAGGACGTATTCAGTGAAACACTCAAACAACTACCTCCACCCCAGGAGATCCAGCACGCTGTATAACTTCAAGGATTGTTACCTAAAGCACAACCATTATACCGTCTCACACCAAAGGAAGATGAAACCCTCTGCCAGCACCTTGTGGAAATGCTTGATAAGGGCTTTGTTTGCCCCTCTCTCTCTCCATACAGGGCGGCAGTCTTCTTTGTAGCCAAGAAGGACGGGTCCCTTTGCCTGGTCACAGACTACTGCGCCCTAAATGAGGTGACAGTTAAAAATAAATACCCCCTGCCGCTGATTGACAACCTGTTTGATACACTCACAGGCGCAAAGGTCTTTAGCAAGATTGATCTCACTGCAGGGTATAACCAGGTCCGCATTGCAACAGGGGATGAGGCAAAAAATGCCATCCACACACGCTACAGGTTGTTTGAGTGTCGTGTCATGAACTTTGGAATGACCAACGCTCCCTCCACCTTTGCCATGTTGATGAACAAAGCCTTTGAGGAATTGATTGGAAAGTGTGTGGTGGTGTACCTTGACAACATTATTGTCTTCAGTCAAGATCAAACCACGCACCTCCAACACCTCTGTGCTGTCCTCAACACCCTTTGGGAAAACCAGCTAAAAACTAAACCCTCCAAATGTGAGTTTCTCAAATTGGAGTTGTTATTCCTTGGGCATACCATCTCTGCCCAAGGGATAAAGCCTGATCCTGCTAAAATCAAGGCAATCACTAGCATACCACCCCCAACTGATGTGGGCCAGGTGCAGACATTCTTAGGCATGGTTGCCTATGTATGCAAATTTATCCCCAATTGCAGGGAACTAATAGCACCTCTCACTGAGCTCCTCAATACCAAACAGTGCTTCCATTGGACCCCCGCCAGAGATCAAGCCTTTGTAACGTTGAAGCAAAGGCTCACAACAGCACCAGCACTGCAGTTTCCCAACCAAAACCGACAGTACAAACTCGAGACTGACGCCTCTGACAGGGCCATAGGGGGCGTGCTAAGGGTAGAAACTGACAATGGTGTCTTCCTTCCCATAGAATATGAGTCCAGGAAGCTCAATGACTTGGAACAATGTTATCCCATCTACAACAAAGAGCTGGCAGCCATTGTACACTGTGTTGAGAAGTGGCGCTGTTACTTGGAAGGTGCAACCTTCCCACCCCGCGTTCTGAAAGACCACAAGTCACTCCAATACTTCAACACAGTCTCATTTGACACGCCGCCAAGCAGGATGGGTTAAGCGTCTATCCCCCTATCAGTTACGCATTGAATATAAGCCTGGAAAGGAACTCGTCACAGCCGACGCTCTTTCACAACTCTACATAGTATCCATCACTGGGGACAACAGTTTGGACCCAGATTGGTCCATGCTCTACCTGCGCCCTGAGGCAACCCGCTACAAGGGCCTTAACTTGGTCACCATCTCTAAGCTGAAGGACAACAAAAGTCAGTTCACCACCAATGCTGGTAACGTCTGCCGTTGGGCAGAGACAGGTGAGAAGACGCCTTACATTCCCATCACACAACTAGGGGACACCATCTTGCACTACCACCAAACCTTGGGTCACATCAGAGGGCGTAACTCCTTCAAGATTATGAAACAAAAGGTTTGGTGGCCGTGCATGCGTCAAGACATCTTGGACCTCCTCAAGACGTGTGTGTTGTGTGAAAAGAATATGTCCAAACCTGCACCTCCCAAGTCTGTCCTACCCATCAAGGCTATGGAACCCTTCAAACAGTGGGCTCTCAACATTGTGGGACTGCTTCCTGAAGACAGACTGGGTAAGAGGTATATTATCACCGCTATCAACTACTTTACTTGTTGGCCAGTGGCCTGGGCAACAATCAACCACACCGCCACTACTGTTACCTGCTTTATTGGCAAGGAGATTGTGGCTCGCTTTGGGCAACCCAAACATCTCATCACAGATGGCAGGCCCAAACTTGTTGGACACGTTGTGAAGGCATACTGCGTCAAGAACGCGCTCCAGCATATAGTAACAACCCCCTATCATCTGCAAGCCAACAGACGCGTGAAACAGTTAAATGGCTCCCTGGTTCAACTGATTGCCAAGCTCTCACAAGAGCACCCTAATACTGTGTGGACTGAACATCTTCCCACCACCCTACTGATCCTGAAAGCAAGAATCAACAGGGGCACTGGGTTCAGCCCTAGCACCCTGGCCTTTGGAACACCTGACAGTCTGACAGGGGTTGAACAGGGGAAACTACGGTCCAAGGTTCCTGACAAGCCCCCCTAGTGACAACTCCCTCCCTAGACCAATGGCGTGCCAAAGCCTGAGAGATTGAGCATAAGCAGATTGCAGGAGGGACAAAACACCTCAAAGCTAGATACGCCATAGGTGACCCCATCTACATCCTCAATCCCAATTCTGCCAAATTAGAACCCAATCACCTAGGGCCCTTCAAGGTAGCTGCAGTCTATAACAACCACACCTACCAACTTGAGGATGCCCAGGGGAACACCAAGAAGCTTCACCATGATTGCTTGCGCCCCTGCTGTGCCATCCCCACACAAAGGTTGTTTGCGCTGACCTTCCCAGACCTTCTGCAGACTCCAGTCCTGGTGTCTGATGACAAGCAGGGGGCAAGGGGGGTGTTGCAACCTGGTTTCTAGACTTGCCTGCTAATGTATCTTACAATACACAGGGGGCGCTTGATGAGCCGCCCCTTGACGTGTCTAACGTTATGGATTAATCTGATGGCAATGTCAAATGGCGGGCACTTCATCCTAATTAGGAGCATTGCCAATTTGACCTGCTGATCCCCAAATGAGTTATTCCTTGGCTCCAAACCCTACATGGAACTCCACACTATGCCACCCCCTTGTGGCCTTGTGGCTTTCCCATTTATTATATTAATCACAATATTCTACAATAAACAACACTTATCCTTATTACTCTGTCCTTTCCTATTGGACTTTTGTCTTCCCCAATTCCAAGTACTGAACTCCCATTGGTTCAGATGCAACATTACCTGGACAACATTATTGTCTACAGCCCCTTGGTGGAACAACACCACAAAGACCTCAAGGCAGTCTTTGCTACCTTGGCACAACACAAACTGTTGGCCAAGCCCTCCAAGTGCCAGTTCTTCCGCAAGCAACTACCCTTCCTGGGACACATAGTCTCAAAGGACAGCATCAAACCCAACAGTCAAAAGATACAAGCCATCTGCAAGATGCCACCATCCAAGGATAAGTTGGAACTCTGCACATTCTTGGGAATGGTGGCCTATGTACGCCACTTCATATCTGACTTTGGCGTTTTGACTGCTCCCTTATCTGTCATAACAGGCGCCAAATCCAAGTTTGTGTGGACCCCCCAACACGACCTCTGTTTTAGACGCCTCAAGGAGAAACTCACGACAGCTCTCATCCTGAAATACCCCAAATGTGAGGGGGAATACCAAATGGAAACCGACGCCTCAAATGCATCCATTGGGGGAGTACTATGAATCAAAAAAATGACAGTGACTTCCTGCCTGTAGCGTACAAATTGCAAAAATTGACAGATGGTGAGTGTTGATACCCTATCCACAACAAAGAACTGTTGGCTATTGTGCACTGTCTAGTCAAATGGCGATGTTACCTGGAACAGCAGGAAGAATTCACAGCATTAACCAATCATAAGTCATTCATCTATTTCAAAACACAAGCAAATCTGTTGCGCTACCAAGCCCGCTGGATGGACCTGTTAGAGAGGTTTAACATGCTCATCCAGTACAAACCTGGGGCCGAGCTTGCCATGGCAGACACCCTTTCCCACCTGTATGTCTGTGCCTCAAGTGGAGAGAATAGACTTGACCCAGACTGGCCTCTCTTAGTACTGCAAACAAAAAAGAAGGCTTCCCCCTGGCACAACCAACATAACAAAGGAAACCGTCATCAAAAATGAACACCTATTTGCTGACATATATGGGACCCTACACAGAAAAATGTCTGACGGCACAACCATTCCCTACATCCCCATAAATCAGCAAGTAGACACCATCCTCTGCTATCACAGAGACCTTGGACATACCAAGAGCCAAAACCTATATGAGTTCCTTAAGCATAAGGCCTGGTGACCAACCTTATATTGTAATGTTCAAGAAGTTCTAGACCAATGTAAGGTAGCAAAAAATTTGCCAAAAGCAAAACCCCACCAAAGCCAGTACTTCCCATCCACACACAACTACCTTTCAAAGTATGGGCTCTTGACATTGTGGGCCCCATGCCAGGAAAGCACAACAACAAAAAATACATCATCACAGCCATTGACTTTGCTACAAGATGGCCAGTAGCCCAAGCAGTAAAGGCACACACTGGCAACAACGTACAACAAATTATTAGCAAGGAGATAATCAGCAAGTTTGGAAAGCCAAAACTCCTGATAACCAATGGAGGGACAGAATTTATCTCCAAAACCACCAATGTATACCTCAAAAAAATGGGGTCAAACACACTTTAACAATTACCATACCACCCACAGGCCAATGGACTTTTAGAGCAGCTAAATGGCAGCCTTGTGCAAGCCTTAGCCAAACTCACTGCCAGGAGACGTGAAGACTGGTATAAGCAGCTACCAACTGCATTACTTGTGTGTCAAACCCAAGTGAACATATCCACCGGGAAAAGCCTATTTGAACTGGTATACAGCACACAGCTAAATATCATTCAAGCACTGACAGGACCTAAACAGGAAATTCCAAGTGAAGTCCCCCATGCTCAGACCCTCACATTAAAGAAGCTAACAGCAAAGGAGAATGAATGTCTACAAAAAATATTTGTCCTCATCCGCAAAAGACATGAAGTTGGGGACAAAGTTTGGGTCATGAACATTGACAAGAGCAAACTACAACCTGAGAAATTAGAGCCAGCAATTATTCTAAAGGTAAACAACAATAACACTTACCTTGTGCAAGGGCTTGGAAAACGTAATAAAGACAAGACCCTACACCATGATTGCCTGCAACCCTGCAAAGCAAGACAGAAATAACAAGAAACTTCCCTGCCTGCCACAGAACAGCAATTAGTCCAATACAGCGCCCGGGCTCCTGACAACCTCCCTGACGACCTGCCCCCAGAGGAGGCCGACCTTCAGTTGAGGGGGTGTCAAAACCGCAGACTTGACCTGCCAGCAAGGTTCCAACCAAGCAGGTTTTGACCCGCAATCCAATTACCCAGTCACTCAAAGCCATACTAGGAAGTCAACTCAAATTACCAAATCTAACAACATGAACAAATGATAATCTTTTTTGGTTGATACCTTGTTTTGGCGCTTGACTTATTACCAGGATCAAGCCACCCCCTTCTTCCATCCAACTGTGTGATCAACAATCATGTTCCTGTTATCCTTGATTAACATTGACTATATAATCACTATCTCACAATAAAAATGTTATCTAGCTTCTAAATATTTCCCCTTTGTAACTCTGCTAAAACAGCACAGTTACAACAACACCAATACAAAACCCCTGTCAATATCACAAGAAATATCAAGAAAAAACTGAAATGGCCCCAAAAAGTACTCCAAAGTGGCAATAAACAACATATAGCTTCAATAGAGAGCTTTGGTCCCCAAGGAAAAGAATCCCCAAATAATTTCCCAAAGTCCTGAAAATGGCATGTTTTTTGTGTTTCTGTACGCCCACTTTAACCAGGCTGGTGAAAAAAGGATCTAGTTGTCTATTACTCAACATCAGCCAATAAAACCTCCCATACCTGATGTTATCCTCCCTTCCCAAGTTTCTGTTGTCCTCCTGCCTTGGTTTTCAGAATCCAAATCTTAGGATGAAGCCTGGTAGATATATTTATACCATGTCAGGTTGAAGCCAAACCCAATTGTAAACTTAAATAGCAAAATAATTATGAACCTTCAGTTTAACAAGATCTTACCTTATATTATACTTGTTTCCATCACCTCCAAACCAAATTCACAGCCCTGCCACTCCTTCCTTCACACCTGTAGATCCTGCAAGCCCCATATCCAAATTATTCATTTCCCCTTGGTGCTTCATTTGACCCAATTTATTTTACCAAACATCCTGTAGACCCTGTTTATAATGAGCTCACTTTATAAAAAAACTTACTTTCTGATCCTTTGACAAGAACCCAGTAACCCAGGAAATTTGGTTGTGAAGGCTCCTGATATATTGTACAACCCCTCCTCTTCAAGGACAAGTACAACTACTTACCAGAATATTTAGTCATTATTTAATCCTCCTGTCTCTCCCCAGCCCAACTTTCCACAGGATCATAGGATTGGAAAATTTTATATCCACTAACTATTTGGTTTAATGTATATTACACAGACAGATTTGGTGGACTCCATGGTCCCATCTACTAACCCCTGGTCCTTGTTAGAAAATCTCTCATATTTCATTAAGTTGGCTCCAATACTGTGATGGGCATTACCTAATAGCCCATCAATCTTTCTGTACTTGTCTGCTGCTCCCCACTGTGCACTTGGTATCCTAATAACTGCCTATACCCATTTTTCCTGTGTTATTCTACCTCATAAGTATCATCCCCTGCTCCAAATAAAAGTCCTATGTCATTTAATTTTTTGTTTATATGTTTTATAACCATAATAATTTTTTAAAATTTATCTCTTTGATTTTTCATTTCAGTATCTAAATATTTACCTTATTTCCATTTAACTATGCAATGCTAATATGATTTTTATCTTATTAAAATGACAGGTTTATCTTTAAATTTTTAAAATATCATTATATTGAAATACCATATGATTCAATGTTTAGTTTACTTTAAATAAGATAATGATATACTTATTTTTTAGAGGAGTTGTCTTTTATAAAAATCTAAGACTTAAATGATAAAATTTAAGCCAATCATAAGCCATGTGAGAAATTGATTGTTGTTATATAAATGGTCATTTAATAATTCTTTGTGCATGTACACTAATTAATCTGATTGGCTGGTTGTTTGCTATTGTGCTTCATTGTGGCTGTTAAAAGTTGTTTTTGGACTGATGCTCAATCAGCAACTGTGTTAGCACTAGTCCACAGACAACTTACCACAGCTGCAACTGGCACACAACAGCAAACAACCAACCAATCAGATTAATTAGCACATATGCATTAAAGAATTATTAAATTTAATTTATGTAACAACAATCACTTTCTCACATGGCTTTTGATTGGCTTAAAGTATATTATTAAATTCTTAGGTTTTTATAAAAGACAACTATTCTAACACAACAAGCATATAATTATCTAATGTAAAGTAAACTAAAAATTAAATCATTGTTATTTCTGTTACAAGGGGCCAATTAAAGAGGTAAAACAATACATTGGTTATAAAAGCATGATATACCACAAAAAACACAGATTGAGTATATCTAATAAAAAATACACAAAATTTAGAAGATTGGTATATTGTAATTAAATAGGAATAAAAGCAAAGAAAAATGGGGGAAAAGATCAGAATAAAACAGAGTTTGTTTGATTAAAAGATAAAAGGCATAACCAAAGGTTGGTAAAAAACAACACCAGAACTTTAGAGTCTACTAAAAACCTTGATTAAGTAAACAGAAAGATCAAGGATGTTATTTTCAAAAATATTGGCAAATTCAAGACATTCTTAATCACAGGGACAAAAATGAAAGATTATACCAAAATCTTAATAGCAAAATTGGCTGACATGTCAGAGAAGACAATTAAACATCTTCTCAACGTACAAATGACTGTGGTTGAGGGGATGTAGTTCAAAAACAAGCACTGGCTGCACTGTTTGTTTGGGTTGATGTCCCCAAGATTTACAAGCATCTCCAGACAGCAAAACAGGCCCAAAGGAAAGATGCAGATATTATTGTCAGCTTTTTGTACCCAAGATGGCCCAGCCATAGAGACAACCAAGAAAGAAGTCTCAAATTTAGGTAGCTAAAATATTAATAAAACTTAATGCTCACTTTTTTATAAATAATTGATTTTATTGTTAAAAATGTCCTGAACTTCTATGTCCTGGTAACATTTTTTTATAATATTCCAGCCATTTAGGTTAGAAGCTAGCACTGCTCCTCCCATGGGCTACAAGCTGGAGGACTTCCTAAACAGGATATTCTTAATAAAAAGATGCCCTCTCTATACTGAATTTAGGAAAAGGCAACATATTGGGCATTTTTAGCATACAAAGTCATATGTCTAGTCTGACCAGATCTGGTGGCACTTGGTGGATTTTATGTGTTAACTTTTTTTGGCTTGTTTAAGATATCTTGGATATGCTTCCATTAAAGAGAATAATGAAGATAGAGCAGACTTAAAAGGGTGCTTTCTTTTGTTTCCTGATGAATCACATATGATCTCACCCAATGAAGAACTTTAAGGGTGTAGTGTATAAATTGGATGATGTAACACAACAGCCCTATAAAATAAGAATACTTCTGGAAAAATTTGGGCTGGTTGGGTTTGATAATCTGATATGATATCCACAACAATGAGAATGAGGCTCTAAAAAACAAAACACAAAAAAGGTTCAGTATACAAAAAGTTGTGCAAGTTTACAAAGGCCTTTGCTGGGCAAAGGATCCATCTTTTTTGTTTACTTTGGGTTCATGTTTTTAATTTGGGATGAGCGCCAGTGTAGAAGATCTGGTTGGGGTTTCTACCAGAGATTGACAATTAAAGGCTCTTCCTAGACAGCAAGAAAGTTACCCCCAGTTATATTTTAGTTGACCATGATATTCAATATGTTCTTTTCTTGGCAATCATTTATGATTTACAGCACTTCCAGAGAAGCTGATCCTGAGCTCCACCTCAATTTCCTCTATTTTAAAATCAGTAAAGTAGTTTTTTGAAGCTATGGCGCCAAGAGAAAAACTGAGAATTAAGCAAAAATAAATATCTGTAGATGAAAACAACTGGGATTTAAAATAAAATGAGATCATATGTAAGAAAAATTTAAAAAAAACCAACAAAGCTATTTTGATTGACAAAAGATTTGGTTAGTTTCTATTTTTTGAGATGCAATGATTTTATTTATATCTGAGTTTGTTTTACTTACATATAAGATTTTTTCTTAAATCTCAGTTATTTTTCTAAGGTGCCATAGCTTTTAAAACTACTATAGTGAATAATTCAATCATATGCATCCACTGTATATAGTGTGTAAAGGAGGTATTGGTCATCTTCATTTCCAAGTGGTGGCATAAAGATGCCCCCACTAGAAGAAAAAGCAATGATAATTCTCTACTCATATATAATATTCTTTTTTTATATTTTTAATTTTTTAAATCTATTTTATTATTTTAAGTGAATATAAATAAAGTGTCAACCTGAAGCTATATATATTATATTCATAATTTATAAAAAAAATTATTGATTAAATAAGCAAAACTAATATACTACAAGAACATTGTATAATATCTAATGTATTGCTTTTAATTTATTTTTGATTAGAGGGTTTTTTATGAGTATAAAGAATTCAGGGTTAATTGCCTGAATAGTCATCACATGTCACAATAAAAATATTTAATTTAAAAAATAATAGTTTATGTTGATGTTAATCTTAGCACAATAATTTATTGACTATGTGATTGAAAACTTTTAAATAAAAAATAACTAATAATAAAATTAAACAAAATAAAAACAAACCATATTCTTAATTTATTTTATGGATTTAAGTCATAGAGGAATATATGATTTAGGATGTAAGTAAAAATTCTCATTATCTCTTCTGGAATGGTATAGAATCTGACCTGACCTGCATCAAATCAAATGAAATCAAATATTTCCTCAGGTCAAGTTTGTATGCCACACTTAATAACTTGCTTAAGCCACCTAAAGACCTCCTCAATTGAGTTCAGGAAAAAGGAATAGACAAAAATAAATCACATGTGATTAAGTGCTGTGGATAATTGTCACACCCGTCTAAAACAGAGGAAATTTATATAGAATATCTGCCATTTTTTATTCCAACACTATACAATATAAAATTATGGATGAAAACTGGGCTAGTGCACCTGAGATGCACTTGATAATTTAAGAAATGATCATTAGATTCTGCTTTATAGGGTACATTAATTATTTGATACAACCCAATAACTTCTTTAATATGGAGAGTCACCATAGAATAGGTGATAGCACAGACTGATGCACACCAATATACTCTATATATTGCACCTCTGGGGACATAGCACTATATATTAACATAGGTGTTTTCTTATCTGATTTTTCAACAAATATGATTTGACCCTCTCTCTTTCCTCAAGAGCATGTATATCTCTGTGGATTTTTTTCAGGTCACAATATTGGTGAAGCTGTTAAAATTACAAGAATATAATCCAATTTTTTCCATTAAAACTGCAACCCCCTGACCACACAATAGAAAAAGAAAATTTGAAGCATTGATTTCAAAAGGGTACTTTGTCATAAACTATAATTTTCTAGTTCAAGGTGTAAGTCTTAGTCAATCCACTGATAGATGATCAATTTTTGCTCCTTGTTGAGTATTGTTGACAGGCTCTTTGGTTTATTCCTTTGAAAAAATGACAAGTTTTGAGATACCATTTGAAAATTTTATTGGGAATTTCGGATCAAATACAACAATAATTGTGGCCCAATTGAGGTCCTTGGTGTCCTGTATCAACTTTATAAGAATAATATACTTTCTTTTAGGGACTACCTTCTGATACAGCTTTTTAGGTACAGAAAATTTAGGATTCTGCTCAGTAACTGGCACACATAGCATAGGTGCCTTGTTATAGAAGGCTGTGACTTACATCAACACCTGCTGCCCCTCCAAAGTTATATAAAGCTCTGATTCTTCATCATTTTATTGGTTGACATTACTTACATAGGGCTTGTATGTAGTATCAAGAAATGAATAAAGCCTTTTAATCATGCTTTCTGGAAAATACTCCTGACAGTATATGTGATAAATAAAAAAAGTGCAATGGTGGAGTTTTGCTGAAATTCTGAAGTGTTAATAAAATTTGGAATGAAAATCCAAATTCTGAAAGCATTCAATAACAAAAAAGTTATCAACAACAAAATTTAAGTATGGTACAATCAAAGTAGAGGCATTGAGAAAAAAGCTAAAAGGAAAATTTAGGCAAAAATAAAGAAGGCAACATTTTTGAGGAAATAATATTGGATTTTCCAAATAAATAATTCTGCAAAGTGGTTCAATCATTTCCTCAACTTTGGGCTCAGGGGTTATTTTAATCAGCAAAGGACTTTAAACACCACTAAATTGACACTGCAACTTAAAAAAGCCATACCAACATATAGGTGAGCAAAATTTTAATTTCCACAGAGGGATTTTTGTCAAAACTGATAGCTAAAATTTCCAAATACTTATGATTTTATTAAACTACTGGGGTAGTTCTGATCTTCAACTCAGCTCATATGAGTGTTTAGGAGGGAATAATTACATTATCAAGGAATGTTTTAAAACTAATTATCTTAATTAACCAAAAAGAATTTTGGTTTCATTTTTTGGTTTCAGGGTCAAAAACACCAAATTCCTGAATTATGGGTTTTAAAACTTTAAACAGTTTCTCCTAACTTTTGTTGAAATATTCACATGTTTAACCACAATCCACTTTTGGTTCAATCACTTGATAGATGTCCTTGTATGTTTTAAGGCACTATCTTGGGCCTAGCTCTTTGATGTTTGAATTTCCAAGGGCGGGCAATTCCATATAAGATGTGATCACCTATGACAACAATTGAGCTGTGGGGTTCCTGTTTACCAGTCCCCAATGTGTGTCCTGGGTCATAGCCAGGGACCAGCTGAAAGGAGTTGTCATTCTCTTGTAAGGGACAATGTATTTCAGAAATATGTATAGGTGTCAAGATGGGCTTTTATTCACTCTCAGAAGGAAGGTCTTCTTAGAAACCTTCTGGCATATTGCCAAGGGGTCTTGAAAAAATTGATATTTGCCAATACTTGGAGTCCTTCAACAATCTCTTGGTCTTTTTCTTCTCAGTCTTGGACTCCTGCACTTTAGTCATGTACTCCTGCTCCTTCATCTTGGGGCTTCTGCTCCTTTATCTAAGTCTTTGGCTCCCTTTGTAGTCTTGCGGCCTCTGTACCCACTTTTTCCTACCTAGATCAGTCTTAACCAGTCTTTAGTGGCCTTTTTAATCAACTTTATCTGGTCCCTGAAAAGTCTCAGATTGATCCCCTTTTATAGCTCCTTGTTTTAGTCTTTGTTTCTCTCAGATCTCTATTTTTCTAGGCTTAAACTATCCAGTTTTTAAGCCAAATAAAAACCAGCTTATCCTGCTTCATTCCCTCATTTTTTAGGCTTAAAATATTCAGTTAAAGCCTTTAAAATAGTGATCAAACAAGCTTAATCTTCAGCCAATCAAACACACAGATTGAGTTGTTTTGTCAAAACCTTTACCCAAATGACTCACTCTTGATCCTGGTTCAAACTTGGCGCTGTCTTGCCCCAGATAAACACCTGCTCCATGTTTCAAACAATTTTGCTGTAATTCCTGTCACTTTTCTCTGGGTAAAATTGAGCTCTTCCAACTATGTTTTACTTAAGGAATTTTCAAACCCTTATTTCATAATAGTTCTCCATTTTTCTCAGCATTTTTCTCACATTTTGGCCATTTGAACTTGCCTGCTGCTCACTTTTGACTTTTTTTAGTCATTTTGGCAAAACTCCAGCTTTTGTCCTCAAAGTTTCTCTGTCTTGTTTCTGGCTACTTTGGCTCTTTCTTCTTCAATCAATCCTTATAAATTTAAAATCTATTTTCTTTAAATCATTTCCTGCTATTTCCTTATTTATTATATGATATTTATCTTAATAATTTTATCACATCTTTTTTGAAGATTTCTTAATTATTTTCCTGCTTATTTCTTATTAACAATTTTATCTTCAACAGTCCAGGTCCATTATTTCTGCTTCTTCATCTACTTCTTCTGGTTCTTCCTAACAAACTTATAGTCCTTCAGCTAGTTCTGCTCCATGATCTTCCGGTCCTTCTCTATGAAACACTAAGGTTCCTATCCTTCTCTAAAGTCCCCATTACTAACACCTCAGACTCAGGCAACAAGTCTTCTTCAAGTGAGTTAGCATTTGATTGGGCCCCATAAGTGGCCAACACTATAGTCCATCAACCAAAGACAATCCTTATGTCTGTGCAGTTGTTTTTAATCACTCAAGTTGTTGATCTTGAGCTTTCAATCTCAAAGTAATCAACTTTACTTCCCAGGGACTCATCCATTATCAAGTTCTGCAGCTGCTTCCTCAAGTAGATACCCTGATAACTTCCCTGGGCATATCTATGCTTATGATGGCTTCAGGACCTCCATAAAACCTCCAAGAAAACAAAGAAAAGGACACATTACCAATCCTTTAGGTAAGGTCCCCACTTGCAGACCTCCTGCTAGTGGCCAAGGGATCCTTTTGAGCTACCCTCAGCTTATCCCTTCCTAGTAGCTCTTTTTTACCTTCTAAACTGTCTCACACTCCAGACCCAGTAGCCAATATTACCTACTGGGTGGAGACTTTATCATCCCCTAGTAGTCAATGTTACTTAATAGGTTCAGCACCTATCCAGCATACTAGTAGCCAATGTTTCCTGATAGGCTGCATCACCCATTTTTCCAGGACCCCTGTTATCTGCTGAGGAGAAGAGCCATTCTCCACCCCTTAGTAGCCAATAATACATACTTGGTGGAGACAACTAACCAGCACCCTAGCAGCCAATGCTACCTGCTGTTCCGATTCATCCTCTGTCTCTAGTAGCATATGTTACCTAATAGGCAGTCCTTACCTTCCCTAGTATCTCATGTTACCTACTAGGCCCCTACCTGTCAAAAGCCATTTTAATTTCCCTTGGCCAACATTAGCCCCACCTGAAAAACCACCCAACATGTGGACCTTCACATGAACTCAACTTCTTTGTTGCTCCCTGTTCTGGCAGTGACATCCTTGGTTGCCTTTCCTGATAACTTGGACACCTTTGTATTTATGCTCTGCACTCTCCAAAGCTGTGCTATTTGAACTGATTGTTGTGTCTGTGCAACCTAAACAGTATCCCCTGATCTCTTTCCTCCTTCCTTAGCTAGTACTTGTGTTGCAAACACTTTATTTTTTATTCATGGGTTACCCCTTACCACAGCGCACACAAATTGCATTAGTGTTTTGCTGTTGTGTTTCTTACTTTTTATAATGCAATAAAATTTCAAATGAATCTAAATTAAGTTCCAACTCTATCTTTATGGTTTTTAACATAATATGTTTATTTAATTATAATATACACTGCCCAGCTTCCTGTCAAAAGCTTTTTATGACTTGATTCTCTGTTTTGGTTGTACAAAACCCACTTTAAAGTCATAAAATTAATTTTAGCAAAGTTTCCCCATATTTTATATCATATTTAAACACTGAAAACAATTTTTATAATTTAAATTTTATATCCTTTGTATTATTTTAGATAGCTAGGTATTATTATTGCTTAAATCTAATTAAACAAAACAACTGATATTTTTTACTCATTGAGTAGCTTTAGTGGTTTGTTTTTGGATTAAGTTATCACTCACTACACCTGAGTTTATTTTGTCACCTATTTACATAGTAATATATATACATCAAAGGAAAACTCAAATCATTTTGTTTGGGATTCAATTTATTCTGTACTGTATTTTGAATACATTTTCTTTTTTCTTTTTTCTTTTCTTGCTGCCATGCTGAGCCATTTTGTCTATTAATACTCAAAATTCCTGTTAGCAGAGGGTATATTTTACAGTAGTTTTAAAAGCTATGGCAACAACCAAAAATACCTCAGATTTAAACAAAAATGGTTTCAGATTTAAACAAAATCCAACTCCCAGGTTAAAATATACACTCTGTTAACAGGGTTTATTGGTGTTAATGGGCAAAATGAGTCAACAAAGCAACAAAGGGCTCACAAGCAAAGCAAAACTATGCAAAATACGATCCAAAATACATGGATTCACAAACAAAATGGTGTGAGTTGACTTTTGGTGTACTTATGTTTACTATGTGAATCAGTGACAAAATACACCCAAGCAAGGTGAGCCAAAACTCAAACCAAAAACAAAAAAACAATAGCAACTCACTGCGTAAACAAAATAACTCACACAATGTGTGCAATGGATTGTAATCATGAATGATACCAAGGTATCTAAAATAAGAAACAAGATCTGAAACATAAATTTTAAAAATATTGTGTTGGGTGTTTGAATTTGGCAGTAAAATCTAGGAAAATGGGTGGATTTTTTGATTATTCTAAAATGGGTGTTGTAAAACCAAAAACAACTAACTAAGAAATAAATAATCTATAATTGGGATATTAGGTGGGAAAAAATATTAATTGAATATCCATAAACAAATAAAAGAAAAAATTAAAAATAGGGAGTAACTTAATTAAGTTTTATTTAATATTTTATTAAATTCTCAAAATGGAAGGAACACAGCAACAGACTACCATTGTACCTGTTATGCGCTGTGGTTGCGGTTGCCCCCACGGATCAAAGAATAGAGTTAGTACAACACATGTGCCTACTCAGTAGGGAGGCAGGAGAGGAGAGTTCCATAGTGCTGCTGCACTGACACAGTCAGTTCAAGGAGCACAAGCTGCTAGGGTGCAGAGCATAAACCCTTGGGTCCCAAAGCTGACCCGGAAGCCAACCAAGGTCACCACTACAAAGAAAGTTAGAAACAAGGAGGTAGAACTTACTTTTTATGTGTTTGACGTTGTGTACCGACAAGAGTTGGTCCCATCAGCCATGCTGTAGAAGGCGAAGCCTGTAATTGATACTAGCTACAAGCCCTACGTCAGTGATGGCAATCAGGAGGATGACAAGGAGCCCCAGTTCTATCAAACCAATGAGGGACAGCTGGTGTTAAAAAAGGTTGCAGCCTTCTATACCAAGGTACCACCGCCCTGTGTTGTGCCCAATGCCAACAAGTCAATCCCCACCACTAAAAAGCCCGCCCAGAAGCGCATCCCTGACATCAAACGCATCATCCTGCTTAAGTTAATGCGGGAATTGGGTGATTATAAGGCGGCCGCGGCCATTGTTGGAGTGGATCCCAAATACGCCAGCAAGACCTTCCAAAAGTTCATCAATACTGGTTGTGTCTTTGCCGTGGAGAAATCCTTACACGTGTCAACTATGCTCACCAAGGAGCACAAATGGGCAATCTGCCAGTGGATAACCCGGGATTGCCATCTTGAACTGGCAAATATATAGGTCATGATTAAATCTACTTTTAGGATTGAGGCCTCAATTTCCTTATATTATCATTTGGTCAAGGGAATGCGCTTTTCCTGGAAAAAGCTCGGGGTATCCCCCTACAACAGAAACAGAAACAGCCCAGCCAATATTAACGTCCGGAAAAACTACTCAGAGGCGTACACTGCCCTAAAAGCCAAGGGGACGGTCAAAATTTATTATATTGACAAATTGGCATTTTCCTTGTCAATGCACAATGAGTATGGGTATGTCCCCAAAGGCTCCAATGACGGGATGGCTTGGCGTGATGCAGTCCGTGCCACAGCATACTCAATGGTGGCTCTCCTTGGTTCAAAGGGGGTTGAGCTTTATCAAATGATATTGGGTTCTCACAACTGCTGTACCTTCTTATCATTCCTCCAATTGGTCCAGGAGCACCTGAGGCGCATAAGCCCAGGCTTCATCAATGTGATTGTGTTGGACAATGTTGGTCTTCACAAGATGGCTGATATTCTTGAGGAATTTCCAATGATCAGCACAAGCATTGAAGTGGGCCCCCAGCAATTGGCCATGGCAAATTTACGCCTTCTCTTCCTCCCAGCTTATTTGCCCTTCCTAAATCCCATCAAGGAAGTCTTTGGGTGGCTCAAGCAAGTTTTCAAGCAAGCAACTCCAACTGGGACCAAGGACCTTTTTGATTTGCTGCAGGCCAGGATCCACACCCTCCCAGCTGAGACTGTGGCCAAATTCTATGGCCACGCTGATTTGTTCATCCCCGCGTGCCTAGCCAAACAGCCAATCAATTAAAGGCTTAGTGTGTCTAATTTTTTTATATTCTCTTATTTACTATTCTAGATTTATTAATTATTATTTTATATTTAGATTTTTCCACGCCTGCAATCACATTCAGAAGATCCATCAATAGATGTAACTAATTTATTTATTTTATTATATATTATTTCCTTATACCATCTGAGGTAAACCCAAATGCTTGATACTGGATTATGTGAATAGATTTAAATCACTTTGTTCAAATAAATATAAAAATAGTTTTAAAAAAAATAAATGTAAAATGTACAAGTTAGAATTTATTTTATTAAAGTATAATTTTATGCTTTTATGAAAACTGTTTCTGCGATATAATTTGCAAAACTGATTTTCTGAAATAAAAACTATAAAAATTTATTATAATTAGAATACTATAAATGTAATAAAATTTATTGGAATCCTATTTTTATTGTGTGCACCTGTAGTGGGTTCTTTGGTATGTACCCACCCCGCAATAGAGGTGGCGCACAACCTCCACTGCCACACTGTGGACGGTGGATACACCCTTATTGAAATACTCCCTCCTGCTGGTGAAATGCATTAGGGTCAGGTGGGAGTGAAGCAGCAGCTTTTCAGGCAGGGCTACAAACCCGTATATCCCAGCCAGGACCAGGGTGTCCTGGATCACATGATCAACTGAGTCATATCCAGGGGGGACCTTCTTCCCGTTGAGTGCAAGCCAGGCCTCATCAATTCCCAGAAGGACCCCGTCCAGGTCCTCTACAGATGCATCCATCCTAAAGTAGAATAGGAACCCCAGGTAAACAACCAGATGAAGCCTTTTCCCTGCAAAGGCTTCTGTGAACTCATACAGTTTATTATAGTCTGCGCTCATCTTCTTGTTGTGTCTGGTCTTTGCAAAGGTCAGATCCATGGCTGCAAGGAGCCCTGTCTTGTTGGCACTCCAGGCTAATCCAAAGTCCGCCAGGAGGATCTTGGTCTTCTTTACGGCTGTTGCATCTGCAACAGCCAATTTGCCTACTGCACGCCCAAAGTTCTCCAACAGGTAAGATATGGTGTGCTCCACCAGGAAGCAGAAGCAAGCAGCCGCATGAGCCCGGCCCATCTCCGGTATATTCTTGAATGGGAGCGTTGCCAGGACGTCCCAAACAAGCTCAATAGAGTTTAAACAGTAAACTCCACTGAGGGATACCGGGTCCAGGCAGACCAGTTGGGCATCCTTGTAGGCAGTAACTGCCCACTCGGATGCCCCCTTGGAATGCGTAAGTTCTGCCAATGCCTCCTGCAACATTGGAAAGAACCCGTGGATACGGTTCTCCAGCTCCTGCACAACAGGGGGGGACAGATACAATTGCTTCACCACATGAGTGGCATAATTTGCATAAAAGGTGGCCAGGACAAAGGGGACCAGGACTTGGCAGAGTTTGCTGTCTACATTTTCTAAGAAAAAAGGTAAGTTTTTTTGAAAATCTAATTATTATGTTTTTAGGCTACCTTATTGTGTTTCTTCCTTGCCCGCAGCCTCCGCCGGCTTGGCCATTCTTGGCGCAATCAATTGCGCTGGCAATTCAGTATCCCCTGCCCTAGCACGCTTGGCGGGTTTGAGATGTTCATACATCTCCAGGTCATCAACCCAGACGGACAGCGCAGAAAGATTGTATGCCTTAAACTGGAGGCCCTCAACCACAGATTTTCAAATATTTAGTAAGCGCTCAATTGTCTTCTCTGGGGTGTCAGGCATATTTGATATTAGTGCCTTTACAGACACCTTGTCAATTTTGTCCCCAGTGAGGACGGCAGACTTCACTTTGGCTTTGACCTTGCGGTCAATGTCCTTTATTTTGGCAATTGCCAAGTCAAGATCCTTCAGAAGCTTTTCCAATTCTCTCATTGATTTTTTTACTAACCTTTCCATATGTTTTTATAGCTTTTGCCCCAATAAATTCTGTATCATTTTGATACTGTTGCCTCTTTGTTTATTCCTTTTTGTTTTCCCATTTACTACATTATCCCATCTTTTTACCCATTGTGTATATGTTTTACGCACATCTCAATATATGTTGTTTGCTTTGTGTTGGCATTGTTTCCTTGATTACCATATTATTTTTGGTGCTTGACATAGCCCCTTGTGAAAATAGTAACAACAATTTGATGATCAGCTAAATTTGAATTAGAAAATTATAGTGTTAACTGTTTTTAGATAAAGTTGTTACTGATCCAAATTCAAAACCTTAATGATAAACTTTAAACCAATAAGGAGCCAAGTGATAAAGTAATTGTTGTGACATAAAGGGTCATTCAATAATTCTTTGATGCATGTGCGCTAATTAATATGATTGGCGCACATGCATCAAAGAATTATTGAATGACCCTTTATGTCACAACAATCACTTTATCACTCGGCTCCTTATTGGTTTAAAGTTTATCATTAAGGTTTTGTATTTGGATCAGTAACAACTTTATCTAAAAAAAAGTTAACACTATAATTTTCTAATTCAAATTTAGCTGATCACCAAATTGTTGTTAATATTTTTGCAAGGGGCTGTGCAAAGTACTAAAAATAACTGTGTTCAGGATCTATATACACACCTTAGTAAATATATGATTTTATAGAAATAAGCTGAACATAAAGAATAAAACCAACTATAAACAAAGAGAACATGAACAATTGAAATTCAAAAAAAAGATAATATAAATAGAAAATGTTTGGTGACAGGGGTTAATTGGGGTGGGGGAGAGTTATGCCTAAGAGGCAGAATAACGCGGGAAGGAAGATGTAGAGGCAGTACTGGCCTGAGAGGTCTGGGATTGGGTGGGTTGGGCTTGCGGGTTAGGGGTTAGGGGTGTTGGTGGCGGGGGTAGAGGCAGGAGGATTTTGTATGATGGCTGCCATATAACACTCTTTGTATTCCTCATCATTCATTGGCTGAATGGCTGGTACATGGCCGTGGCTAAGGTGGAAGGCGCTTATCCTTATGTGATTGATTGCCCATGTTCACATGGAAAACCATTTGTGCAAACAAGTCAGCCACCATCTGACAGCCAAAGAGAAAATTGTGGTCAAGGACCCCAAGATAGAGGTCATTAAAAGTCTGAGGGCGGCACTCCCGTAATGTGGATCCCATGTTGAAGAAGACAACATCAGCCAGATGGACGTCTGAATGGCCGGCGGGGTAGACTGAGGCCTATTGCCCGTGTCCTGGATGGCCTCAAGGGCGGTGGAGCTACCCTCCATCTAGTGGCTCAAGAAAACCCGGTACTTGGAATGTGAGCCATCCCAGGAGTCAAGTAATCCACCAAGGATGTGGCTGTATGAGTAGCCATTGATAAAATCTGGGTTTGTCCAATAGTAGACAAAACTCTTGGCTGAAACAGCCAGAAATGCACCAATGAACGTCCCCTTCTTGACCTTCTTCCTTCTATTCTTGGCAGCGGCTTTTCCTTGCTTGCCAAAATCATCAAAAGCTACTGATAGCTTGTAATAGGAGATGAACATGACATCATCAGTTAGACTAGTCAGGCATCAGACCAGGGTCAATTCAATGGTGGTATCATATGGGGAATCCTCAGCACCATCCCATTGGTTGCCGGCAAAATTGGTAAGAACCCGTATGGAAGCCACCTTCCCATACATCCAGAGCTACACCATGCACTTGGAGACCCATATGTTATGATGCACAAGCTGCTTCCAGACCTGGGTCAAGAGAAGCTTGGGATCCAGCTGGAGGAGGTCAAGCATGATTGGGTATGCTCAGATATTTGTGACTTGGGGGCCTTCTTGGGCTTCTTGGCTGTCCCAATCAGATTCCCCCTGTTCATCAGGTTGTTGAATTCCCGCATGACAGTAACTTGGGTAAATTGCAACTGGGCGGCAATCTGTTCCCAGGACAGACCCTGTAGATTCAGTACCACAATTTCATGAAGAATTTGGGCAGTGATGATATGTCACTTGGGGCGCTAAGTCAGGGGAGCTGAAGCCTGATTGGCTATAGGGGGCAGGTTGGCTGATGGCAGGAAGTTGTTCCAAATCAAGGTTGCCATCCTGATTGGTTGGTTGGTGGGAAGCTTGTGCGGGGGTGGGTACAGGAGCAGGGGCAGGGGCAGAGCTAGACACTAAGTGACTCTCAAACAAGTCAAAGCCATATGGGTCAGTGGTCAGATACAGGTCAGCTTCCTCAACCCGCCTCAAAGGCTTGGGTGTAAACAGGTGCCTCCACGTTCTGAGCTATTCCTCCATTGAAGCTGGCTTGGCTGCTGCTGGCTTGGCTGCTGGCGCCGTCAAAGATATTGCTTGTAAAAACCATTGTAAAAAACCTAGGATAAAATCACTAAAAGTAGAAATTTTTTAAATTTAATGATTTATTTTTATTGTAATCTTGAGTCCATATTTGGAAGGTTCTCAAAACCTTTTCATACAAATCTGGAGCCATGAAAATGGATAAAATGCCTCTGTTCCTAAATTGGATAGCTGTTGATTGGCTGTTAAACAGTTATTTTTCTATTTTAGGCTGCTCATACTACACATCTTGTCTGAGTTCATTTTGTTTTGTGCTTGTGTAATCTTGCTTCTAGATTGCTCAAGTTTTGTTTCATTTTAGTTCTTCTGTCAGTGCCTCATATGAATCCTGCTTGGATTATAATATACTCTGGAATAGCATCCATCCATTTCACTTGTTGCATCAGTTCATTTTGTTTGTGGTTTGAACTACACTGCTTGATGTTTGATATAATTTTGTATGATGGGCTAGTGAAATTCTGTTTTTTGTTTGAAAGTCCATTTATTAACTGAAATTTTATAAATTAATTGAGTCCTGAATCTCGCGCAACTTGGGTTTTGTTTAAATCTGAGGTATTTTTGGTTATTGCCATAGCTTTTAAAACTACTGTACACTTATAATTGAAGGTTGCCTAAACCTTTGTCCATTTTTTAATCTGAGTTATTTTTCTTTTGGCCATAGCTTTGAAAACCACTGTAAGTACATGGGTATATAAGAATTTATGATCAATCTTTTATTCTCAATTTCATAAAAATGATAGAAAAGAAAATATGTGAGATGAATAAAACTTCATTTTTATCAGGGAATTTTATACTTATTATAATGGTGGGGGATACAGATCCATTAGACCTGTTCCCCTTCATCCTTTGCCTGATCTTTAAAAAAGTTCTTTGATGTCAGAGAAGATCATATCAGAGCCGAAACAAGTAGAGGAGTCAACACTATTAACCTCTGTGATGTCCTCTACCTTGGGACAGGATAATTTGTATTTGTTTTACAATATGATGTTTGTTGCCATCATTGTTGTTGCTATTAGGGTTATTAAGCCATTGAGACTTCTTCTATTTTTGGGCTTATGTGTATTGTTGTTATTGTTACCATTAATATAGCAATTTTCAGGGCAGTTGAGATGGACATCTAAGATCAGAATAATTAAGCATGGAAGTTTAAAACAAAAAAATCTTAAGTGAAGCTGATTATACTGTTAATAAATACAAATTCTTGATTTTTATTCTTTTTTTGTGTATGACCTTAGTTTGCTTTAATCTGGCTTTGATGCATCCGTCTCAAAAGCTATTAAAATTGCATTATCATTGTCATTATATGTGGCATATTTCATACTTTGACACTTTTCTGTATGTTTTGCCTCAGCAATAGTGCTGATATGAAGGTTTTGGCTTCATACAGATAAAAAGTGTAGCAGTATTTGGTTTAAAGAAACCAATGACTTACATACAGGTGTGAATATTGTCTGCTTTGGCTGGATTTTTAATCTTGTGTCAAATTCATTGTAATTTATTGGAGTACATGACATCAGTTGTATTTAAAGGGAGGTTGCTAGGTTTTATTGTAATTTCCTAAAGAGTTTATGTAATTAGGAAGTAGAATGAAATATTAGCTCTGAAATTTTCTAAGCTATTGATATGGGTGTTGTTTTGAGAGCTTGTCCAAGTGGCAAACCAGTTTTTAGCAATATTGAAGAGATTTTTGCTAGCCTCTTGAAACCAATGGGTTTGAGGTATTAGCTGGTGCAGATCTTAGTTGCTGTGTTGATGATACAGTTTAGAAATTGTCTTTGTTTTTAATAAATAATTTTTTTATGACAATATACTTGACAGAAGAAAATTCACCTGTGAGAGGTGCAGCAATAGGGTTCAGGATACAATTGAGTTGTATTATTCTTGTTGTTATTTGGGCATAAAATAAGCTTCAAATACATTGTGCCCTATGGGGATATTGTCATTAATATTGTAGGAGCAAAAAGATATCCTTCCTGGCATCCAAGGATGGTACTTGGTTTAGAACATGTATGATAGTAAAGGGGTATTTATATTTAACTATCAAGTTATGCTCTACTATGTTGAAATAGGAGAGAACTCAGTGGGGAGTCTTTATGGCAAAAGACTTGCAGTTCAAGATAAGTGGGAGTTAGCAACCTGGGCATTGTGACTAGGTAAAGCATATTAATTTGTTTCCCTGTGTTGGGATAATGTAAATGTGAGTTTTCCTAAATGATTAGAATAGGGCACTTGAAGCTTAAAGGGAAAGTGCAAAATCATAATATAGATAAACTTAAACTTTATTTGTAAAGGTAGTTTTTTAAATACCACAAGATTTGATTGATGTATCATTAGTGGAGACACCAATATAGTGTACCACAGTAGAGGTGCAGCTAACTCACTAATTGATCTTGATCCATACTTGGGTAAACGGAACACCTCAAAGCAAAAGCAAAAAAACCCAATTTTGTGACCCTTATCAAGAACCAAACCAACTGTTTTTCCAATTGATAATACCTCCAAAGCTGGGTTTAAAACATTGGCAATTTTATTTTGATTGTGGTCAGAAAATTCTGCTGCTAGTTACAACGAGTTGACCTACAGAGGGTAGGCTGGAAGAAAAGTGAGAGGTGAATATTTTTATTGAATAATTGAATTAGCTTTTAATCCAAAAACGTTGTGATATGATTCTATTAGTGTTCAAGGATTGAATATGAGCGAGGGAGGTAGTCTGGCAAATCATTATTGACTGAACGATCTTATTAGCAAAAGAGAGGGTGAGGTTATCCAAATGGAAGTTGGGATGTTCAAAACCCCCTCCATAGTTTTAAAGTTTTAGATGTATGTTAAGTAGCACATTTCTATATAGCTCTTTTAGGATAGATTTTCACCAGTTTTTACAATTTGATATAAATTAAAAAATATTATTTGACTGAGAAAGTTTTAGCTTTTTGAAATAAGAAAATGTAATTGGCAGAAAAATTGGCTATTGATAGTTTGGTTTAACTTTGAAATAAAATTTATGAGTGTTGCAACCAAAATGAAAACTTCCTTTGCAAAATTACTATAAGAAATCGTACCAAGACTTTTATCAACTATTTATAAGAATGCTTATTTAAATTTAAAGAGATGGAAAAGCTAAAACCACACCTATTACAAATCAAATCCCTCAATTATTATGCTGGTCATTATTTAATTAATCAGATGCCTAGGAATTACTTACAGTTCTATGGCCATCAATATTTTATTTTAAGTTTAAAATTAATTCTTACTAGGCTTCATGTTTTGATAAAAAGTTAATGTTTTGAGGCTAAGGATGGTTGAAGCCTAATTGCTAAAAGTCATTGAAGATAGCTTGAGGGAACCATTATAACTGAGTTTTATATATATTGCTGTGGCATCAAAGACGGTTGCATATTATATATGTGTTCCTCTGAGAATCAGTAACAAAACCACTAAGAATACTCTATCTTGAATCTGGATTTGATTTAGGTTGTTATAAGTAACAGTTTAAATTTTAGTTAATACTCGGCTCCATATTTTTCTACAAATTAAATATAAATTCTAAATTAAACTTCATTTTGAATGGATGCGATCCAAAACGTCAAACCTTGGTTAGAGCTAGGATATGATTATGTTTGCATCGTTTTAAAAAACCGATTGTTTTAGCATTTATATTTGGTGCATGGGATTAGGGTGCAATTACAGCCAAGCTCCAGACCACATGAGGGTTTAGTCTTAGAAAGTGGTTATTAACTCTGCTCCTGTATGGTGAGAATCATAAGCGCACGCATAATGTGGCAGTTTATAGAGCAACTCTATTTTTGCTCCAATCAAAAAAATAATTTGATTCTATTTTCGGAGCGTTTTGCTTGGCAAATGTAGAGCTGGAGTAGTGGGACCAGCATGAAAATTAGTTTAGGATTTATTAAAGGTTGCCTGTTTCAATGTAGCATATGACTTCGTGATGCATTCTATGGGATGTAGGTTGAAATGGCTGTGCATAGTTCGCACCAATCAGAAATAGTTGGTGTGGTGCGGGAGGGCAGAGAATCTGTTGGATGGGAACTCTTATCTGATGTTTAAGGATTAAGAAATTACAAGTTCATGTATGTTTCACATGAGTGATTGGATGGATGGTAAATGTGTCCAAATGCTTGGTGGAGAAAATATAAGCGCATTGAAGTAAGCTACATTGTGAGTGCTTTATTGTTTGTACAAGAATACACGGAAATATATTTTTAATTTAAAGCATGAGTGAGGAATACCTGCAAGTTAAAAATATCTTTCCAGCTGCAAGTTAACGATATCAACATCAGAAATCTGCAGACGGGATATATAATAGCACATGGTTCATCTCCAAAGTCATCAAACATGCAACAATCAAAAATTATCATTGCTTTCTGTACGCTTCTGGTACAAGGTGCTTCCTTACAAAGCAACAACTCCTTGATGCGTCGAGGTGCCTATGTGAAATCACCTGCTGCTTCTGCCCGTGTCAATATAGCACCTGCCTTTGGTTCTAAACCAGCTGCTGAACCATCTGCACCAGCCAACAGCAAAGCATTAGCCAAGGCTTCTAAAGCAGAAAAAAGTAAAGCACCTTCTGGAGCAAAGGAAGGTAAATACAACCCTGAAAGATCTGCACCTGCTGGTGATGCTGCTGAAGAAGCAAAAAAGCTCACTAACACAAATAAGTGCAATATCAAAAACAAAGATGGTACCAAAGGAGAATGTGGTTCCAAGGGAGCTAATAGTGCCAAGGGAGAATGTGCTACCAAGAAAACTTATGGTTACAATGGAGTTAATTGTATCAAGAGTGAATATGGTGCCAATAGAGCTGATAGTGCCCTGAGAACATATGGTACCAAGAGAGCATATAAGGCCAAGGCAGCATACAGTACCAAGAAAGCATATAGTGCCAAGAGATCATACAGTGCTAAGAGAGCTTACAGTACCAAGAGAGAATCTAGTGCCAACAGAGCATATGGTGCTAATGGAGTTTATGGTGCTAAAAGCTCATATAGTTCCAAGGGTGCATATAATGCCAATAGAGCTGATGGTTCCCTCAGAGCATATGGTGCCAAATGATCATATGGCTCAATTTTTGAGTATTAGCCTTTTTTAATAAACACACTTTCCAATTCATATCACAATGCAATTTGATTTTAAAAAATAGTTTATTAAAAACTTCAAACTTGAAATATATATAATGATAAGTGAAATATATATCTTTTATCCTTAAGCTATCAATATTCTTAATAATCTTGTTTTTCTAATGGTGAAATGTTGCCAAATAATATATACTGTAAGATTAGACTAATTGACCACAAATGATCAGGATAATCATTGCACACAGAACTTTATTAGTTACATGCTGTGTTATATCTAAGTTATCATTCTATTAAGTGTAGTGATTATATGCTGTATAATGACCAGTTTATTATAATTGATATGGCAGTTATACTCTGTATAATTACCAGTTTATTATACTGTAAATTCAGAACCTGAACGTAAAAATGTGGGATTGTCAAATCCTTGGTCCAAATTTCAAATCACTTTGGCGGGCAACTCAGCTGAGTGAAAATTAAAATATTTAATAAAAGCGACCATTTAATTTGAATTTTTTTTGGTTTATGTAAATTGGTAAATTTTAAATCTCTTGAGCAGATAACTCAACTAACAAAAGACAAAACACAACAAACAGATGTGGGATACATGAATCATAAATGTGGGATTCTAATGTACAATTTGAGGTCTCCTATATTTCAAACAAATCATAGACATCATGTAAAAATTAATGAATCTGAAATTGCGGGATTGTCAAATCCAAGAACCAAGTTTCAAATCATAATTGCGAGGAATTTGAAATAAATATAATTTATGAGTGTCTCAAAAAGGATGTCAAAGGATCTAGAGTGGATTTATGCTAATTCTTTTAGAAATCATAGGCATTCTCAAAAATTGCCCTATTCCAATTTAGGACGGCTAAAATTTAGATCCTACTATTCACAGAATTAACATACTTAACAATAAAATTGACTAAAATATACATGTTTCTTTTTGAGTTTAAATTTTTTAATAAAAATTTATTGTGTCTTCTTTCAACAACAACCAAGTCAACAAGCTGCTCCCTGGCCTTGACAAAATCATGCAGGGCTACACTGGGTCTTCCAACAGTGAAGCCTAAGTCTATGGTCATTCACAACCCACAGGCCTCTCTGCAAGCATCACCCAGGAGTGTGTTCTTTCTCCTGCAACTTCCATCTTGGCCCTGTTTGCCCACCATGCACAGGCAACTGCCAACCCAAATTCCTTATCAGCAATGGCATCCAGAACCAGCCATTTGAGCCATGGGGTCACCCAGAAAGCCCAGAACCACAAAACAGCCAATCAGATGGCATTGACCAGTTCCCAAGATAGACACATCCCTCCCCCAGCCAATCAGCCTGCAAGACGCAGAAGAAAATTAATCACTCTGGAGATTGTTCTCAAAATGGTTGAAAAGCGAGGGAAGCTTATGTCCCTTGGGAAAATTGCAGCCGAGATGGGGTTTGCAAAGTCCACTGTGGCTGCAACCCTACAAGCCCACGCCAACTGTGGCCCCCCTACTAAGAAGACCCCAACTGGTGCCCGTACTTTGACTGAAGGTGACACGGCCCATCTCCTTATGATGGCCATTATGGAACGTGACCCGTGGATGCCCCTGGTCCAGGTACGTCTCCAGTTGGGACTCCACGACATCTTCACCAACAAAAGAACGGTGAATTTGTGGATGCACAGAGTTGTGGTTGCTGCTAGAATCTTGTCCAATCAAGTTCTCAGTAGCCCCATTTTGATGGATACAAACCCCTACAAGTCAACTATTATTAATTTTATCAAAGGAAGGGCAATGAGGGCCCATAATGACGTCATCTTTCTGTTGTATGCTAAGATATTTGCAAGTATTAAAGACTATAGAGAAAAGTGTATCCAATCTGATGTGTACAAGCGCGGACCAATCTTGTATTGTTTTGTTGGGGTTTTATTGGAAGTTTCCCCATTGGGCATCAATTATTACTTGGCAATATTGAACACCACAGATGGGTTTCCCTACCAGACAGAGCTCAAGGCTATGCTGGAGGAGTGGGCCACACAAAACACCATGCACACAGTTGTACTGAGTGCGGAGATGGAGCAGTGGGAATGGGCTACCCAAGAAATCAGGGCTGCAAGGCATATTTGTTGGTCCTACCCCATAAACTACGCTGACATGCATCTTGCAGATGTATGTCTCTACAATTTTGGTTCCTCTCTCAGGCGCTTAAAGCCTGACACATACAACAAACTATGCACCTAAATTGATAAGGGGTATGAGATTTTCCCTTCCGCGTCTGTCCAGGACTTATTTAATCTCATCATCTTCTATGCAAGTGATAGTGATAAGTCCAGAAAGGACCCCCGCCTCCCCCCACACCAGTCCATCTGTTTTGTCAAGCCAGTATATGTGACAGAAGAAGAATTTGAGCAATTGAAGCAATCAGCTCTTTCTGCCCCTTCCCAGTCAACAAACCATGCCTCCCCAACCCCCCATCAAGCCACCTGCCTTCCAACCCTGACTCCCAAACCACCACCCATTCCCTCACCACTATCTCTGATGCCGTCCCTTTCACAGGCGCAGATGAAGGTGATGTTCATTCTGCCCATCCCCTCCCCTTCCTGTCCTTTGATTAGTAAATAAATCTTTTCTTTGTGACAACATATTGAAGTCAATATCTCACTTTCAATTCACAATATTTTCTTTTTACATTATCAAGATTTACTATAATAAATACAATGTTGTACATTTTACAAATAGCTTAAAGTTATTAGCATACATATTTTTCATCATCATTAATAAATTAAAGACAATAAACATAAATATTGCATTTAAATATTGCAATTAGATGTCAACTCTTGATATTTTAATATTATGTGCATAACTCAATGCATTTTGTTTAATAAAATCCATTGTAAACTTGGCCTTTTTCATTGTAATTTATTAAAACAAATTGTGTTTATATTAGAGAGCCATTAACACTTAGTGCAAATATTGATACATAGTGCATTTTACAGTCTGTATATTTACCTATTGTTAATAATTCTATAAACTTTTTAGTTGGATTTTGCAAGGTAATAATAATGTAATGTGTTAATATAATATTGTTTATTGTCATTAATTGGCTGATTTTTTTGCTGTGGCAATTGTGCATTTTCTGATATTTACGCACTAGTATCCAATTGGTTGGCTTCACATCAAATTGCACAGGCAATAGGAAAACAAGCCGCCACCCTGACCACATCTGGTCCGGGGTGGCGGCTTGTTTTCCTATTGCCTGTGCAATTTGATGTGAAGCCAACCAATTGGATACTAGTGCGTAAATATCAGAAAATGCACAATTGCCACAGCAAAAAAATCAGCCAATTAATGACAATAAACAATATTATATTAACACATTACATTATTATTACCTTGCAAAATCCAACTAAAAAGTTTATAGAATTATTAACAATAGGTAAATATACAGACTGTAAAATGCACTATGTATCAATATTTGCACTAAGTGTTAATGGCTCTCTAATATAAACACAATTTGTTTTAATAAATTACAATGAAAAAGGCCAAGTTTACAATGGATTTTATTAAACAAAATGCATTGAGTTATGCACATAATATTAAAATATCAAGAGTTGACATCTAATTGCAATATTCAAATGCAATATTTATGTTTATTGTCTTTAATTTATTAATGATGATGAAAAATATGTATGCGTTGAAGATAGTACTATAAAAACCAGTTTTTTGATGGAATTCAAAAAAAATGTCAACTATCTATACCTTGATAAACGGATTAGAAGTACAACTGCAAAAGGTTGTTGAAATAGAAAAAAATATCAGGGAAATAGTGACAGGAAAGCTGGGTAACAAGGGCCAGCCACTAATCCAGTCAAAAGAAGATGCTATGAATAAACTAGGAATTATTATAGAAAAAAAGAATAAAGAAGCATTACTAAATCTCCAGGGAACAATTCTATCAAGTCTGAAGTTCAATGATGTGGCCTACAATTTGTGGGAGTTCTGGCAGGGGACCAAAGAAAATAATAAGAAGATCAAACTAATTGAAGGAAATGAAGTTCCAAAGGAAATTAACACCAATGAAGAGGAAAATAATCAAATGGAATCAGAAAAAAAACAAAACAAAACACAAGCAAGAAGCAGGAGCGCTTCACAAAATACAGAAACTTTATCAAATGAAAATCAAGAGGAAGCACAAGTTGCAAGAAAAATAAGAAAAATTAAGCCTAGGAAAATTAATGAAGAGTAGCCAACACTCATGAAGTTTGACAAAGTGGCACCTATGGCTGAGGGGGCCACAGGGGAAACAATTAGTAAGTCTTTTTATGGTTTACTTATATTTATTTTAGTCATCACCAGGAATGGGGATGAGGTCACAGAAGTGGCAGCTTATACACCGAGTTGGTTTTACGGGGGTTACCAGTCACTGGTAGCCCCTATAAAACAAATAAATAAAAACCAAATAAATAAAATAATTCAACAGAATATTAATAATTTTTCAAGTATTGAAGCTAAAAATAGGGAATATTTACCACCTGCGGGGTGCTTACCATGGATAAGGAAAGCATACAAACTAGGATCAACAATCAAAATCAAAGAAATGAATGAAATTTGTGGGGATATCAAACTAAACTTTGACAAATATATATACAAAAGAATTCAAAGATTCCCCTTCACAAGCATCAACAAATATGAAAAGAACTTAATAAAAACTGACTTTAAAATTGGAACTGAATATTCAAAAACTGCAATTTTTAATGAAGTATTTAAGGCACTGTCAAATAAAGTCGGGGATGCAGTCCTTGTGAATAATTTTAAACCTTTATTAATATTGTTTGCTGTGGCCTGGGGGGCTGATTCAAGTTGGGCGCCCCCCAGAACCCTCTTCAAGTTCAATCAAACATCCTATATCAATAGATTAGTTCAAGTCTACAAAAAATTGTGCATGTTCATGGAAAAATATACCTCACAAAGAATTCATGTTGCAGTATACCTGGGAATCCTCCTTCACTGCATATTAAAAACCAACGTCAAAAAGTTGGAGATTGTACTTATTCAAATGGATATTTGCCGTGTAGCCCTTGACCGCCAGAAGACACCCCAGGGTATAAGACAGTTGAGCACATCCTGTATGACTCATTTGCATTGGCAACATTATACGGGTACTATGTGCTCCCTGAAAAAACCCTATTGATCAATTCACTCACCCACCTTTCTTTTATCAACCAATCAGCAACCACCGGGGTACAGGGCACCACCCCTCTAGCAATTGCATCCAGGGTTGTCCACCACGTACAGAAGAGTACATGGATCCAATTAGACGCTTTAGCTGAAAATCTAATTTTGGTGTATAATTCCCCAGAATAATCACATTCCCTTTGCAATTAGCATCCCCCCAATGAATATTTTTCCCTTGCAAATTTTTTTTTAACTTTTTATATTTTAATACTAAAATTTTAAGATTGAACTATGTAATATTAAAAAATCACTATAAAAATTTTAATATTACATATTTGAATATTAAAATTTTAGTATCTAAAAGTTAATATTAAAATTTTAATACTACATAATATAATACTAAAAATTTTAATATCAAATTTTTCAATATTGAATAAATCACTATTTAATAAAAATAGTTAAATTTTGAATACTTAAACTTTAATATTTAAATTTTAAGATTTATAATTATAATTTTACTTTTAATATTTTAATTTCAATTTTTAAATTATAATAGTAACATATAATTAGGTTGATAATAATAAAGGGACAGTTTAATAAAGTGAACATGTGTAATAATAAAATATGATTTATAAACTTGTTTATTTACTAGCCTGTCAAGTACAGGTTCATTTATTACATAAACAAACAACAAGAATTGAATTTATCTGCATCATGCGGCCTGCTCCACTTATATTCTAAACAAATGATTGTTTAGAACTCAAATTACCTTTCCCTTGTAATATGGGTAGGACACGCCATTTTGAAAACAGCATCTTGAAATACGGCATCTTGAATTTCTGCTATCTTGATTTACTAGTAAAAACACCATTTTGATTTACAGCATTTTGACTAAGAAAAAACAGTTTTAAAATTTTAGATTTTTTGAACTCCAAAAACTACCCAAAAAATTCCCAAAAATAAAAATTCAAAAACATTTCTAGGCTTAAAAAAGCCTCAGAATTCCAAATCTGCAATAAAAAATGGGGTTGATTAGTAGTAACAAGGTTGCGTAAAGTCCAAAAGTTAAAATAATCTTAAAAACAACAATTTTCATATATTTTAACTATAAACTATGTTTTAAAATAAACATATATTTGTACCAAATCCAAATAAAATTAAAATAATGATAAAAGTAAAGGAAATAATAGAGAAGATAGAGTGGTGTTTATTGAGGAAGGATCATACATTGGTTGAAAGAGCAACTGAGATAGCTTGGAGATGCTCAAGCTTGCTATCCTTGGGGTAGTAGGCAAGGATCACCTTGCTAATCTCTGTATACTTTTTCACCGCTTTGGTTTGCTTGGGGGGATCATCCTTGGTCTTGATGCCTGTTTTAAAGAGGCAGGCGGAGATGGCCTGCTGGGTTTTGAGATGCACCATGATTTTGTTGAACTTGGGCTTCTGAACCTGGACCCTTGTGGCAAATTGACTATGCTACCCTTCAAGAGAAGAGGTGGTCTTGATTAGGCCATTCTTTACCTGCTTAAAGCAGTTCCACTGGATTGAGTCACCACCCTTTCTGATGTTGTGTGCTCCTTGAAACACTCCAACCCATTGAGTTTCAAAATACTCTATAAATGGAGCAAAGGCTGCCTGGTTGACAATAATGTAGGGATGGCGGAGGAGGGCGTCATAGAAGGCATTTGTCTCCTCCTTCTTCACAAGGGCAAGGGCAGTAAAGCAGTTGAACACGTCCTTTGCTTCCTTTGTGCCTTCAGTGTAGACCAGCTCATGAAGTGCAGAGCACTTTTGAAGGTGGCGGCAGAGTGCCTTCCAAAAGTGAAAGTAGCATCCCTGAGGGGAGCTCTTGAAGACTCTAATAAAAGCATTGGCCTATGCCTGCTCAAAATCTACTACCAGGTATTCATGGTATGGAAGGCTTTCAGGCTTTTTTCTTGATTGTGGTGGCTTCCTCTGACTGGGCCTTTTTCTTGCGCCCTCTAGTCTCCTTTGGCTCCTCTTCAATAGTTGGGAGGATCTCATCCAACTTGGCCTTTGATATTGTTAGAGCCCAGACATAAGTTTCCTGCTTCTTATTTGGGAGGAAAAAGGAGACCAGGGGAAGAACAAGATTGCCAACCTTCCCATGGATATTCCAAAGCTGGCTAAAGAGCTTTTGGCAGGTTGAGAATGTTCCATCTGCAAGCCAGGTCTTGCATTTTAAAAGGTTGCAAAGATCCTGGGAGGTAGCAAAGCAGATGATCCGCTCCAGGGCATGTTGCCCATCATTGTGAAGGAGAAATCTCTCTTCATGCTGTGAAAGCTTTTGCTCTTCAGTTAAAATCAACTGGTCAATTGATGTAGCACTGACGCCTTCAGTGCTCAGAGCATATCTCTGGTCAGTGAGATATCTCTGAAGTTTTGAGGCGCCACCAACAGTTGCCAGTTGGGTATCATTTAGATTAATGAGTGCCTCATTTACGACCTCAGTTGCAGTTTGGTCTTTGGTGGTTGGTATGATCTGTCAAAGAAACCAGCAGATCAGTTGATACAGTGGAGCAAAGGGCTCGGCACAGTCATGCCCAATAGTCAGGGCTTTAAAAAGAGTGAACCCATAGGTGGTAAGTCTAGCTGGACAGCCAACGTTATCACATTTGAAGTGATGCTGACGGATGGGCTTCTTCTCATCATTACAGTTGAAGCTATAGCCCTTGTAGACAAATCCAACATCCCCTTTCTTTGTCATAATTGGATAGCTGACAGGATATGTTATTAGTACAGCAAAGGTGCCATTTCTGTTGCATACATTATGGATGGTATTATGATCCCAGAGCTCAATTGGCTCATCTGCAGGAGCACCAGGCTCAGGCTCCTGCTCTTCTTCATCCTCAGGCTCTGAAGTGGGGTCAGAGTGGTGGTTAAAGTTGAACAACTTCTCTTGAGGGTCTGACGGGAAGTAAACAAAAGGAGAATGGGGAGGGGTTGGGCTTGTTTCCTCAGGCTCTGGTGAGGGTGTAGGGGTCTTGGGGGGAGCTTTGGCCGTAGAAGGCTGCTTTTTTGGGGTAGTTTTGGCCTTTTTGGCCTTTGAAGGAGTGGTCTTGGACTTTGAGGCCTTGGAGGCCTTGGACGCAGCTTTGTTGATGGACTTGGGAGGCATCTAAAAGTGAATTAGTATCAAAATATGAGCAATTTGGGGGTTGTTTTTAAAGAGAAAAACAAGAATGTTTTTAAGATAAAAGTATCAATTTTTTTACATAGAATTGTAGAGGAGACTAAATAATATATACTATCAAAATTTCAATGTTTTTTTCTGAAAAAATAATATTTTTATTAGTAACACAAGTAGGCAAAACTTTGAGTTTTGACTGAAAACTTGCTCTCAAGATGGCGTTTTCAAAGTGACGTAATTGAGGTGCTGTAGCTCAAAAACATAGTGTTTTTGACCATTTTTATATTAAATTAACAAATTTACAGTGGAGCTACCTCAACCGGGCCAAAGAGTAAAGCTTGAATTTCTCAAAAACTAGCTTATACAACTGGGGTTAAAAAGTACCTAGTTGTTTAGAGGAGATGAAAAAATATACATTCACAAATTTTCATATGTTTTCCTACATTTTTTATTAATGTTGGTTTTGACGTGAAACTATACTTCTGAAAAGTGGAAAGCAAGAATTGTGGTGGGGGAATCAATATAGCGTAGCCTGGCATCATATGTAATTTCCCCTTATTTTCCCCTATCCATTGTGCACATCAAATCAATTGGGTGGTGTGAAACTCAGTGGAATTTGAAGTGACATAAATTGAAATGGCGTAATCACTCTCTTCTATATTAAAATCACTATTAAAATATTTTATTAAGAGAACCCTTATCAACGTATCCATGTATAATAAAGTTATAAATTACATATGACAAAACTGGTTTTTTTACCCAGCAATGACAATCACTAGAAGGACTATCATTATGGCGTCTTTTTAGGTTGTTCTTAGTATAAGTGTATTGAATTAATACTATAGGAACATCTTATGGTACTATACAACAGGCTTTATTTTAGTTTTGATATAAGCTTATTTTATTTAAAGATAAATAGCGTGATTTGAAATGAGGTAAAGTCAAGATGGCGTAAACACGCCCCACACTAAGTGTTTTCATATGTAAATAAAGTTAGCAAAATAAGATTTAATTAATCTGACTCAAAGTGATGGAATTGAGATGGCGTAAATTTGAGATGCCATATTATAAAAGTATATGTAAATTTTAACTATTTTATTGTTTATTTTATTTTTTTGTGATTCAAAATCACTAACACAAAAAATGCCATCTCAAATTAAATTTGAGATGGCGTCTTCAAGATGCCGTTTTTGAAATGGCGTGTCCTACCGTAATATGATTTGATAAACATATTTGATAAACTTGACCTGCGTCCTAAGTACTAATTAGTAAGCAACATATGAAAATCATTGGTTTCCGTGTTGTGTGGCTATAGTGGCACTGAAATAACAATGATCAGATGATGACCTGCAAGGTCCAATTTGTGGCTTAGAAAAGCCAAAGTACTATCAAGAATTCACAATTATTTAAATAAACTAATTTAATTTCTATCTTTTTTAATTTATTTATTTGTTAGTGCAAAAGCCAATAATAATATTCAGTGCATTATAATAAAAATATATCTATCTTACCTAATATAATTAATTTTACTTACTTTTTCCATGTATTCTTATATGTCTATAATACAATCAAATGTCACATTATTATATATAAATAATAATTTTTGCTTCCTACTAAAAAAATAAAGAAACAAATAAAACCTGGAGCACTCATTTACCTGATTAGCTTGGAGGCCAGGGCTTTGGGGATGAATGATTCTGAGTGCTTGTAAAAAGCCGCCATCACATCAGGTGGCATCACAAATTGGCTGATCTCAAGAATGTTGAATAGATCCTCAGTGTCCTGAGGGAGGCCTTGTTTCACCTTATTCTTGATCCAACCAAACACCTCCTCAATTGGATTTAGAAATGGAGAATAGGGCAGAAGGAAGAGGAGTTCATTGGGAAGTCTGCAAGGCGGTGGCTGGTAGAATGGCTGTTTTTGTTGATGGGGGGAACTCCAACACAACTAGATCCACTTTGTGGAGCCCAACATTTTAAGCACAACAATGTTGGTTGTGCCGCTGTAATTTATCTGAAGGTACTCCTTGACAGCTTGGAGAAAATCAAGAAATGTCTTGCTATTATGGGAACCCTTAATCATCTGATATTGATCCAACCCGTGAGGACCAAGAAGCGCAACCATTGAATAGGTCTGGGAACGTACAGCTGCACATTGGGCTACGCCGTCCTTGGACCCCTTCTTGACCCACCTATGCCTAGAACTGAGTGAGGAGGAAAACAACAATTTGTTGATATAGAAGAACTGGACATTCCCAGTCTCCTTTAGTGCCAGATATGTCTTGGCATAAATGTGTTGATCCTTGATGGTCTTATCACTGTTCCTATTATATGGCAAAGCTCCCAGTACTTTCCAGGAGAAGCCAAAAAACCATAGTTTTGTAGACAAGGTTTTTGGAAACAGAAAGCCCAAACTTTGTTGCAAGCATTTATTAGACAGCAAGTGTGTCCAGGTGGCAATCCTTGGCTACCCACTGCTTGAATGCGTCAATGTGAATAGGCTGAAGGAGTTTGGGCTGTCTTTTTGACTTGGTGGATTTGGCAATTTTCCTGGTATTGCCATACTTGTTGTTGATGTTGCCAATGTATCTGGTTGTGACACTAAATTGTGACGCAATATCCCAAACCGCCATTCCCCCGTTCAAGCAGTTGAGGAGAGGTTCATGCTCACTATCCATCAACTAACGCCGGCCCTTGGCAGGTACCACGGCATCCTGGCTACCAGGCTCAACACAGGGGACAGGGACCTTTGTGTAGAAGGTGGGATCATGCTTGCTTGCAGTGGCGCTGTCAATGATTGAATACAAAATAGGCGCAGATGGCTCAACAGTTGTGGCCAATGGCTGATAGGAGGTATCAAAAATGCAGGGGCAGGAAGTAGCAACTCTTGGGTCAAGAGTGCGGGGCAGTGTGACAACTTGGTATACAGTGGAGGTGTAAGCAACCTCACTGTTCCTGGTGATCCTGGTGTAGGAGACTTTTGTGGCAGGCCTTGAGAGTGGCTTCTGCCTGGGATTCAAGCTGGTTGATTGGGCCTGGGATGCGGGAGGTGGTTTGCTGGCGCTGACACCTTGGGAGGCCTGTGTATTGGCATGACTCCCCTTGAGTTGGGTTCTGGGTCTGTTCTTGGACCCTCTGGGACGCCCTAGTGGACAGGCTTCCCTGCGGGCTGGTGCAGGAGCTGGTGGGGAATGTGATTGACAGTCCATAAAAATAAAATAAAAAATGTTTTTTAGATTAAATATGTATTTATTTGGATTTATTGATTTAGTTGTGAGTAGTTATTTTCTCTTGAGTTAACCTTAAATAGTAACAGAATTTCTAAATCTGTGATTTTAAGTAAATAATATTGTATACTTTCCTGTTTTGGATGATTTTAAAGTTTAATCACTTTTTATGTCTAAACATGGTTATTGAGATTAAATTTTTATTTTAGTTGTGGTGGAACTTCTTTATTTGGGTTGATTTGTCCTAGTGTGCTTAATGTACATTAAATTTGGATTACAGTTCCTGCAATTAATATCTCAGTTTACTAGTGCCATTCAAAAGTGATTTTAAATTTGGTTCTTGGATTTGAAAATCCCACAATTCCAAAAAAAACATAGTAAACTTAATGAGAATGGTTGATGAATTTGAACGCTTCAAATCTGATTCCAGTTAATTCATTTTGTCCATTGGAAATATGCAGTTTGACTTGAACTTTGCAAAGTGTCTATGAGTTCCCGCATTTTCAAATATTCAAATAAATACTCAAAGAATTCAATTTAATTAAAAAAGGTCATCCCACAAAAGTGATTCAAAATTTGGACCAAGGATTTAACAATCCCGCATTTTTACATTCAGGTTCTGAATTTACAGTAATAGATATGAAAATTATACACAATGTATTCATTAGATACTACTATATTAAGTGCAGTAATTATATGCCATATAATCACTAGTTTATTATAAATAATATAACAATTATACACCGTATAATTGTTGACCAATATAGTGATTATCATTGATTACACAGTGTGTAATCACTGGATCATCAATTGTATATTGCTCATTCCATCCTAATGAACGTTGATCAACTCAGTCCCACCAGCCTGAAGGGTGTATATAAGTATATCAAATAAGTGATGTGTAAATGGCTAGGAAATTCCAAGTTTGCATCAGCATTACACAGCAGATAATTGGTTCCTTATAGGTTCAGGCAGTTTTAAACAGCAGATAACCCACAAGTCAATATTGGATTGGATCAACTATTATACAGTGTATAATCCTTGATTCAACCCTTCATATTAATAAGCAGAAGGCTTGCCAGCCAGAAAATAATAACCAAATAAGCCCTAGAAATGGAAAACTTGAATACCAGAATTCTACCTTCCAATGTAGAAGGATAGAATTGAGACCATTTCTAAGTGTCAACCAAATACAATATAGCTTCCTAGTGTTATAATAGACGCATAAAGATACAGCCAATTGATAACTGCCAGTAGGCTAGCTCAGAAAAAGCGTAGGCTATAGCTGAAGTGCCATGATTGCCTTGTTAAGGCCAGTAGCAACACACATGCCAAGGACAGCCAATCAGGATAGGCACAGCTAGCAAAGATAGACCTATTGCAAAGGTAGCCACTGAGAACAGTCTGAAAGGACAAGAATAACGGATGTTGCAGTATATATTGATACAGACACATGAAAAGATGATAACAAGTTCTTAGTTACACCTGGATAGATTGCAGCTGCTGGCTAGATTGTATTCCAGTCCCAATAAACATAATTTTCTTCAAAGTTCTATTATATTGTAGTTTGTAATGTTCTTGCATAGGATTAGGTAGAGTAAATTGGCAAGGCTAACATCTATCTGTAGCTTTGAATATACCAGCAATAACCCTTGCTGCTCAAAATTGGTGCTCACTCAAAATTGAGCCTCTGCCAATGCCCGCAGAAACTGTCCCTGTTTGCCAAGGATTTTCCTTGGCCCTGCCTCCGCCCAGCTTTGCCAAAGAACATGGGTATGAAATCAAATCATCTGACAGTGAGAGTGCTCCTGTCTTTTCTGTGAGAAATCCTGTGGTTGTTTACCCTCCCACAACTGTCCCTTTGGTTGTGGCTCCTCTGCCCTCTATTCCTGAGAGCCCCACCTTGGTTAGTTCCTACAATTGCACGCAGATTGTAGAGCTGGCTGAAGCTCTCCTTTCTGGTTTCTGCCTCTGTCCTTCAGACCGCCCTGACTAGACCCCTAGTATTTTCTTTATTATTGAGATCAGGAGTCTTGTTGGCAGCTCTACTGGCTATACTGTAACTCTTCCTTCTAGGCCCTCCATTAGTGCCTTTCTGAGGAAGAACACACTGTGGAATACCTCACTGACTTTGTACAGCCATCTGTTAAACAGCTCCAACTTGTCACCACACGCCAGAATCTTGAGCTGCCTTTCCTGGGTGATGCCCTCCTCTCTTGCCGTTGTGATTGGGCTGAGCAGTGGGCCATAGCCAACACCTCCTTTTTGGAGCTGCGCGCTGTGGTCCTTTCTAATCAGTCCATGGGGGAACATCCATGCTTGAATTGATGAACTGATTAAAATTCTGAATACAAAGGTCAGAGCTATAGTATACAAAGCTATGGATGCTCTTGGGACCTCCTCAGCATGGCTTCAGGACGTTCACAAGTTCTGCACAGAGTCAGATAAGTTCAGCGCCCAGGTTTCAGACAACCTAGCCATCATCATTAAATATCATCTCCTTAGACAAGGAGATGGAACAGCTTGGTTCCAGACTCCATGCATTTGTGAAGTAAATACTGGAGGACTTCCAGAGAATGGAGGCCAGAGTGGAAAGCCATACAAAGGTATCCCACACTTGCACGCCCAAAAAGTTGTCATGACCAACTACTATCAGAGTAAAAGAACTGGAAACAAAGGTGACAAACCTCAAAGCCACAATTTGATGATATGAGGAGGAGTTTTTCAGAGCGCACAAAACAATAATGGCTTTACAGATGGAACACACAACAATAAATAATTCATCTCCTGTGTTTATAAGATCACAGTGAGTGTAGAGTCCAAGCTTTGCCAGCAAAACCTTTAAATAGATAATCTGAACTCCCAAGAACGCCTGGCAAGACTGGAAGTACAAATACACCTACTGGAATCAAAAGGTTGTAAAAGCATTCCATCCAGCCGCCATATCTCATCATCCATGCCGACTGATCACTATGAAGATGTGGATGACCTTTCAGAGAAATAAGACAAAAAGACCAATAGAGGTAATCCTGATGCATTAACTATACTTTCAAGCATGGAGCCCTTTACGCCTAAAGCAACTCCTAGGGCTAGACGCAGTTACATGGCAGACAGACAGTCAACTGCTTCCCCACATCAGCCTGCCAAGCCTGTAGTCACTAATGAATGATTCAAACCTATTAAACTTCCAAATTTCAACAAACAAGGGAGCATACACTCCTTCCTTAGACTCTTTGAGATGGCCATGAGGGGGGCCAGCAACCATCAGAAGGAAACAACCTTCATTATCACCCTTGACGCAGTAAGCGTCAATCTTGTTATGCCACAGTTACCTGCTACTGAATGAACCTACCAAGAGGTGAAAAAAGAAGTGTTAGAAGAGTTTGATGGATAGGATATCCTCTTCACCAGGAAATCTGAATTTGGAGCTATAGAGTTCACTCCAGGGGAAACACTGCAGGAATTCATGGAACGTTTTATCATGATGTGTTAGTGCCCCTGGGTTCTGGCACAGTTTCCACATTTTTCATCTGTGCTGCTATGAAACAGGCAACTCATCCCTACAAGGAATTAAACTGAGCAACGCCCCTGCCTATTCCAAGGACAAGGACGTGTCAGATATTGTAGACTATCTATGTAGCCATGCAGAAACATTTGTTCCCCCCAATAGACCTGAGCCCAAGCAGCCAAAGACAGTTCATGAGAAACTACAATATCAGAAAGAGAAATTGCAAAACCTAGCGCCCATCTTCCCAAAGTGAAGGGCCCTTATTGCATTACCTTCAATACTGCAGAGCATTGGAAATCAAAATTCACAAAAAATCTCAAGAAAATACACATAGTACAGATCCACCACACTGCTGCTAACAAGGGAAGATCAAAGGCAGAGTAGAAGAGGAAAATTCTTTCTATACCAAATCTTCCAACCTTTCCATCAAACCTTGCCCCAAAGGAAATGCCCTGAAGACCTACAGGAAGATGCAATAGACATGGTTTTAGCCAATGACCTTTAAACAGTGAATAATTATTCCAAATCTAAAGCCTATTAATAAGAGGTTACCCTGGCCAAAGTTTCAAAACCTTATGCCTCTCAAATCCAGGACGCCAGGGAAAACCACTGCTACCATTTTCAAATGATACCCCAAACCTAAATTCAATCCAAGTAGCGTTTCCCCTGGAGGAGCTAAGGTCCACATACCCTGAGGTTTGCAAAAGCCTGCTCTGCACCACGGAGATCAATGATGAAAATGGAATACATACATCAAAAAGCCTCAATGACTCTTATATTGTTTGCACATACATTGTCATCTTGGTTAATAAGCATCAAATTTGAGCAATTGTGGATAGCAGTGCCCTGTTCAACATCATCTCCACAAAGATGATGAAGAAACTGGGTATAGCCCCATATGTAGACTACAGATCACCATTTGGTACAGCTGGTAAGGAGTCCACTTACTCTGTGGGAGCATATAGTGCACTACCTATGTGATTTGGTTCTATTGCAGTATCCATTCCAGAAGTTGTGCTGCCAAATGACTCCTATGATTTCCTAATAGTTTTCTTCTTCCTGGTGAAATATGGGGCTATGACACATTGAGGTCTGGCTACCTTCAAAATCCTGGGACAAATCCTGCCCTTGTCCTTCAGTTGGGAAGGGCAAAACACCACACCCAAGCTTGTAAGTTTGTCAATCTGACCTACGCCAACAGAACTGTCCCTGTTGAATACAAACTTGATGGAAAACACAGGTGGAAACCCCCTACACAAATCCTGAAGCATAAGGATATCTTGCTAAGGACCATATCTGCATTTTTCTTGGAACCTAGGCATTAAAAGATTGCCAAGACTGGGTTGTCTGTGGTTGTCCCTGAAGGACTCTATGGGAAAGTCATCAAACCCTGGGGCCATTCCCAATTTGAACTGTGTATTGTACCAGGCATTGTTACCCCTGTCCAGAAAGAGATCCAGGTCCTCTTGGCTAATCTCACAAAGAAGACGCTTTCTATCAAGAAAGACCAGGTGGTAGGCTTCTTACACTTCTACCCCATGGATGAACTATCTGAGGTTAATGGATTTGGCACATTTTAGGAAATGGGTATACCAGACAACCCTGAGCCAGCAGTCCATCTGAAAACACCCCTAGCAGACCTTTCCTCCCTTGGCCCAGAAAAACAAGCTCAGAAATCATTGCTGTTTTAAAAGTACCGTTTGGACTTTCTGAAAGTATTATGACTTGAGTTGTGCTGAAGGAGTAACTCACCACATTGATACAGGGTCCAACCCTTCAATTTGCATGCACCCCATACAATGATCAAAAGCAAACAAGGAAGTTTTCTCTGAAGAATTCAGTCAGTTGCTGAAACAAGGCATGCTGGTTCTGTCCAAAAGTCCTTAGGCGTCCCCTATTCTGATTGTCAAGAAGAAGAATGGCTCTAACTTAGTTGTCATTGACTATTGGCATCTCAAAAAGGTTATCAAAAAGGACTTATACCCTTGCTTGCATAGACAACACATTAGACCGCATTGGAGGTGCCAAGTATTTCTCCTCTATGAACATCATATTGGGTTATTAGCAGATCAAACTGCCCCCTGAGGAGCAGGAAAAATGCGCCATCATAACCTTGCAAGGACTATTTCAACCAATGAGAATGTCACAAGGACTGTGTAATGCTCCTGCAACCTTCCAGCAAGCAATGGACACCATCCTTGATGACCTTAGACTCTCCTGTGTCTTAGTGTACTTGGAAAAAATCAACATATTCTCTAAGACTTTTATACTGATCATCTAGCTCACTTGGAAGAAGTCTTCAAGAGGCTAGCAGCTGCCAATCTTAAGATAAAGCCGTGTCAAATGCCAGTTCTTCAAAGACCAGCTGGAATACCTGAGCTTTGTCATAGATATTCACAGCCTGCTCCCCCATCCTGCAAAAACTGAAGCCATCTCTAAGATGAAGCAACCTGAGTCAAAACAAGACATAAAGGTCTTCCTGGCCATAGTTGGTTACTATCAGCGCTTTATCCCCCACTTTGCAGCCATTGGAGAACCTCTCTTCCACTTTCTTAAACCAGGAGTTGTCTTTGTATGGAGTAAGTAATATCAGGGAGCCTTTGACAAACTACGCTTGGCATTGTCAAGCAACCCTGTCCTGATGTACCCAGACTTTAACAGAGCCTTTGTGATCCATACCAACGCCTCACTGCGGCAGTTGGGGCTGTACTATCCCAGCTTGATGAAAAAGGACTCAAACACCCTGTGACATACTCTGGTAGATCTTTAAATTTCCATCAACAAACCTACACAGTGACAGAGCGCAAATGTCTGGAAGTCATCTAAGCATGCAAGCAATTTCAGGTCTACATTCATGGCATACAGTTCACAGTGGTCACAGACCACGCTTCCCTAGCTTGGCTCCAGAGCCTCAAGGAACCAGAAGGCTTGCTTGCTTGTTGGGCGCTAAAACTACAGGCCTTGGACTACAAAATCCTCCATTGCCCTGGCAGCAAGCACCAGAACACAGACTGTCTATCATGCTTACCTACTGTAGACTTAGTGAGCCCATTAGCGGATCAACTGTGCTGCAAGATGTTGACCAGAGAGTTTAATGACAAGCCCAATAAAGTGCAGCATATCCTACAAGTCCTCCAAAATGATCTAGTACTACACAATGGTGTTATATACAAGTTATTGATGGCAAGGAACACATATTACCTCCTCCCTCTGAAAATAATAGTATTGTCACAGCCACTGAAAAGACAACAGGACATGGAGCCTTTTGGAAAACTAAGGAAATCTTGTCTTGCACCTACTTCTGGGAAGCAATGAATTTTATAATTCAAGAGACAATTGATGCTGCACTAAATGCCAAGGTTATAAGCCACTACAGAAAAGCACAACTTACTGGATGGTGCAACCCTATTTTGCCTGACATACCGTATCTATGGATGTAGTGGGACCACTCCCATGTAGCGGCCCTGGTTTTGTTATATGATAGTTGCTATAGTTGTCTTGGATCCATTATACTACGCCATGGCTGTCCATAGTTCCTACTATCAGATAATGGGACTAACTTTACAGCCTCAGTGATATAAAGAGTGAACAATCTCATGGGAGTTTGTGGGGTACTCACCACCTAATATAACCCTAAAACTAATAGAATGGTGGAGTGTGCCAACGTACCCTAACCCAGATCCTCCAGAAATTAGTGTCATCATGTACATCTTCCTGGGAAACGTACTAGGAGCAGCAGTGTTTGTGTACAACATTTTGCTTCACTCAACCACAGGAGCGTCTGTTTCAACTGATGTATGGCTGTCACCCTGCCAATCTGCCTGTCCTATACTCAGCCACAGGTGACCCTGGACAACTTTCCTACAACCTGTTCCTAGGTTGACTAGCTGAAACTCTCATCAAATTGCAGGCATATGCTTTTAGCAACACAGCTATTGTGACCCAAGCCAGATTTGAGAGGGACTCCACTAATAGGCCCCATTGCCCTCTTTTGAGGAAGGGGAGAGGGCTGAATTCTGTAACACTTGAGGCGCAGGTAGATCCCAAAAACTAGAAAACTATGGGTAGGCCCCTTTGAGATCATTGAGAAAACCTCACCTGACGCCTACACCATCAAGGATAAGGATAGTGGATGCATATTCAACTGCATACATGCAAAGTTCTTACACCCATTCCGCACCCCAAAGGAAGGGCCTAATTTAAAAACCTTCTTGATCTTATCACAAAAAATAATAAGCACAAAATAGCAACATATATATTATAAAAAGATAAGCATAAAATGATAAAAAAGTGTTATATTGAAAAAAGACATAGTCCTATGAAACTTTATTACTGATTGCCCTCCTCAGGCTCCTCAGGGATGTGATGGGTGGTAGCCTCCACATAGTCACCAAAAGCGTGGGTGGCCACCAATTGATAAAGTACAACAATGTTGCAAAGCCACATGTGTTGCTCCTCAGGAGAAAGCCACTCCCAGTGCATGATGGGTACAGACAAGGCCAACTCCCCACCAGTCAGGCTTCCCAGACCACACTCAATGGGAAAGCACGCTCCCAACACCAGGCACTCTACAATAAATCCCTCAGAGTAATAGTCAGCTAGAAGACCCTGCTGGCAGTGCAACACCTCACAACAGTAATACTCCAAGATGGCCTGCATCTGGAACAAGGAACCACAAAGAAGCAAAGGCTTGGGAACCAGGAAAAGGTTACCCAGCAAAGCCATTATCAGGGAATTTTTCCCTGACTACCAGAATTATGATTCAATTAGCAGCATTTTTAATTGTCAAAATGCTTGTCTACAATCCTCCAACAATTTTTTAAATTATATTTTAGTAGTGAGTCCGGTCATCTGGACAGGATTCAAACTCAGGACCACCTTGGTAACATTATTGTTAATGTCAGTGAGGTTTTTAAATATGCTTTACCTATTTATAAGCCTCCTATTCAATTTTCTTTTGCTTCCAAGTTCCAAACTAAATTAAGAAAGGATATTATCAACACTGCACACGTCAGCAACCACTTGGACATTGATTGGCTGCCTTGCCAGAAGAATTTACATATAGCCATAGTAACCATCCAAGCGGCTCTTGACGCTCTTCTCAGCTTACCATGCATACAACTCCGCCCTTTCCCTCTGCTAGTGTCTGGTTTTTGGTTTGAGGCCCTCTGATTTTACCTTTATTCTCTGTGCTTAATTTCTTTAACCAATCAGGTGAAGAAAACTCTTTTTGAACCCCTTTTAAAAGGCTTATGTCTTAAGAAACTGGGTTCAAATCCTCTTATTAGTTCCTAATAAGCCTCTAGTTATATTTTAGATCACAAATAGTATTTAAGCTACTCCTTTATTATCTTTCTCCCTGTTACAACAATAAAGGTTTTTTTCTTTGTATTAAAAGCCTTGATCACACTTACTTTGTAAATCCCTTTTTGAAGCCATGAAGGGAGGTTATTTCCTGTTCTGGTTTCTAGTTCCTTTCCTATCTGTGATGTTAGCCTTGGAGAATCCAACTCCCACTACAGACTGGCATAAATCCTCTCCTGATGACTCCCACCAGAAGGAGTCCTTGGCTAATGAATGGTTCAAGTATCCCTCAGGTCAATGGGGAAGAAATTTCTATTATGGCTGCTCCACCACTCCACCTCCACCAGCTGAAACTTCCATGGTTAGACCTAATGCATCCTTCAACCTGTTAACATACTTGGTAGGATATTACCTCTTGGGCTGGTTCAGCTCTATTATGGTCAGGGTTTCCTACTTAGGCCGCTTTGGTCACCTTGCTATGGTTACAGTGCCTATTGGTTTGGTTTTTGCAGGACTTAACTTAGGGGCCTTGGCTCACAAGATTGGGGACTTTTTCCCTCTTAAGTGGGTCCCTGACAGCCATATGGGGAAGATACCAGGAAAGGCTGCTAGTCTCTAGCTTCTCCAGGGTGACATTGATGATGTTGGTCAGCCAGTTGTGCTGGTTATCTGCACAAAAAAGTCCCCATTGTAGGGTGAAAATAGGACTAGGTCCCCAAGCACAAGATCAGACTTGCATCACTGCAAAAATAAAATTCATTGCTCATGCATACTTGGCTTACAATGCCACATTGGAGCGGGCGGCTCTACCAAGACCCACTCCAGAGGCCAGGCTAGCTCACAAAGGGCCACATAGCAAGCAGCAGGAGGGTGATATTGCTCCCTGTGTTGGAGACAGGAGTGAACATCCACCCCCTGCTCACAAGACAGGAGGACAAAGAGCAACTCACTTAAGAATTAATAACCCTGGAAGAGACCATTGACCTTGAGGTCTGCATGATCAGGGTCATACATGAGTACATCACTAACCAACAAGGTAGGATTGGGAGCATACAGCACTGTAGGCAAATTGTGATGTAAATTGCGGGATAGTATGAAGCCGTTTCTAAGTGATGGGGAATTACCACCCAAATCCACATAGAATTAATGATTAACCACCAGCGTGGCTTCAAATATCTTTTTGTAAAATTTCCAATTATAATACCAGGATTAAGCAGAAAAATTAATCCTAACCAAAGTAGCCCAAGATAAATGGCCTGAGACAACATCAACAAAACTTCAGAGTAAAATTCTGGACATTGGGAGGCAACACAGTTTTCAGTTTCAAGAAGGGGGAGGAGCTGCAAAATTAGCTGGTGCAAGATTACCATTGGGTGGCACCAACAACAAAGTTCCAACTGCAGGATTCCATCTTCCAGGAATGATTCTGTTGAGAATCAGATTTTACAGAATATATTGTAACAACCCCACCACAGGATGCATTTTTTTGAAAGTAAATTAGACCTTGGGATAAATGATTTTTATTGAGTAAAATTTTGGGAGGACTCAACTCTTAGAGTTGAAACAGTGAAAATTATTCAATATATATCAGAAAAATTGACTAAGTAATACCACCTGAGTCTTGACCTCCTATTCCTTCCACATTTCAAGTAAGTATCTGGTCCAGGTTGCGAAGAACCCTTGTGTGACTAGTTTCTGACAACCATGCTGATTGACAAGCTCATATTGGGTGACCCTCAAATTAATTCAATTTATCTATGTCAATTTGAAAAGGGGAACCGGTTTCAGCTGACAGACTGGAGCAGCCATAACCCATTTCCAATTGACAATTTCTTTTAAATCTGTTAACTTGGTCAAATTTGATAAAAGTTTTCCGGCTTTTTGAGCCTTCTTGCTTGGGTGGATAATACCCGGCATGATGGAACCTACTGTGACATTACCCTCTGCTTTAGCCCTGAACACAATACCCCCATCTGGAAGATGGGATAAGGAGAAATTCTTATGGCCAGGTGGAAGTTTCATTGCGGCCAAGGTAAGTTCAGGATGACCAATAGCAGTGGGATTGCGCTTGTAGAACTCATGAATCAGATCTAGGGAATTGTAACAATTGTAGTGGGGAACCCAGGAGTTTTCAGAATTGGGATAACCTTAGCCACAACACCAAATATTCCAAGCGTCGTTAATTCTTGTGGGAAGCCAAAATACAATTTAACTCATACTCAGGTTCTCCCTCCACAAGAATGGGTTGGGAAGGAGGATCTCTGTACCTTTAAAGGGAGTAAGAAGACATTCATGAAAAGTCTGGAAAATCTTGAAAGCAGGAGGTAAATCCAGCTAATAGGCAAAGGGACCAATTTGACGTTCAACTTTGAAGGGACCAACTTGTTTAGGCCCTAACTTACAACAGGGGACCTTCAGTTTCAATTTCAAGCATAAACCATGACTAGATTACCTGGCCTGTAAGTTGGACCTTCTTGGCGCTTGCAATCTGCATATTCCTTGTAAGTTGTCACAGCAGCAGCAAGAGTAACCTGGAACTCCTGATGAACCTGCTTTAATGCAGCAGCCTGATTAGTTGCAGCTTCCACGTTGCTAAACAAACAAGGACCCATATTAGAAGAAGGGTTGTAACCCACATTGGCATAGAATGGTGATACTTGAGTTGACGTGTGAGGGGCGTTATTATATGTGAACTCTGCCATAGGTAAATTATCACACCAGTCATCTTGTTGCACATTAGTGTAGCAACATAGGTAGACCTCCAAACTTTGGTTTACCCTCTCTGTTTGTCCATTGAATTGGGGGTAGAAAGCTGTGAAACAACACAATTTGATACCTAGAATCCCAGTGAAAGCTTCCCAAAACTGAGCAATGAATTGAGGCCCACGGTCACTCACAATCTCCATTGGGATGCTATGTAGGGAAAAGATTCTATTCACAAACAACCTAGCTGTTTCCACCAAAGTAATTGTGGTTGAGCAAGGTACAAAGTGCGCCATTTTTGTGAAGCAATCTACCACAACCATGATTGTGTTAAACCCATTGGAATTGGGAAGTTCACCAATGAAATCCACCAACACAGACATCCAGGGTCCTACGCAGGCTGCAGTGGAACCAAAAAACCTGTAGTCCTGTTCCAGCTTGCCTTAGATCAAACACATACCAGGTAATTGTGAACAAAAGCTGCCACCTGCACTGTCAAACCTTTCCAGGAAAACTGGTGGTGGATTAGTTCCACCGTTTTGTTTTTCCCTGGGTGGCCTGCCGTTGGACAAGTGTGATGAGTCTCTATAATTTCATCCCAAATAGTTCCTTCTGGGACCCACAAGCAACCTTGATGATATAGGACAGGACCTATCTTATAATAACCCTGAGGATGAACTACTGGGTTTGCACATGCTAGCTCCAATAGCCTATCATAACCTTTGGACAAAGGTTGCAGAAACTTAACTTTGGAATATAAGTCCAGGTCTGCGCCCTGAGTTAAGGACATGGTGGCCAGCGTAGCAGGTAGAGACAATACAAAAGGCACCACAGCCTCATCTGGAAACATATTATGTGTGTTGAACTTGGCATCCACACTAGCATCTGGGAGATGGGAAGGATTCCTGCTTAGTGCATCAGCCAAGTGATTGTCTGATCCCTTAATAAACTTGTAGCAGAACTTGTATCTTGTCAGGTCACCATGCCATCTGGATTGACAACCTGATAAAACCCTGGGTTGTCAATAATATAGAAGAGCTTTGTGATAAGTTCTTAATACAAATAGATGACGTTCCAACATGAGATGATGATGCCAATGCTTTAACAATTCCAGAACAGCCAATAATTTCTTGTTGTAAATCATGTAATTATGTTCACAAGCTTCCATCTTTTGGGAGAAATACCCTACTGGTCTCTCAATACTGTTGCCAGCAGTCTGCAACAACACACCAGCTACAGAGTATTTGGATGCATCTGTGGAACCCACAAAAGGAAGCTCATGATCCACATGTCTCAAAAAAGGTGACAACAACAAAAGAGCCTTGACTGCTGTGAACGCATTTGTGCACTCAGGTGTCCAGACCAAAGTTGTCTTACCACTAGCCAAATATAATGGGGCGGCCACTTCAGACAGGTGTGGAGTGAACTTCTTCAAGAACGTGCAAGTACTCAAGAAACTACGGAGTTGGGATATTGTCACAGGCGTAGCATACTCTCAAACCACAGCTTCCTTGTCAAGGGCAATGGTGTGGCCATCCTCAAAGATAATATTACCCAGAAAGGTAACCTTATATTTGAAGAATTCACATTTGCTTCCTTTAATGATCAAGTTGGCCTGGAAGATGCACTCTAACACTGCTGACAGATGGGCTTTATGTGACTCCTCATCTGGAGAGAATACCAAGAAATCATCCATATACACAATAGCACATACACCTAGAAGATCCCCCAAGACAGAATCAATTAGTTGCCGAAAGCAAGCTGGAGCATTCTTCAATCCAAAAGGCATTACCCAGAACTGAAAGATACCCTTCTTGGTTCTGAATGCCATCAACCATTCCATTCCTTACACAATCCTGATTTGATTGAAAGCATTCAACAGATCAAGCTTTGAAAATACCTTTGCCTTCTCAACACACCTAGAGATCTGTGCTTTGAGAGGTAAAGGATAGGGATCAGGGATTATGATGTTATTTAAATTCCCATAGTCAACACAAGGACAAAGAGACCCATCAGCCTTTTTAAGAAACAATAACAGAGATCAAATTGATGAAGCCTTTTTAAATATATAGCCCTTTTCCAGCATGTCACAAGTCCATTCCTCCAAACATGTGTCTTCCTTCAAAGTTAAAGGGTAAATAGGAGACACAATTTGAATCAGATCAACAGTAACTTTAAAGCCAAAGTTAAACTGAGTGTGCTTGGGAAGGACCTCACCTCTGGTAGCGTCAAACACTGTGGACCAGGGTTGTAAACATGCAGGTAAATCTGAACTTGCGGGAAGAGGGACAGGAACCAATTGAATAGTCTGAGAGGATTGCTCCATTTTGGACATAACTAACAGCGGAATACAAATAGTTATACCAAAAGAGTGTTCCACCTGTAACACATTTTCTTTCAGTAAGGTGGATACATTATGCTTTCTCCACCAACCCACACCCAAAATGATAGGATACATCAGGGAGGAGCAAATGGAGGACCTTGCAGTAAAAGACTGTCCCAAAACCACAAAGATTACTGGCTTCTTCAGCTGGAAGGAGGGAAACATCTGATAGTTCCCACCCCTAACAAGCATTCCCAGGTGGTACTTGAGTTGTAGCAAGTTGGCAGTCTCCACACTCATGAAGTTTTTGGAAGCACCTGTATCCAAAAAAATGTCTGGCTGATAGATAGTCTGACCGTTATAAATGCTACCATAAACAAGAAGTAACCAGAAGTAGATTTATTGGCAGCAAAGGTGGCTATCTTGGCAGGGTCTTGTTTTTCATTGGCGGTACAAACGGCAGCTAAGGAGGCAGGATGCTCCTGAAAGTAACGCTCAATCATCTCTTGGACAGCAGCTGGAAGAGCAGGGTTATCACAATCAATGGGAACAAGGGGCACCTCTTTGGATGTAACCACAGAAGATTTGGCAGGTACAACATGCTGAAGAATTGCCAAGGAACTATCAGGACCAGACACTACTGGGGCCTCTTTTACATTGGCAAGTTTGTTCACCACTGCCAATTGCAACTGAGATGGGCTAGGGGGAGAACAATCTTGGCTTTGGTTGGAAGGAACTACCGCGGCGCAAGGACCAGAAAACCAGAAGCGTGCAGCGGGTTTGTCCTCAATTACCAACATACCTTGCTTGGAAGTAACCAGATTTGAGACCAGAGAAAGAATTTGGCTTACCAGGGCCTCAGTTGTGGTTAACAGGGAATCCCAAACTGCCAAATCCTGGGCAGTCTGGTCAACTGCTAACCACAACGCTGAGAGTTTATTCACCTTGGGAACATCAATTGTACAGCAGTAGGTGAGAAACTAAGGAAGGAATATTGAAAGCAAAGTAGTACTCTGATGGAAGGTGTACAGCTTACAATTTACTTTGAGCTCCTCAATAGATACACACCAATTTTTTAACAAAGGGTATAGAGATGCACTTTCAGTTAAAACACGTGGATTGTGCTCCACCGCGGACAACAACCATTCACAAGCATCCTCAGAAACCTTTGTCATCACATGGAAAATTGGGATTTATGACTAAGGCTTGAACCAGAATAGAATGATAAAGCTGACAAACCTTACGCAAAATCTCATCAGTAGGTGGAGAAGGAAAATAATCTGGACGTCAAAATGACATGACACAACGGAAATAGTAAACAAATGATCCAGTCTCAACAACTGCAACCAGAGATGAAAACTAAAAATTAAAGAAAAGCCCAAACTGAAAGCTCAGAAAGGAACTGATACAAATAAACATGGTAAACGCAGATATCTCAACAGAGCAGGAAAAAAAAATCCACAAATTCATGACAAACTGCTTCCAAAAACTCAGATGTAGAAGAGTTGAGTAATCTGACAGAAATTGCAGGATAGTATGAAGCCGTTTCTAAGTGATGGGGGATTACCACCCAAATCCACATAGAATTAATTATTAACCACCAGCGTGGCTTCAAATATCTTTTTGTAAAATTTCCAATTGTAATACCAGGATAAAGCAGAACAATCAATCCTAACCAAAGTAGCCCAAGATAAATGGCCTGAGACAACATCAACAAATCTTCAGATTAAAGTTCTGGCCATTGGGAGGCAACACAATTTTCAGTTTCAAGAATGGGGGAGGAGCTGCAAAATTGGCTGGCGCAAAATTAACATTGGGCGGCACCAAAAACAAAGTTCTGACTGCAGGACCCCATCTTCCAGGAATGATTCTGTTGAGAATCAGATTTTACAGAATATATTGTAACAACCCCACCACAGGATGCATTTTTTTGAAAGTAAATTAGACCTTGGGATAAATGATTTTTATTGAGTAAAATTTTGGGAGGACTCAACTCTTAGAGTTGAAACAGTGAAAATTATTCAATATATATCAGAAAAATTGACTAAGCAATACCACCTGAGTCTTGACCTCCTATTCATTCCACATTTCAAGTAAGTATCTGTTCCAGGTTGCAAAGAACCCTTGTGTGACTAGTTTCTGACAACCATGCTGATTGACAAGCTCATATCAGGTGACCCTCAAATTACGCCAATTTATCAATGTCAATTTGAAAAGGGGAACTGGTTTCAGCTGACAGACTGGAGCAGCCATAACCCATTTCCAATTGACTGTTTCTTTTAAATCTGTTAACTTGGTCAATTTTGATAAAGGTTTTCCGGCTTTTCAAGCCTTCTTGCTTGGGCAGATAATCCCGGCATGATAGAACCTACTGTGACAGAAATGGGGCACTACAGCACTTGCCTGCCAGGATGCTGGGACTATGAGCAAGGCTCTATTGGCACCCCAACCACCAAAGGAGGACAATTCTCTTGTCATCCTCCTGCTCTAAGATTGGGCTATGTGTGTGCTGGAAAGGGTTGGTCACCACAGTAGTGGCCAAAGACAGCTCCAAACAAGTATCATTCTTGTGAGAGCACAGCAAACACCAACCATAGAACTGGAGACAGTGTGCCTCCTTGCTTTGGTAATTAAACCCCAGCTGACGCTCCTCCTATATGATTTCCAGGAACTCCTGATACTCTTCTTTAGTGCTGAGACAAGAAGATGTAGTAGAGAAAGCCATTATGCCTGACTCTCTTCTTACCCTCCCTATTTATAGTCAAGAGGGTGGAAATGTGATATTAGGCTGATTGACCACAAATGATCAGGCTTTTTATTGCACACAGATCTTTATCAGTAACACGCTGTATTATCACTAGGTTATCATTATATTAAGTGTAGTGATTATATGTTGTATAATGACCAGTTTATTATACTTGATATGTCAGTTATACGCCAAATAATAGTTAGTTGATTAAAATAGATATGACAATTATACACAGTGTATTCATTAGATACCATTCTATTAAGTGCAGTGATTATATGCCATATAATCACTAGTTTATTATAAATGATATAACAATTATACACTGTATAATTATGTCAAGGGTCTGGATGTACAAGTATTCTGGTAATTTTCATCACACCTAACATCCAGTCATTGCCCAATTTGATGCCTTTCTAATATATCATTTGACATACTGGAAATGGCAACAAACCAATATCACATGAACGTCCAGGTATCTAACAATTTGAACCCATCCAGCACATGACCAGCCCCTGGGTTTGGTCCAACTAATATCACTGCCTCAGTTAAATCTATATAAGTCTAAAGTATCATCCAATAAAATATACTTCTTCTCTCCTTAATTTTATATTTGAAGATTCCCCAAAAGGCGCTCCTTATCACTGGTAGCACTACGGTTTTTGACCATGCCAATGAAAGAGAAAATGACTGAACAGAACCTGCCCACCTTTGCCCACATACTCAACCAGGCCACATCCCAGGAGACCTGGAAAACATACTTCCGTGCCCACAACATTGACAAAGATATTCCTAGTGGTGCACCGTATTCAAAGGTCTGGTCATGCCCAAAGCATACACCAAGATAATTCAATACAGTTGCTCTCTTCAACCACAAACAAACGCACAACCACCTATCACAGGTGAAGTTGCCAACACCAAATACATTGGTATTGACAAGTTCTTTGGTAAAAAAAAGAAAACGTCATCAACTGGCTAGACCACACTGCCACTAAACTCCACGCCAGCCGCATCCCTCATGAGAAATGGGTCCAAGAAGCCAGCAAGCGCCTATACAAGGCCGCAGCTAACTGGTTTGCCACCTGGGTTGGCTCACAAACCAACAACCAGCTTGACAACTGGGAAGAGTTCAAAGCCGACATCACCCACAATTTCCGCGTCACCAAATCTCTTCAAAATATTGCAATAAAGCTCAGTGATCTTCCTCAGAAGACCACTATTGCAGCCTACGCCAACAAATTTTAGGAAATACATCACAAAATCCAAAACCCAGCACAAGCTGACAACGTACACACCAGAGCATCATTCATCAACAGAATGAAACCCTCTGTTGATGCCCTCATCCGCAAAGAAGCAAATACCTCCATGCCTGCGCTCATTGCTGAAGCCAAGCACGCTGAAAAACGCGCCAACATGGAATATGCTGCATGCAACGGCAACCGCTCCTCAAACGGCATGGCAGAGAAAACGCCAATGGCAATAAACGCCAAAATACCAACCATAACAACGGCAACTCCAATTGTAACAACAGCAATTGTAGCCAAAGTACAAACCACTCCTGTCCCAAGAAAGAGGACATCGCCAAAGTTAACAACGCTGAAGTAGCAACCCGCTACAAATCTGACCCCACATTCTCTGACCTTGAAGGTCTCAAAACAGAGGAACAGGGAAAAGAGGAGGGGGAACAGGCTTAAGTGCCCCTGTCTCCCCCAAACATGACAAGAAGTACCAAGGCACAAACTTTGCTGCTTGTATCTCCTGTGTCTCTCAAACCTCCATTTTTATGAATGTAAAAATTAAAGATCACTCACATATTCTTGTCTATCTATGCACTTACAAATCACATAAACATAAAATTTTATTTGACTCTGGTGCACAACACACTATGGTTAGCAAACCTTTTGTAACCAAGTACAAAATACCAGTTGTCAAATCCAGCTTCAAATACGCCAGAATGGCAGACAAATCAAAAGTTCTACTTGAAGGCAAAACAACTCCCTTCAGAATTGACCTCCAAGGCATACAAACGTCAATCAAAGGACTTGTCATGAACAACATAAACTACAAAATTGTAGCAGGCATAGACTGGTTCTCCCGAGTGAATCCCAGCGTATGTTGGAAAACAAAGACCATGACAATAAAACACAATGGAGTCAATTTCAACATTCTCAAAGAACCCAACGACCTGATTCTAAGAGACACAGTATTTGTCCAAGTCAAAAATCATTATGACTCTGAACATTTAACCAAAGACAGTACCCTCCACATAATAAGGTACTCCAAATTTAATAATATACAAGCACAAAAGATCCAATGCCCAGAACTTGCAGCACTCCTAAATGAATACACTCATGTATTCAAGGAAGAACTCACAGAGTTACCCCCCAAACAAGCGGTCAAACATGGCATTGACTTATGCAAAGCCATGCCCAAACCTGCACCCCCTACAGACTCCCCCCCCTTGGAGACCCAAACACTTAAAGCCCACATTGAGGACAACCTAGCCAAAGGATTCATTTGCCCGTCTAAATTCCTGTGGGGGGCAGCAGTTTTCTTTGTAAAGAAGAAAGAAGGATCCCTTTTATTAGTTACTGACTACAGAGCACTAAACACAAGTACAGTAAAAATTAAATACCCACTTCCCTTATTGAAAATCTATTTGCAAGGCTCTCTGGAGCAAAAATTTACTCAAAAATTGACCTCACATCTGGTTACAACCAAGTTGAAGTCAAAGAGAAAGACATACCAAAGACCGCGTTCTGCACACAATTTGGGTTGTTTGAATGTAAAGTAATGAACTTTGGGATGACCAACGCTCCCACAACGTTTGTCACCATGATAAACCAAGTGCTAAACAACCTCTCAAACACATTATGTTACCTTTGCAACATCATCATGTTTTCAAAAACAAAAGAGGAACACCTCACACATTTCTGCAAGACACTTGATTGACACAAAAAGCACAAACTATACGCTAATCCTAGTAAGTGCCAATTTATGGAAAAGGATTTCTTGTTCTTGGGCCACATTGTCTCTGACGGTGGCATCAAAGCAGACCCAGATAAAATAAAAGCCATAAATAACATGCAACACCCCGCCTCTGTGAAACAAGTTAGATACTTTCTTGGTATGGTAGCTTACCTAAGGAAATACATCAAAGACTGCGGAAAGCTCACCACACCAATCAATGACCTAGCTAAAGGTAATGCCAAAAAGAAAATCATCTGGACTCCAGAATGTGACAAGAATTTCCAGCTATTAAAACAAGCTTTGATCAAAGCACCAATCTTCCAATACCCTAATAACAACAGGTGCTACAAGCTTGAGTCAGATGCTAGCGACACCGCCATTGGCGCAGTCCTACGCATCTGCCATCCAGGGCAGCAAGATTTTCTACCAGTATGTTACAAAAGCAGAAAACTAACAAACACTGAGCAGATATATCTAATACACAATAAAGAATTTCTAGCAATATATCACGCACGCAAGAAATGGAGATGTTATCTCAAGGGACACTTAAATGTCCAAGTGCTAACTGACCTCAAATCCTTAATCTATTTCAAAACTCAGAACGCACTTGCGCAGCGCCAAGCCAAATGGATGTCCTTGCTGGAACAGCTTAACCTGGACATCCAATACAAAAAGGGGGCAGAGCTGGTCACAACCAATGCTCTCTCTAGGCTATGCCAACCAAGAGAGGATCACCCTGACCACCTGGACCCTGAATGGCCCAGCCTATACAACACTGAGTACAAGACAAAATGAAAGGATCCCTCCACACATCAACTAACCCACAATATGCTATTAAGGAATGAAAAAAATTTCCACGTATCAAATGGTACAGTATACCAAATCATCAAAGATAAACACATTCCATACATCCCACTTGCACAAAGAGTTGACACTATACTAAGACACCATTGTCTGCTAGGACACACAAAGGCTAACAACCTATATCTCACACTGAAAGAGATAGTATGGTGGCCCAACCTGAAGCAAGACATAATCAATGTTCTAAAAAAGTGTACAGTATGTGAAAAATACGCCAGCACCAAGGCACCACAGCCAACAGTTAATCCAGTACCTGACCCTGAACCATTTAAGGTTTGGGGACTGGACGTAGTGGGAACCTTCCCAGAAACCAAAACAAATCAATGTTTCCTAATTGTAGCCATCAACTTTGCCACATGTTGGCCCATCTGCTGGGCAACAAAAGATCACAAGGGGGAAACAATAAATTAATTCATCAATAAAGCAATCATAGCAGACTACGGCACTCCAGACTACATCATAACAGATGGAGCAAAAGAGCTAACAGACCACATAGTAAACGGCAATCTAAAAACAAAAAAGATCAAACACTCCGCAACCTTGCCCTACAGGCCACAGGCCAACAGCAGAGTTGAACGCCTTAACAGCAGCCTTATCAGAACCCTGGAGAAAATAATGGATGGTAAAGCCAATGACACATGGCTGCTATACGTGAACCATGCATTACTAGTATCCCGGGTTTGTACCAATCAAGGGACAGGCTACTCACCGTTTGAATTAACATACAGGTACAAGCCAGAAATAGTCACCCGCAATAACCAGCCATATGTAAAGGCCCCCGGGGAAACCTCCCACAGTAGAACAGAAACCAGCTCTACAACACATACGCCTCAAAGCCAAACTGGCTGAAATAAAGAGACTCAAAACTCAAAAGGTAACCTCAACAGAGGACCCACTCCCCATCAACTCCCCCATCTGGGTCCTAGCCGGGAACAGAAAGAAACTAGACTCAGTACACAAGGGACCAGGAAGAATCATCAGATACCGACCAGACAGGAACACTTACCTGGTTAGGTTCCAGGGTGCCAAAGAGCCCATCACCAAAAAGTACCACAGATCTCGCCTCCGCCCTAGCAAAGGAGAACACTTGACCCAGTTGGTGCCCACTAGCAAACAACTCCAGGAACATCAGGCGGCAGCCGTCAAGACAAAGCCCCCTCCTGATGTACCTGAGTAACCCCTTGAGGGAGGGGTGTGTCAAGGGTCTGGATGTACAAGTATTCCGGCTATTGCCATCACACCTAACATCCGGTCATTGCCCAATTTGGTGCCTTTCCAATATACCATTTGACATACCGGAAATGGCAACAAACCAATATCACATGACTGTCCAGGTATCCAACAACTTGAACCCATCCAGCACATGACCAGCCCCTGGGTTTGGTTCAACTAATATCCTGCCACAGCCAAATATATAAGTCTAAAGTATCATCCAATAAAATATACTTCTTCTCTCCTTAATTTTATATTTGAAGCCTCCCCAAAAGGTGCTTCTTATCATTGTTAGCCAATATAGTGATTATCATTGATTACACAGTGTGTAATCACTGGATCATCAATTGTATATTGCTCATTCCATCCTAATGAACGTTGATCAACTCAGTCCCACCAGCCTGAAGGGTGTATATAAGTATATCAAATAAGTGATGTGCAAATGGCTAGGAAATTCCAAGTTTGCATCAGCATTACACAGCAGATAATTGGTTCCTTATAGGTTCAGGTAGTATTAAACAGCAGATAACCCACGAGTCAATATTGGATTGGATCAACTATTATACAGTGTATAATCCTTGATTCAACCCTTCATATTAATAAGCAGAAGGCTTGCCAGCCAGAAAAGAATAACCAAATAAGCCCTAGAAATGGAAAACAGGAATACCAGAATTCTACCTTCCAGTGTAGGAGGATAGAATTGAGACCATTTCTAAGTGTCAATCAAATACAACATAGCTTCCTAGTGTTATAATAGACGCATAAAGATACAACCAATTGATAACTGCCAGTAGGCTAGCTCAGGAAGAGTGTAGGCTGTAGCTGAAGTGCCTTGAACACCTTATTAAGGCCAGAAGCAACACACATGCCAAGGACAGCCAATCAGGATAGGCACAGCTAGCAAAGATGGACCTATTGAAAAGGTAGCCACTGAGAACAGTCTGAAAGGACAAGAAGAAGGGTTGTTGCAGTATATATTGATACAGACACATTAAAGGATGATAATAAAGTTCTTAGTTACACCTGGATAGATTGCAGCTGCTGGCTAGATTGTACTCCAGTTCCAATAAACATAATTATCTTCAAAGTTCTATTCTATTGTAGTCTGTAGTGCTCTTGCATAGGATTAGGTAGAGTACATTGGCAAGATTAACATCTATCTGTAGCTTTGAACATACCAGCAATAACCCAAGTTGTTCAACATATACTACACATTAAATGAAAAGAAAGTAAAATTCATAATATAATTTTTTATTATATTTTTGATAATTATCAAAATATATTCTTCAAACTAAAAATATTTAGATTTTTGCAACATTAATATATATAAAAGTGAGTCTGTCTGGATGTCTGTCTGTAATTTCACCTTGAGTGGGCTTGAGCTGTAAGGGATTTGACTGAATTGATTTTTACTTAAATTTGATTTTAAAAGTTGATTGTTAAACCAAAAGCTCAATTTGGCTCATCCTTACATTCAATCCCTTACATACATCTTTGAAATTACACAGATTGAATTCAGTGGAGTGTGGTCTAAATCATGTTGAACTATAATACAAGCCAATTGAACTTTAATAAATTTGTATTTGATTACTTGAATTTTAAATTAGTGGCTAACCCCACTCAACTATATCAAAGTGGCTTATCTGTATAGATTACCTGACTTTAGAATGGGTGGATTAAAATTAGAAAGGAAGCAGCAATGTTTAAGATCCTTTTATATGATTGGATGTTTAAACACTGCTGATGATTGAATTAACCGATGAAAAGAGAGCTTGATCAGTTTTAAATATATTTAATTGAAAAAGATAAATAAATTTTAGTTTAAATACAGTATGGTTGGCTTGGAAATTTTGAATCTATCTATTCCAAAGTGAAATAATAGATTATTCCACTTGGATGCATCAGCTGATCCAAGTGGTTGCATATTTTTATAGAACAAACCTTGCTTGCCACAGCTTCATCCCAAAAGAACATCAGTGGAGTAAACTGGCTATGATAGAATTATGATTCAATATTTTAATTTTCATGAAATTTTTAGGACGTAGATCAAATTTTCAGATGATTCTGATCAAAAAGGTACCAAACATGATAGCTCTAGCTGCTCTAGATGTTGAGTTATATAGTTAAGTGCTTTTATCGGGTCCACGTCATAATCAAAGGCTCGACTTGATTTGATATTATCTAAATTTACTTTAATGTACACTAAAAAACTAGAATCAATGTATCTCAGTGAATACTAAGCCGATTTTGATGTCCAATAGCTTACTTTAAAGCTGCAGATCAGCTTTACATTTTTACAGACATTAAAAATCAATTATTAAATTTCAAAATAATTAGTTTAGCTTTACTAAACTTAATAGTGATACTATACTTATTTAGGTTTAATTTTTATTAATACTTAGAGTATACAATTTTAATTTTAAATTTAAATAAATATAATTGAAATTACTTTTAATAAAGCAATTAAATAATATTTTAATTAAACAAGCAATAAGTAATCCAAGCCTAAAAATACAATAAAATATATTCAATTGATTTATTAAATTCAACTTTAATTCTGTCCTTGGACGGTGCAACCACCTAGTTTTTTTGTATTTATCTTTTAAATATACTGAAGATAAGATCAATAGTTTGTTTTAATGCTTTATTTTGTTTAAAATACTAAATTCTTAATAATTTATTTTAGTTTGATGTTAGAAGATTTAATGATTTTACTTTATATTAATTTTGAGGCTCAAGTTAGATTTAAATACTAAAATTAAGAGCTTTAGATAGAATATTTTAATATTTTATTAGTTTAAAATTATATAAAAGGTTACAATTGAGTAAACTAATCATTATAATTGATTTGCATTGATTACAAAGAGGATGACATGTATATTGATGCTTAGCTTTCAATATGTGTTACCTTTTGTTTAAAGCTATTGTTGCAACCAAGTTTGATAACTTTCCTGACAACATATCTTACAACATACAGGCACACTTAATAAGTTGCCCCACAATATATTAAACAACATTCTTCTTCCTTTCACAAATGTTGAAGTACAGAAAAATACTTACCAATAATGAGAAAAGCTAATTCCAGTCAAATGCATTTGGTAAGCTATTTTAAATCCTAACCATATAAGGATCCTGCCACAAAAGCCGCCCTTTTTTGTCCCTGTGACTACTCCTTACAGTTATTAGCTACAGATTTCCAATCTATCTATTACTGTATATTAAATATATGTTTTTCCCTATTGGACCTTTGTATTCCCTCCTTTGATTGCTCAACTATATCTGGTTCAGCGGTATGACACGCCATTTTTAAAACAGCATTTCAAAAAACTACATCTCAAAATATGCCATCTCAATTTTTAGCTTTCTCAATTTTATAGTAAAAACGTCATTTTGATTTACAGCATTTTGACTAAGAAAAAACAGTTTTAAAATTTTAGACTTTTTAAACTCCAAAAATTACCAAAAAAATCCTCAAAAAATAAAATTTAAAAACATTTCTAGGCTTAAAAAAGCCTCAGAATTTCAAATCTGTAATGAAAATGGGGTCAATTTGTAGTAACAGAGTTGTGTAAAGTCCAAAAGTTAAAATATACCCAAAAACAACTATTTTCATATATTATAACTTTAATCCATACTTTAAAATAAGCATAGAATTGTACTAAATACCAAAAAAATCTAAGAATGATAAAGTCAAAGAAAATAAGAGAAAAGATAAATACAACTTTATTGGAAAAGGACTCAAACATTGGTAGAAAGATCAACTGAGATAGCTTGGAGATGCTCAAGCTTTCTATCCTTAGGATAGTAGGCAAGGACCATCTTGCTGATTTCAGTATTCTTTTTCACTGCATTGTTCATCTTGAGGAGATCACCCTTGGTCTTCATACCAGTCTTAAAGAGGCGGGCAGAGATGGCCTACTGGGTTTTTAAATAGACCATGATCTTGTTGAATTTGGGCTTATGAACCCTGACCCTTGTAGCAAACTGGCTACACCACCCTTCAAGGGAAGAGGTGTTCTTGATTAAACCATCTTTTACCTGATTAAAGCAGTTCCAGGTGATTGAGTCACCACCCTTTCTGATGTGGCATGCTCCTTGAAAGATACCAACCCATTGAGTTTCAAAATACTCAATAAAGGGCGCAAAAGATGCCTGGTTGGCTATAATATATGGGTGACAGAGTAGGGCATTGCAGAAGGCATTTGTCTCCTCCTTTCTAACCAGAGCAAGGGCAGCAAAGCAATTGAAGACGTCCTTGGCTTCTTTGGTGCCTTCAGAGTTGACCAGCTTATGGAGGTCAGAGCACTTTTGGAGGTGGAAGCACAGTGCCTACCAGAAGTGGAAGTAGCATCCCTGAGGGGAGCTCTTAAAGACTCAAATGAAGGCATTTGCCTGAGCCTGTTTGAAATCCACTACCAGATATTCATGGTAGGGAAGGCTTTCTGGCTGCTTTTTGGGGGTGGGGAAATCTTCTGCTTGGGATAGGGTCTTCTTGCTCCTCTGGTCTCCTTGGATTCCTCTTTGATGGTTGGGAGGATTTTATCAAGCTTGGCCTTTAGCATTGTGAGTGCATGGACATATAATTTCCTGCTTCTTGTTTGGAAGGAAAAAGAATATCAGGGGAAGAACTAGATTACCAAACTGCCCATGAATATTCCAAAGCTGGCTGAAGAGCTTTGGGCAGGTTGAGAAAGTGCTATCTGCAAGTCAGGTCTTGCATTTCAGCAGGTTGTGTAGATCCTGGCTTGTGGAAAAGAAGATAATATGCTCAGGGGCATGCTGACCATCATTATGAAGAAAAAACTCTCCTCATGGTGGGATAATTTTTTTCCTCAGTAAGGATCAATTGGTCAATGGATGTAGCACTGATGCATTCAGTTCTCAGAGCATATCTCTGATCAGTGAGATATCTCTGTAGTTTTGAGGCACCACCAACAGTTGCAAGTTGGGTATCATTTAAATTAAGGAGGTCATCATTGACGACCTCAGATGTGGTTTGATCCTTAGTGGTTAGGATCACCTGGCAAAGAAACCAGCAGATAAGTTGGTAAAGGGGGTCAAAAGGCTCAGCGCAGTCATGGTTGACAGTTAGGGCTTTAAATATAGTGAACCCATAAGTAGTGAGTCTAGCTGGGCAGCAAATGTTATCACATTTATAGTGATGTTGGTGGATTGCTTTCTTCTCATCACTACAGCTGAAGCTATAGCCCTTTTAGACAAAGCCAACATCTCCTTTCTTTGTCATGATGGGGTAGCTGGCTGGATAAGTGGCAGGCACAGAAAAGGTACCATTTTGATTTCATATATTATGGATGGTATTAAGATCCCAGAGCTCAATTTTTTCATCTGCAGGAGCACCAGGCTCAGGCTCCTGCTCCTCCTCAGGCTCTGATGTGGGATCAGACTGGCAGTTGAAGTTGAATAATTTCTCTTGGGGGTCTGAGGGGCAGTACAGAAATGGAGGGCGGGGAGGGGTAGGACTGTTTCCCTCTGGCTCAGGTGACAGAGTTGGGGTCCTAGGGGGAGCTTTGGCCGTAGAAGGCTGCTTTTTGGGGGTAATCTTGGCCTTTTTGGCCTTTGGAGGAGTGATATTGGACTTTGAGGCCTTTGAGGCCTTGGGCGCAGCTTTGGTAATTGACTTGGGAGGCATCTAAAAGTGAATTAGTTTTAAAATATGAGCAATTTGGGGGTTGTTTTTAAAGAGAAAAAAATGAAAAAATTAATATAAAAAGTAGTAATTTTTTTACATAGAATTGTAGAAAAAAATCTGAAAATATATAATATCAAAATTTCAATGTTTTGTGTTTTGTAAAAAAAATATTAGTAACACAAGTAGGCAAAAATTTGAGTTTTGACTGAAAACTTGCTTTTGAAATGGTGTTTTTGAAGTGACATAATCAAGGTGCTGTAGCTCAAAAACATAGTGTTTTGACTATTTTTTATATTGAATTAACAAATCTATGGTGGAACTACCTCAACCAGGCCAAAGAGTAAAGCTTAAATTTCTCAAAAACTAGCTTATACAACTGGAGTTAAAAAGTACCCAGTTGTTTAGAGGAGGCCAAAAAATATATATCTTCAAAGTTTTATATGTTTTCTTACATTTTTTAATACTATGATAATTGACATGAAACTATACTTTTGAAAAGTGGAAAGCAGGAATTGCGGTGGGGAATCAATATAGTGTAGCCTGGCGTCATAGGTAATTTCCCCTTATTTTCCCCTATCCATTGTGAACATTGAATCAATTGGGTGATATGAAACTTGGGGAATTTGAAGTGGCAAAAATCAAAAGGGTATAGTCACCCCCTTCCATATTAAAATCACTATTAAAATATTTTATTAAGAGAACCCTTATCCACGTATCCATGTATAATAAAGTTATAAATTACATATGACAAAACTGGTTTTTTTACCCAGCAATGACAATCACTAGAAGGACTATCATAGTGGCATCTTTTTAGGTTGTTCTTAGTATAAGTGTATTGAATTAATACTATAGGAACATCTTCTGGTACTATACAACAGGCTTTATTTTAGTTTTGGTATAAGCTTATTTTAGTTAAAGATAAATAGTGTGATTTGAAATGAAGTAAAGTCAAGATGGCGTAAACATGCCCCACACTAAGTGATTTCATATGTAAATAAAGTTAGCAAAATAAGATTTAATTAATCTGACTCAAAGTGACAGAATCAAGATGGCGTAAATTTGAGATGCCACATTAATAAAGTATATGTAAATTAAAACTATTTCATTGTTTTTTTTTAATATTTTGTGATTCAAAACCGCTGACGCAAAAAACGCCATCTTGAATTTAATTCAAGATGGCATAAATTGAAGTGGCAATTTTTGAGATTGCGTGTCCTACCAGTTCAGCTGCCACACTGCTATATAATTCATAATAAAAATAGAAAATCAAACTTAAACTGTAGTAAAAGACAACACAATATACCTCCAAATTGTGTCCTTTAGCTTAAGATATAAGAAAAAAGTAATACATAGAATTTACACCAACCATCTTCACAATTAATTGCATCCATGTTACCAGAAATTGTTTCAAGGTATTTTAATCAAACGCTTAAAAAAATCAGTCTTGATATTTTATATTATAAACTTTTATATTTTTCTTTACCATGCTAACCTTTTTCTACTTAAGAGCGTCAAAAAAAAGTAATAATTATAAAGCTAAAGAAATCATTTCCTTTTTCTGGGATTTATCTTAATTCCTTCCTAAATCACTTCTGCACTCAAGCTGAATTTGAAAGAACAGTGTTAATTTCAGATATTCAAGATCAGAAGTTAAATTAAATAGCTGCCAACTTAAATGATCTTCTGAATTCTTTTACTTAAAAACATCTTCCAGCTTTATAATATCTAGTTACTTCATGTTAATCTTTAAGAGAATTTAATGATACAATAGTTTTTAATGCTGTGGCGCTAATAAAAATCAACTCATCTGTAATTGAAATGATCTAAAGCTTAAATATAATCTAAATTGTACAAGTTCCATAAAGCAAATAATTTGGATTTTTTGATGAACTGGAAAATGGCCAAACAATATTCACAATTTTATTCACATAAAATGTAACAAAAATCAAAAATTAGACAGCACATTCTTAAACCAAAAACAAAACAACTTGGTACAACAAGTTGAATATGTTAAAATTTCTCTGGAATTTATTATAATTAAATCAATATGCTAATAAGGTACCAAAAAACAGAATAAAAACCAGAGAAAAGAATAAAATCTTTTTCACAAAAATAAATTAAGCAAATTCATATATGTTTTATATTTTTATCAAAAAAGTAAATAAAAACAATCTATCATGCAATCAAAGGCTATCCAATTTGAAAAGATGTTTTTTCCTTTAATTTCAAAGGATCTTTATTTGTGCATGTAGGTTTTAAGACCTATATAAATTTGGACCCATTCTTAAAATAGAATTTAGACTATAAAAATTTAAATCTCTAATTTTAGAAGATTTTTTATTGTGTTATGTTACAATGGTCTTTACTAATAATATTTTTTGTAAAGCTAGACAAGAAATATAAAGGTCAGGCCATTGTTGGTGGACAGGGGTCTTGGTATAGTGAAGACACAATCTACACCCATATCTTAGATATGGGTAACAATGAGACTGAACTATACCTGTCACTCTGCTCAACTGGAATCGTCCAGTATGATTATCATCAGTTAATCAGCTATTCTAGTGCTCCTTTACTTTACCCCTTACAGGGCACCATCCAACCGGCTAATAAGGATTCTATATTTTCTAGAACAATTGACTTCTGAGATCCAACTAGCTTTGACTAAATTAAATCAAGGAACAGCTCCTTTTGCCCAGCAACCAAACAGGGAATCATCACTTCCCAAATTCTAAGAAAGGTTTGGCACTTAACCAATGTGACTTAACCTGAAACAAATTTCTTACCAATTGAAGTTTTCTTTGTCACTATGATGCAAGAATTCAACACTTCATAAATAAGGGAAATCATGTTGGGGTCATCAAGAAGCAAAGAAATAGCCCAAGTATCAGATCACTAAAGCATAATCATTATATTTAATCTCTTATAAAAGGACTCCAAGCTTCCTCTAACACAAGTCAGTAATAACCTTCCCATAATGGCTTTCAGGTATTGTGTTGCATGGTACAGCTCTTGATGCACAATAAAGTGACTTCTGTCTTCATATTATCTAATTATAAGGATAACCATTTAAATGATAGCAAGTATACCTTATATAATTCTTCTCTTGTAGCCACTATCACATAGTGCTTAAAAATATTCAATTATGTTATAATAATCCTATATTATAAGTTGGCAACTTCACTTAATGATTTTGGCAAATACAAGAAAATTAGTCCAGCCAATGGAAGAAGAAAGAAGATAATCATGAATCTTTATATGTGATTTTTAGCTGTTTTGAAAAGGGGCTATGTCTACCATCAAAAACCCATAATAAGCTAATGAATCATATTATAACCATTTCCTTGGTGGATTACTTGGCTCTTGGTACTGCTCAAATTCCTCCTAACATGTCTTTCTAAACCACCAGAATTAAAATATAGCACATTTCATCAAGGCCATAATTGAACAAGGACACCAAACCTCCATTTAACCCACCATTCATGCAGAAATTCATCTGGCCAATATAACATTCCACAATATTGGGGACATTATCTGGGAAATGCACCCACAGTTCTTTGATGATCTATGTTCTGGTATTTAAGACAAGGTTTATCTCTTTGACTAAAATATAGTAGAGGTTATCTGCCCAACTCAGTTTTCCATGTAAAAAAAAGACATTTAATCACATAAGGGCAAGTGTTTGCCACCTTGGGTCAACAATTTTTATCATCTAATCAAAACAAAGACAGACAAGGAATATAAGGGCTATATCTGTTGGCCTTCCAAAATTTCACTTGGCTCAATTTTTGCTACCATCAACCCCCATATATCAGCTCTCCCCACTGAATCTCAGGACAAGACCCACAATATGTCACTGCTGTCACTAGTGACATTTTTTAGTTAATGATAAATCAAGGCCCTGAAGTTTATCAAACCCTGATCCCTACTCTCTGTAGCCCCACCAGCCCAGAGGACCAAGGGAAAGATGAAGCATTTTTTAGGCTCAAATATATGAGTAATATAATTAAAAAGCCACCAATGCAAAATGCCTGTCAATATCACAAGAAATATCAAGCAAAAAACCTGAAATGGCCCCAAAAAGTATTTCAAAGTGGCAATAAATAATATATGGTTTCAACAGAGAGTTTTGGCGCCCCAAAGATAAGAGTTCCCAAATAATTTCTCAAAGTCCTGAAAATGGTATGTTTCTTGTGCTTCTGTCTGTTCATTTAACCAGGCTGGTGAAAAGAAGGATCTAGTTATCTATTCTTCAACACCAGCCAATAAAACCTCCCATACCTGATGTTACCCTCCCTTCCCAAGTTCTTGTTGTCCTCCTGCCTTGGTTTTTAGAATCCAAATCTAAGGATGAAGCCTGGTAGATATATTTATACCATGTAAGTTTGAAGCCAAACCCAATTGTAAACTTATTTAGCAAAATAGTTATGAACCTTCAGTTTAACAAGATATTACCTTATATTATACTTGTTTCCATCACCTCCAAACCAGATTCACAGCCCTGCCACTCCTTCCTTCACGCCTGTAGACCCTGCAAACCCCACATCAAAGTTATTTATTTCCCCTTGAAGCACCCTTTGACCCAATTTATTTTACCAAATATCCTGTAGACCCTGTTTTCTATGAGCTCACTTTATAAAGTAACTTACTAGCTGATCCTTTGACAAGAACCTGCCAACCCAGAAAATTAGGTTGTGAAGGCTCCTGATATATTGTACAACCCCTCCTCTTCAAGGAAAAGTACAACTACTTACCAGAATGTTTAGTCATTATTAATCCTCCTGTCTCTCCCCAGCCCAACTTTCCACAGGATCATAGGATTGGAAAATTTTATATCCATTACTATTTGGTTTAATGTATATTACACAGACAGATTTGGTTGACTCCATGGTCCCATCTACTGACCCCTGGTCTCTGTTAGAAAATCTCTCTCATATTTCATTAAGTTGACTCCAATACTGTGATGGGCATTACCTACTAGCCCATCAGTCTTTATGTACTTGTCTGCTGCTCCCCACTGTGCACTTAGTATCCTAATAACTGCCTATACCCATTTTTCCTGTGTTATTCTGCTTCATAAGCATCATTCTCCTTCTCCAAATAAATTTCCTCTGCCATTTAATTTTTTGTTTATATGTTTTATAACCATAATTAATTTTTTAATTTGTCTCTTTGATTTTTCATTTCAGTTCTCTAAATATTTACCTTATTTCTATTTAACTATACAATTTTAATATGATTTGTATCTTATTAAAATAACAGATTTATTTTTAAATTTTTAAAATATCATTATATTGAAATAACATATGATTCAATGTTTTGTTTACTTTACATAAGATAATGATATACTTTTTTTAGAGAAGTTATCTTTTATAAAAATCTAAGACTTTAATGATAAACTTTAATCAAATCCTAAGCCATGTGAAAGTGATTGTTGTTATATAAATGGTCATTTAATAATTCTTTGTACATCAAACTAATTAATCTGATTGGCTGGTTGTTTTCCATTGTGCTCCATTGCAGCTGTTACAAGTTGTTTTTGGACTGATGCTCAATCAGCAACTGGGTTAGCACTAGTCCACAGACAACTTACCACAGCTGCAACTGATGCACAATGGCAAACAACCAACCAATCAGATTAATTAGCACACATGCATCAAAGAATTATTAAATGTAATTTATGTAACAACAAGCACTTTCTCACATGGCTTTTGATTGGCTTAAAGTATATTATTAAATTCTTAGGTTTTTATAAAAGACAACTTCTCTAATACAACAAGAATATAATTTTCTAATGTAAAATAAACTAAAAATTAAACCATTGTTATTTCTGTTACAAGGGGCCCTTTAAAGAGATAAAATAAAACATTGGTTATGGAAGCATGATAAACCACAAAGAAAAACAAAGATTGAGAATATCTAATAAAAAATACAAAAAATTTAGAAGAATGGTATATTGTAATTAAATAGGAATGAAAACAAAGAAAACAGGGGAAAAGATCAGAATCAAACATAGTTTGTTTGAGTAAAAGATAAACAGTATAAACAAAGGTTAGTAAAAAGCAACACCAGAACTTTAGAGGCTACTAAAAGCCTTGATTCAGTAAACAGAAAGATTAAGGATATTATTTTCAAAAATATAGACAAAGTCAAGACATTCTTAATCACAGAGGCTAAAATGAAAGATTATACCAAAATCTTAATAGCAAAATTGGCTGACATGTCAGAGAAGACAATTAAACATCTTCTCAACATTCAAATGACTGTGGTTGAGGGGATGTAGTTCAAAAACAAGCACTGGATGCACTATTTGTTTGTGTTGATGGCACCAAGATTTACAAGCATCTCCAGACAGCAAAACAAGCCCAAAAGAAAGATACAGATATTATTTTCAGCTTTTTTGTACCCAAGATGGCCCAGCCATAGAGACAACCAAGAAAGAAGTGTCAAATGTAGGTAGCTAAAAATATTAATAAAACTTAATGCTCACTTTTTTATAAATAATTGATTTTATTGTTAAAAATATCCTGAACTTCTATGTCCTGGTAACATTTTATTTATATTATTCCATCTATTTAGGATAGAAGCTAGCAATGACTCCTCCTATGGGCTACAAGCTGGAGGACTGGACAAACAGAACATTCTTAATAAAAAGATGCTCTCTCTACACTGAATTTAAGAAAAGGCCAACATATTGGGCATTTTTAGCATACAAAGTCATATATCTAGTCTGACCAGATCTGGTGTCACTTGGTGGATTTTATGTGTTAACTTTATTGGCTTGTTTAAGAAATCTTGAATATTTTTCCATTCAAGAAAATAATGAAGATAGAGCAGAATTAAAAGGGTGCTTTATTTTGTTTCTTGATGAAGCACATATGATCTTACCCAATGAAGAACTTCAAGGGTGTAGTGTATAAATTGGATTATGCAACACAACAGCCATATAAAATAAGAATACTTCTGGAAAAAATTGGGCTGGTTGGGGTTGGTAATCTGATATGATATCTGCAACAATGAGAATGAGGATCTATAAAACAAAACAAAAAAGGTTCAGTATACAAAAAGTTGTGCAAGTTTACAAAGGCCTTTGCTGGTCAAAGGATCCATCTTTTTTGTTTACGTTGGGTTCATATTTTTAATTTGGGATGAGCACCAGTGTAGAAGATCTGGTTGGGGATTCTACCAGAGATTGACAATTAAAGGCTCTTCCTAGACAGCAAGAAAGTTTCCCCCAGTTATATTTCAGTTGACCATGATATTCAAGATGTCCTTTTCTGGGCAATCATCTATGATTTGCAGTGCTGCCAGAGAAGCTGCTCCTGAGCTCCACCTCAATTTCCTCTATTTTAAAATCATACAGTAGTTTTCAAGGCTATGGCGCCAAGAGAAAAACTGAGAATTAAGCAAAAATAAATATCTGTAGATGAAAACAACTGGGATTTAAAATAAAATGATATCATATGTAAGAAAAATTTAAAAAACCAACAAAGCTATTTTGATTGACAATATATTTGGTTATTTTATATTTTTTGAGATGCAATGATTTTGTTTATATCTGAGTTTGTTTTACTTACAGATAAGGTTTTTTCTTAAATCTCAGATATTTTTCTAAGGTACCATAGCTTTCAAAACTATTATAGAGAATAATTCAATCATGTGCATCCACTGTATATAGTGTGTAAAGGAGGTATTGGTCATCTTCATTTCCAAGTGGTGGCATAATGATGCCCCCACTATAAGAAAAAGCAATGATAATTCTCTACCCATATATAATCTTCTTTTTTATATTTTTAATTTTTTAAATCTATTTTACCATTTTAAGTGGATAGAAATAAAGTGACAACCTGAAGCTATATATATTATATTCATAATTTATAAAAAAATATTGATTAAATAAACAACACTTATATACTACAAGAACATTGTATAATATATTAATGTATTGCTTTTATATTTATTTTTGATTGGAGGGTTATTTATGAATATAAAGAATTCAGGGTTAATTGCCTTAATAGTCATCACGTGTCACAATAAAAATATTTAATTTAAAAAATAATAGTTTATGTTGATTTTAATCTTAGCACAATGCTTTATTGACTATATGATTGACAACTTTTAAATAAAAAAATAACTAATAAAAAAATTAAACAAAAATAAAAACAAACTATGTTCTTAATTTATTTTATGGTTGTCAAGTCACAGAGGAATATATGATTCAGGATGTAAGCAAAAATTGTCATTATCTCTTTTGTAACGGTATAGAACCTGAACTGACCTGCATCAAATGAAATCAAATATTTCCACAGGTCAAGTTTGTATGCCACACTTAATAACTTGCTTAAGCCACCTAAAGACCTCCTCAATTGAGTTTGGGAAAAAGGAATATGCAAGAATAAATAACATGTGCACAATTGCTGTGGCCAATTGTCACACCTGTCTTAAACAGAGGGAATTTATAGAGAATATCTGCCATTTTGTATTCCAACACTATACAATATAAAATTAGGGATGAAAACTGGGCTAGTGCACCTGAGATGCACTTGATAATTGAAGAAATGATTGTTGGATTCTGATTTATAAGGTACATTGATTGTTTGATACAACCCAATACCTTCTCTGAATAAGTAGGGCCACCATAAAATAGATGATAGCACAGACTGATGCAAACCAATATACTCTATATTTGGCACCTCTGGGGACATAGCACTATATATTAACATAGGTGTTTTATTATCTGATTTTTTAACAAATTTGATTTGCCATATCTCTTTCCTTGAGAGCAGTGTATATCTCTGTAGATTTTTTTTCAGGTCTCAATATTAGTGGGGCTGTTAAACTTATAAGAATATAAATCAATTTCTTCCATTAAAACTGCAATCCCCTGACCAAACAACAGAAAAAGAAAATTTGAAGCACTGATTTCAAAAATATACTTTGTCATAGACTATAATTTTCTGGTTGAAGGTGTAAGTCTTAGTCAATCCACTGATAGATGACCAATTTTTGCTCCTTGTTGAATATGTTTGACAAGCTCTTTGGTTATTTCCTTTGAAAAATGACTAGTGTTGTGATACCAGTTCTAAAATTTATTGGGAATTTTGGATCTAATCCAACCATACTTGTGGCCTACTTGAGGTACTCAATGTCCTGTATCAACTTTATAAGAATAAGATGCTTTCTTTTAGGGACTACCTTCTGATACAGCTTTTTAGATACAGAAAATTTAGGATTCTGCTCAATAACTGGCACACACATAATAGGTGCCTTGTTATAGAAGGCTGTGACTTACATCAACACCTGATGCTCCTCCAAAGTTATATAAAGCTCTGATCTTTCATTGTTGTATTGGTTCACATTACTTACATAGGGCTTGTATGTAGTATCAAGAAATGGATAAAGCCTTTTAATCATGCTTTCTGGAAAAGACTCCTGATAGTATATGTTATAAATAACAAATATGTGCAATGGTGGAGTCTTGCTGAAATTCTGAAGTGTTAATAAAATGAGGAATGAAAATCAAAATTCTGAAAGCATTCAATAAAAAAAGTTATCAACAACAAAATTTAAGAATGGTACACTCAAAGTAGAGGCATTGAGAAAAAACCAAAAGAAAAATCAAGGCAAAAAATAAAAAAGGCAAAAATTTGAGGAAATAAGACTGTATTTTACAAATAAATAATTCTGCAAAGTGGTTCAATCATTTCCTCAACTTTGGGCTCAGGGGTTGTGTCAATCAGCAAAGGACTTTAAACACCACTAAATGGACACTGCAACTTACAAAAAGCCATACCAGCATGTAGGTGAGCAAAATTTTAATTTCAACAGAGGGATTTTGTTCAAAACTGGTAGCTAAGATTTTCAAATACTTCTGATTTTATTAAACTACTGGGGTAGTTCTGAGCTCCAAATCAGCTCATATGAGTGTTTAGGAGGGAATAATTACACTATCAAGGAATATTTTAAAACTAATTATCTTAATTAATCAAAATTTTGGTGTCATGTTTTGGTTTCAGGGTCAAAAACACCAAATTCCTGAATTCTGGGTTTTAAAACTTTAAACAGTTTCTCCTAACTTTTGTTGAAATATTCAGATGCTTAGCCACAATTCACTTTTGGGCCAATTGCTTGATATATGTCCTTGTATGTTTAAGGCACTATCTTGGGCCTAGCTTTTTGATGTTTGGATTTCCAAGGGCGGGCAATTCCATATAAGATGTGACCACCTATGACAATAATTGAACTGTGGGGTTCCTGTTGACCAGTCCCCAATGTGTGTCCTGGGTCATAGCCTGGGACCAGCTGAAAGGAGATGTCATTCTCTAGTAGTGGAAAACGTATTTCAGAAATATATAGGGGTCAAAATAGGTTTTTATTCACCATCAGAAGGAAGCTCTTTTTAGAAACCTTCTGCTATATTGTCAAGGGGTCTGGAAAAATTGATATGTGCCAATACTTGGAGTCCTCCAACAATCTCTTGGACTCCTTGCACTTAGTCTTGGTCTTCTGCTTCTTAGTATTAGACTCCTGCACTTTAGCCCTGTACTTTTGCTCCTTCATCTTGGGGCTTCTGCTCCTTTATCTAGGTCTTCAGCTCCCTTTGTAGTCTTGCGGCCTCTGTACCCACTTTTTCCTACCTAGAACAGTCTAGATAAGCCTTAACCAGTCCTTAGTGGCCTTTTTAATAACTTTATCTGGTCCCTAAAAAGTCTCAGATTGATCCCCCTTTTATAGCTCCTTGTTTTAGTCTTTGTTTCTCTCAGATCTCTGTTTTTCCAGGCTTAAAATATCCATTTTTTAAGCCAATTAAAAACCAGCTTATCCTGCTTCATTCCCTCATTTTTTAGGCTTAAACTATTCAGTTAAAGCCTTTAAAATAGTGATCAAACAAGCTCAATATTCAGCCAATCAAACGCACAGATTGAGCTGTTTTGTCAAAACCTTTACCCAAATGACTCACTCTTGACTCTGGTTTAAACTTGGCGCTGTCTTGCCCCAGATAAACACCTTCTCCATGTTTCAAACAATTTTGCCTTAATTCCTGTCACGTTTCTCCAGGTAAAATTGAGTGCTTCCAACTATGTTTTACTTAGGGAATTTTTAAACCTTTATTTAATAATAGTTCTCATTTTTTTGGCGTTTTTCTCAACATTTTGGCTATTTGAACTTGCCTGCTGCTCACTTCCTGCCTTTTTTAGTCATTTTGGCAAAACTCCAGCTTTTGTCCTCAAATTTTCTCTGTCTTGTTTTGGGCTACTTTGGCTCTTTTTTCTACAATCAATTCCTTATATATTTACAGTCTATTTTCTTTAACTTATTTTCTGCTATTCCCTTATTTATTATATGATATTTATCTTAATAATTTTATCACATCTTTTTGGAAGATTTCTTAATTATTTTCCTGCTTATTTCTTATTAACAATTTTATCTTCAACAGTCCAGGTCCATTATTTCTGCTTCTTCATCTACTTCTTCTGGTTCTTCCTAACAGACTTATAGTCCTTCAGCTAGTTCTGCTCCATGATCTTCTGGTCCTTCTCTATGAAACACTAAGGTTCCTATCCTTCTCTAAAGTCCTCATTACTAACACCTCAGACTCAGGCAACAAGTCTTCTTCAAGTGAGTTAGCGTTTGATTGGGCCCCATAAGTGGCCAACACTATAGGCCATCAACCAAAGACAATCCTCATGTCTGTGCAGTTGTTTTTAATCACTTAAGTTGTTGATCTTGAGCTTTCAATCTCAAAGTAATCAACTTTACTTCCCAGGGGCTCATCCATTATCAAGTTCTGCAGCTGCTTCCCCAAGTAGCTACCCTGATAACTTCCCTGGGCATATCCATGCTTATGATGGCTTGAGGACCTCCATAAAACCTCCAAGAAAACAAAGAAAATGACACATTACCAATCCTTTAGGTAGGTCCCCACTTGCAGACCTCCTGCAAGTGGCCAAGGGATCCTTTTGAGCTACCCTCAGCTCATCCCTTCCTAGTAGCTCTTTTTTACCTACTAAACTGTCTCACACTCCAGACCCAGTAGCCAATGTTACCTACTGGGTGGAAACCTTATCCTATTCTAGTAGCCAATGTTACTTAATAGGTTCAGCATCTATTCAGCACACTAGTAACCAATGTTACCTGCTAGGCTGCATCACCCATTTTTCCCAGGACCCCTGTTACCTGCTGAGGAGAAGAGCCATTCCCCACCCCTAGTAGTCAATAATACATACTGGGTGGAGAAAACTAACCAGCACCATAGCAGCCAATGCTACCTGCTGTTCTGGTTCATCCTCTGCCTCTAGTACAGATGTTACCTAATAGGCAGTCCTTACCTTCCCTAGTAGCCTATATTACCTACTAGGCCCCTACCTGTCAAAAGCCATTAGACTTTCTCTTGGCCAACATTAGCCCCGCCTGAAAACCACCCAACATGTGAACCTTCACATGAACTCAACTTCTTTGTTGCTCCCTGTTCTGGTAGTGACAGCCTTGGTTGCCTTTCTTGATAGCTTGGACACCTTTGTATTTATGCTCTGCGCTCTCCAAAGCTGTGCTATTTGAACTGATTGTTGTGTCTGTCCAATCTAAACAGTATCCACTGATCTCTTTCCTCCTTCCTTAGATAGTACTTGTGTTGCACACACTTTATTTTTCATTCATTGGTTACCCCTGACCACAGCACACACGGGTTGCATTAGTCTTTTGCTGTTGTGTTTCTTTTTTTATGATATAATAAAATTTCAAATCAAGCTAAATTAAGCTCTAACTGTATCTTTATGGGTTTTTAACCAAATAGGTTTATTTAATTATAATATACACTTCCAACTTCCTGTCTAAGGATTTTTATGACTTAATTCTCTGTTGTGGTTGTACAAAAACCACTTTAGAGTCATAAAATTAATTTTAGCAAAGTTTCCCCATATTTATTATCATATTTAAACACTCAATTTTTTTATGATTTAAATTTTATATCCTGTGTATTATTTTATATAGCTAGGTATTATTATTGTTTAAATCTAATTAAACACAACAACTGGTATTTTTTACTCATTGAGTTGCTTTAGTGGTTTGTTTTTGGATTAAGTTATCACTCACTACACCTGAGTGTATTTTGTCACCTATTTACATAGTAAATATATACACCAAAGGAAAACTCAAATCATTTTGTTTGGGATTCAATGTATTCTGTACTGTATTTTGAATATATTTTCTTTTTCTTTTCTTGCTGCCATGCTGAGCCATTTTGTCTAGTAATACCCTAAATTCCTGTTAACAGAGGGTATATTTTACACTTATACTTGAAGATGTCAAAACCTCTGTCCATTTTTTAATCTGAGAATTTTTTTTGGTTATTGCTTTGAAAACCACTGTAAGTACATGGGTATAAAAGAAAAAATGATCAATCTTTTATTCTCAATTTCATAAAAATGATAGAAAGGGAAATATTTGAGATGAATAAAACAGCATTTTATCAGGGAATTTTTAATTATTATCATGGTGGGGGATACAGATCAATTAGACCTGTTCCCCTTCATCCTTTGCCTGATCTTTAAAAAAGCTCTTTGATGTCAGAGAAGGTCAGATAAGAGCTGTAGTAAGTGGAGGAGTCAACACTATTAACTTCTGTGATGTCCTCTTTCTTGGGACTTGATAATTTGTATTTGTTTTTACTTATATAAAATTTTGTTGCTGTCATTGTTGTTGCCATTAGTGTTATTTAGCCATTGAAGCTTCTTCTATTTTTGGGCTTATGGGTATTGTTGTTATTGTTACCATTAATACAGCAATTTTCAGGGCAGTTGAGATGGACTTATAAGATCAGGGTAAATAGCAAGGAAGTTTTAAAAAAAATCTTAAGTGAAGCAGATTATACTGTTAATTAATACAAATCTTGATTTTTATTCTTTTTTTATGTATGAACTTAGTTTGGTTAAATCTGGCTTTGATGCATCTGTCTCAACAGCTATTAAAAGCGCATCATCATTGTCATTATGTGTGGCATATTTCATACTTTGACACTTTTAGTATGTTTTGCCTCAGCAAAGAGTGCTGATATGGAGGTTTTGGCTTCATACAGATAAAAAATGTAGCAATATAAGAAAAAATAAAGCTGAAGACTTTCATAAAGAAGTGAATATTGTCTGCTTTGGCTGGAATTTTAATCTTGTGCAAAAATCCTGAAATTTATTGGAGTACATGACATCAGAGTTGTAACTGTGCTGTTTTAGTAGAGTTACAAGTGGGAAAAATATCTAGAAACTAGATAATAATCTTTATTGAGAGATAGTGATTATATAGTCATCGTGAATCAAGGATAACAGGAACATGATTGTTGATCACACAGTTGGATGGAAGAAGGGGGTGGCTTGATCCTGATAATGAGTCAAGCGCCAAAACAAGGTATCAACTATAAAGGATCATCATCTGTTCATGTTATTGGATTTGGTAATTTGGGTTGACTTCCTAGTCTGGCTTTGAGTGATCAGGTAATTGGATTGTAGGTCACAAACCTACTTGGTTGGAACCTTGCTGGCGGGTCAAGCCTGCAGTTTTGACACCCCCTGACTGAAGGTTGGCCTCTTCTGGGTGCAGGTTGTCAGGGAGGTTGTCAGGAGCCTGGGCACTGTATTTAACTAGTTTCTGTTCTGTGGCGGGCAGGGCAGTTTCACATTGTTTTTGTCTTGCTTTGCAGGGTTGTAGGCAATCATGGTGTAAGGTCTTGTCTTGCTTACGTTTTCCAAGCCCTTGCATAAAGGTAAGTATTATTGTCATTTACCTTTAGAATTATTGCTGGCTCCACTTTTTCAGGTTGTAACTTGCTCTTGTCAACATTCATGACCCATACTTTGTCCCCAACTTCATGTCTTTTGCAGATGGGGACAAATCTCTTTTACAGACGTTCTTTCCCTTTCTATTTGCTCACTGTTGGCCTCTATTACTTGAGGGTCTGAGCAAGGGGGAATTTACTTGGAATTTCCAGTTTAGTTCCTGTCAATGCTTGAATGATATTGGGCTGTGTGCTGTATACCAGTTCAAACAAGCTTTTCCCGGTGGATCTGTTCACTCAGGTTTGACACACAAGTAGCGCAGTTGGTAGCTGCTTATACCAGTCTTCAGGTCTCCTGGCAGTGAGTTTGGCTAAGGCTTGCACGAGGCTACCATTAAGCTGCTCTACACGTCCATTGGTCTGTGGGTGATATAGTGTTGTTACGGTGTGTTTGACCCCATTTTTTGCAAGGTGCATGTTGGTGTCTTTGGAGGTCAATTCTTTTCCTCCATCGGTTATCAGGAGTTCTGTCTTTCTGAACCTGCTGATTTTTCCTTGCCAATGAATTGTTGGACGTCGTTACTGGTGTG